>CAUYUJ010006780.1:1263403-1270903 GCA_963575745.1 Prorocentrum cordatum
GGCAATGCAATTCACATCAGAGAGCCGCCCATCTGCAGACGGCGGACGAACCACTGCATCGCGTCGTGGCCTAGGAGAGCAGCTGGAGCGCGCTGCGTGCAGACAGACAGGCGGCCAGGCGGCTAGTGGAAGCGCACAGGAAACAACAACCGTCGAGAAAGTGAGGAAGAGGAGGAGGCGCAGCAGAAGAAGCTGGACGCGTTCGGATGGGGCGCAGAACGGCCAAGGACTTTGAGCTACGGAGGAGCAACTAAGCGAATCATGCAATTGCCCTGTCGGCTGAGGGAGGGGCGGGAGAGGTGGCGAGGGAGCGGACTGTCCCAACGGGGGAAGGGAGAACACTCACGTACGCAAAGGCCTAGCCCGCCACGTGGTGGTATGCGCGCGAAGCGGCTTACGTGAACTGGGAATGGCCTTACGCATCCGGACAGAGCTGCAGTCATGCATACACGAATCGGTCGCGCCACCGGGCGAACGCTGGGCACTCTGAGAGTATCGCGCCGCTGCTGGGCTCCCGGCATGCCACGCAGTGACCAGCATGCGAAGTGGTTGGCTGACCTCCTGCGTGGAGAGGGGCAAAGGGGGAATGGAGGGGGAGTCACAGGCTGGAGGCGCCGTCGACCAAGGACTATCCCGACCCAAACCCCCTTAGCTCTCGCACTGGCGCAGGAGCTCCCGCTGGCTGCACCCCTCATCGAGGTCGAATGTGGGCGGGCGACACGGGCGCGAGCCGAGAGCGTCGCAAGTGGTCTGGCGCTTCTGGGGGGAGCCGACTGCAAAGAACGCCAGACAACTCAAGAGGCGAGTTGCCCGTCAGGGCCCCCCCGACCCGCCATTCCAGGCTGCACGGGGGCAGGGCTGCATCATTCTCCTCGCCCTGCTTAGCGCACTGGTGAAGGCTAGAGTCGAGCTGCTGCTCAAGGGCGCGCTGCTCCGACATTGCGCTCATAGATGTTGCGCTCCGAGCAGTGCTGGAATCGCTCGTGGCAGTCAAAGTCGAGCTGTTGTGTGACGATGTACTGCAAGCCACTGAGCTGCTGCTCCGTGGCGTGGTGCACGACCCACTGCTTGTCTCACTCGCGGATGTTCGAGTCGTGTTGCTTCTCCACACCGCGCCCATGGTCATCGCAGTGGTGCTCGGAATCGTGGTGCTCGTGATCCTGCTCGTCTAAGTCGCGGGTGCCCAGGTCGCTCTGCTGCTCTCCAAGGCGCTGCAAGTCCATGCCGTGCTCTTCATTTACTTGTGAAGTCAGAGTCGCACTGCTGCTCAGCGTCGTGCTGAAACTGTTGCTTAGTGACGTGGTGCTCGTCACCGAGCTCGGTGCACTCGTGGAGGTCTCAGTCGTGTTGATGCCTTACCTCGTGCTGCTGGACCCTGGCGTGCTGTTCAGAATGCTCGAATCAGTGTTGCCGTTCGACCTCAGATGTCTGTGACGTGCTGCTGCTCAGCGTGAAGCTGCCAGTGGTCGAGGTGCTGCTCAGAGACCTCGAACTCGAGAACAGTGGTGGAAGCCGTGCTCGCCAGTGGTGATGAATAGTGGTGGAAATGGTGATGATGGCGGCCTCCCTTTGCTCCATGCGCTCCCACACCACGGCACTGAACAACACCTCGGTACCCAACAACCCGACGATGAACGGCAACACATGTTGCCTCCCCTAAAACAAAACATCAAACACATATAAAACAAACTCACCAGCATGCGGGCGACTACGGCACCGCTCGATTTCAGAGCAACAGCGCCGACCACCACACCGAGTCCGCAGCGTCGATGTTTCAAGCGACTCATCCTGCACTTCTCTGTCCGTAGCCTCGATGGCCGCAATAAGCCATTGGCAGCATCCCCCAGCGCTCCGCCAACATCTGCATCGACACCCACACCAGGCGCAGGTCCTGGAGGTAGTCAGACGGATGAGCAGAAGGAAACGTGGCACCATCACGCGCACGAAACCAGCCTAAACCAGATGGACTCGAGTTGGACTCGCCTGCAGATGCGCAAATACTTTCGTGGCCAAGCTTCTTGCAGTGGCAGCTGCGGGGGAGGTGGAGGAAGAGGCGTGCGCTTGACTCGTGCCCCTGAGGTGGACGAGGTGGTGGAGGAGGAGCAGGAAGAGGCGGAGGAGGTGGACTGCCAGCGTGCTGTCAGCGTGCATCCGCTCACGCGAATGTGCGCCGGATGCCGCGGGGCGCGGCCGAGCAGGCGGCAGCGCGCATGTGCGCGCCGTGCCGACCGCGCGGGCGGGCAGAGGCAACTCCGCCCTCGTCGACATCAGTCCGCAGCCCCAGAAGGCTCCGACCGCTTCCCCCGAGGATAGGTTTCCGTCCCGGGTCCGTTCCTGATGGCCCCGGGGCCCGATAGCGGGGCCCGGAGGTCCAAATCGAGGAAAATCGCCCGGACAGAAGAATAATCCATGTTATCTTCGCAGGGAACGTATGTTTATTCAGATTCTGGAAGCTATACTTGCATGGCATTCCCCCCCCCTCCCTACTTGCATGGCATTCCCCCCCCACCCTCCCCCCTCCGCCGCTTGTCAAACAGCGCTGGGCACACAGAAACAAGTGTGCCCCGACTTGCGTGAAGCGCAGACTTCCTTTTCGGCCTCGCCACGTCCCTGCCTACCCCCCCACAGCAACAGCAGCAACGCAGATCCAGACACTTCTTTTCCATCTTCGGATCCTGGAGACTTGGGACATCCGTGTGCGGACTTGCTGCAGCCCCGCTGCTAAGCCTCAGCATGATATCGTCGAAGGTCGTGGCCGCGGCCGCGGCCGCCGCCGTGTGCATGCCTGGGTGATATACACATCAGCTTCACGACAGTGCACATATGGGAAATGCACTTACTTTCTTGCACATCGTTCCTCCTCCCCTCCTAAACTTCTCTGTTTCTGCCCCTGCCTCTTCTTCCTCATGTCCCTCAGCCCACTCCTGCCCTACCCCTGGTTCCTCACCTCCTCTACCTCCGCGGCCGCCGCCGCCGCCGAGGAGGAGGAGGAGGAGGAGGAGGAGGAGGAGGAGGAGGAGGAGGAGGAGGAGGAGCAGGAGGAGGAGGAGGAGGAGGAGGAGGAGGAGGAGGAGGACGGGTCGCCGAGGGAGGAGGAGGAGGAGGAGGAGGAGGAGGAGGAGGAGGAGGAGGAGGAGGAGGAGGAGGAGGAGGAAGGAGGAGGAGAGGAGGAGGAGAGGGGGAGGGAGGAGGAGGAGGAGGAGGAGGAGGAGGAGGAGGAGGAGGAGGAGGAGGAGGAGGAGGAGGAGGAGGAGGAGGAGGGAGGAGGAGGAGGAGGAGGAGGCAGGAGGAGGAGGAGGAGGAGGAGGAGGAGGAGGAGCAGCAGGAGGAGGAGGAGGACGCCGCCGCCGCCGCCGCCGGCGCGCGCCGCTCCGCCGACCGCCGGGGGAGGCTCCGGGCGGTGGTGGGCCACGCCTCCGGCGGGCGGCGCGGCGGCGCGCGGCCACGGCCTCCCGGAAGGAGACCGCGGCGGCGCGGCCGCTCGCGGGCGGCGCGCTTTCCTGCGGCGCCGCGGCGGCCATCCCCCCCCTTCCCCTCCAGACCTCTGGAAGTCGACGCCATGAAAAACTCATTCTTCAGCCGAGAAAAGCCCCAATCAGTGGATGGTTTGAGATGGGATCGATAAAGAGATCGATAAGACGATCGACTGGGAACCCGGGAACCCGGGAACCCGCCCCCCACGGGCCTGTCACCGTGCGTGCAGTGCCGGGGGGGGGGGCGGCCCGTCTGCCCATCCCACATCGTAGGGGGGGGATGCGGGGTCCCTGAAGACAAAGCAGGCCGAGTGGGCAGCACAGCATGCTCAAAAGCAAAACAGAGAGACATCATAGCCTCGTCGTTTGCGCTTCTCGTTGGGATTCCTTTCGTGCGTGGCATGGCAGAATCATGACGGGATTGTGTCCGCCATTTTCGGCCTCCGGAGGCCCGTCAAAAAACGGCTCGGTCCAGACCTCTGGGGGCCGACGCCATGAAAAACTCATGACGTCGGAGGTCTGGGCCCAAATCTCAAGGAGGATATGCTAATTTCAATCCGAACGTGGTTCCTCGCTTTGGGCCCCTGAGGCCCGTCATCGGGCCCGGGGGCCAGCAAAGGACCCAGGACGAGAACGACCCCTGGCCTGCGGACCGAGGCCTCCCGCTCCGCGATCGTGTCCCCGACTCCAGCTTTGCACTGGCCCCCGTTTCCGGAGCCCTGAGCCCTGATCCTCCTCAGCCCTCCCGGCGCCTCCCTCTACAGAGGCTCCAGAGTTGGCACAAAGTCGGAGGCTGCTCGGGCTGGCCTGGCTTAGTGACACGGACCAGGGGGCACCCCCGCGCCCAGCCCGAAAGCATCGCTCGACTGCACAGTGGCAACTTCGCAGCCCCCGCCCCAATCCAAGACAACATGAGCGACCGCCAAACTTCGCCAATCAATGCTTGCACTCAAGGGGTCCTCGCAGACATTGAAGGATTTTGGGCAGGTGAGCTGCCGATTTCGGTGGACGGTCGGGTTCCCAAGTGCCTGCGTAAGATCGCAAGGAACTGGTGCATGTTTCCAACCGGTTGCGGTGGGCGGCTGGGATGTTCCTGCAGCGTGCCAGGCGAGACTCTCGCGAATCCTCAGGGATGCCCCAATCTGAGCAGGGACCGACCGTCCCAGCAACCCTATAGGCCTACCGCGACATGATCTTAGAACCCAGATATGATCTACGAACAAAAACAATTTTCTTAGAACCTAAGCCCAATGTGTTAAAACACGACCGTCTCGGCCAGACAGGCTCTAAGAACATTTCGTGCAGACCACAACAAGTTTTTAGAACATTCTTTGGTGGGCCTAAAGGCGAGCCAAGACGCTCCGCCACTGCTTGACCAAGGCCGCAACAGGCCCCCCAGGAGGCTCCAAGACGGCTCTACACTCTACACAGATTTCAAGAGCGCCCACAGCCAACATGTGCGCATTCGGGGGTGGACAGGAACCCCTTTAGTAACATGTAACATGTGGTTTAGTGAAAACGACCTCGGGCCCAAACCTGGCGGGCGCAAGCTTGGAAAATGACGGCCGCGGCGCCCTCTCGAGAACCGAAAACAGACAATTCACTAGTCAACGGGTCAGGGAGGGGATCCTGTCCGCCCCCGACGCATCCTGACGTTGGGCCCTCCTGGGGTCCACATGGAGCCCTCTTAGGGCCCTGCAGGCGGTGCCGCCCTCCGGCGCCGCGCTGCGGCCCCCCTGGGTCTCCCCCCAACGCGCCCCAGGCGGTGGAGGGTTCCTCCGAAGGGCTTAGGCGACCCGTCCTCCTCCTCCTCCTCCTCCTCCTCCTCCTCCTCCTCCTCCATCTCCTCCTCCCCCCCTCCTCTCCTCCTCCTCCTCCTCCTTCCTCCTCCTCTCCTCCTCCTCCTCCTCTCCTCTCCTCCTCCTCCTCCTCCTCCTCCTCCTCCTCCTCCTCCTCCTCCTCCTCCTCCTCCTCCTCCTCCTCCTCCTCGGGTCGCCTACGGCCCCGGGGGAAACCGTGCACCAGGTGGTGCGGCGGCGCGGCACCAGAGAGGGGCCCCGCCGCCCCCCCGCCCCCACTGACCAGAACTGCCGTCGCAGGGGGTGGACAGAACCCCCTTTAGAAAAACGTGGTTGAGTATAAACGGCCTCGGGCCCAAACCTGGCGGCAACCCTGGAACATGACGGCCACGGCGTCCTCTCGAGAACCGAAAACGGACAATTCGACAATTCACTAATCGACGTGTCAGGGTGGGGGTTGTGTCCACCTCCGACGTCACCCGATAGAACGCATGCTGCGGCAGACCTGGCTTTGTGATTCGGGCCCGGTCTGGTACCGAGCGCCCTCGGGCACCGCGCGCCGGCGCTGGCACTGTCCCTTGGCAGACTCACGGGCCGGAGCTGTCGTCGCCGAGCGCTCTCTGAAGTGCCCTGCTGGTGGGCGGTCTGCCCGTGGGGGGGCTGCCGGCAGGGGAGCCTACATCTCCAGCGCTGGTTTTTAAAGCGACGCTGGCTCTGGAACTACCGACCTAGCTCCCGAGCCTGTTCTTGCGCGGCGGCACGTTGCTTTACTGCCCCTGGGCCCCAAACAGCCCCCCGAAGGCCCACTCTCTGGACAAAACTGCCCGGCATGCGTATCTTTGCGCGACGCCCGCGAGTCTGGCGTGTCTGTGGCGGCAACGCCGGTTGGCGTTCTGGTGCTGGCGCGATCGAGCGACCACCCCCGGGGCCTGGACGCCCGTGTTCGCCTGCGCCGCCAACGAGTCCTTCGAGTACCCTCGCTGGCATGGCATGGCCAGGCGGGCGGCCAGGATCGCCGCGGAGAGAAGGGAGGGTGGGGAGGGGAGGAGGTCAAGCTTGGTGCGCTCGCGTCATATCTGACGTCCTACCCCTCCTCATCCCTTACCATGGCGTAGATCTCCTCTCTATTCGCACAATCGGATGTCGCAGCATGGTATAGCATGGTGTTGAAGATCAACGCGTCGCATCACATAGTATCGCGTGGCGACGCCCCAAAGCGGGGGGGGGCTTCTGCTGCTTAAAAAATCAACCAACCGACGCCTAATGTGTAATCACTTCCGATGGTTTTTTCGGGAGGCCATTCTCTAGATTTTTGGGCCTAGTTGGAAGGACCGAAAACCATGCCGTGGCCTGGCACTGGAAATGATGACGCCAGCGCTGCAGCGGGAGCACGATTCGGGACGAGCGGAAGCGCGGAAATGAGGCCAACGCGGCAGCGGGAGCACGATTCGGAACGAGCGGAGGCGCGGAAATGAGGCCAGCGCTGCAGCGGGAGCACGATTCGGGACGAGCGGAAGCCCGAAAATGAGGCCAACGATTCAGCGGGAACAACATTTCGAACAAAAACACCCAATCGAAAACCCAACTCCTGGGAATCCAGTGTAAAAAAACAATACGCGGAGGGGGTCGTATATCTTCCGGACGTCATTAAGGGAGAGAGTTTAGAGTAGCATTCATATTTTGCAATTGTGGAGGAAACGGGGGGAGTCGGCGGACGGTCGAGGCGCAAGCAAGGAAACACCAGAGGCACGAACCAGGGAATTCTTCTGGCGCGTGCCAGGATTTTTCGCGGCGACGGCCAGGAGATCCGAGGGGGAGGGGCGAGCAAGGAAGTTCAGGGAAGTGGAGCGAGGAACACCGAAACGAGAAAACGGGAAACAAGAACCCGAAAGCAGAACACGAGGGCGGAAGAAGAGGGGGAGAAGGGGGTGGAGGGGGAGGTATCGACGAAGATGACGACGACAACGGCGGAGACTGCAACGGCGATGGCGAGGCCGCGCAGCGCCGACCCATCCACCCGCGCACGCGCGCGCTCGTTTCTGCTCCTCTTTCTCCTTCTTGCCCCCCCTCCTCTCTCCTCCTCTTCCGTCCTCTACCGTTATCCTCCTCTCCCCCTTTCCGTCCTCTTCCCTCGTCGTCCCCACGGCGGCCAGCAACCGATTTACCCCGCGGTGTCAGACACGTGCAGGCGCTAACATCTCCCTAATGCACTTAGAAGCATGTTGCCT
>CAUYUJ010006780.1:1275903-1340903 GCA_963575745.1 Prorocentrum cordatum
CGACGCAGCACGGGGATTCACAAATATTGTCTGCATCAAGCTGTTCGGAAACGTGCACTGCGAGAGTGGAGGGCGGGGGGGAGTTCCCAAAGATTGTGCGATGCTTGACGCCGGAACATTGCGGACAAAACGAGCGACCAGCTCGGTGCCGCTTCGTCGGCTCGCCGTGCGAGCTGGCGGCGGGTCCCGCCCGTGCACGGCAGGGGCCATCGTCCCGCTGCGTGTGGGCCCACTGCTTGCCAAGCCGAGGAGGAGAGGAAGTCGTGCCGCACCCTCAGCCCCTGCCGGACCCCTTCCGAGGCATCCTAGCCAGCCAGGTCCATGATTGGCGATCAGCGCGGCCCACGTGCAGCCCGATCACTCTCGAGGGTTGAGCGCTCGCAGTGCAAAGAGGTAGAGCGATGAAGAGCACGGTGATGGTGACAGCAGGCCCTGGGCGGAGGGGCGCGGGCTACAGGGGAGGAGGGAGGGGAGAGGAGCGAGTGGAGAGGGCAGGGAGGGCTGGCAGACGAGAGAACAACGAGAGAAAACATATCGGATGCGGCGCGAGACGCGGGCGAGGCGCGGGGGCGCCTGTATCCGTATCCCTCTTGCTGTTCCTGGCCAGGCGGCACACGCCCAGCTCCTCACCGACCTGGGAGGAGCTAGTCGTCCACGACGCCAGCCCCCACGTGGAACTGGGAGGCGCGCAACTCCCTCCGCTCCTCTGTGATCTCGGGCCGATGTGACGTCGCCCACCCGCTGCTGCTACTTCCTGGCCGTCATACGCGGCATCATCTGACACAGGAGGCCTCGATTCAGATGACATCTTTTCCGAAACGGAGGCAGACGCAGTGCGTCACAACCAAACCCCGGCTCTGCAGAACACCACACAGACCGCAATAAACCTGTACGCCCACGGCATCCACTCAGTTTCGTGCCGCTTCGTCCCCTCGCGACCTCCAATCGGACCTCTGGCTTCGTCTGTGGAACGCGCCCACACGCAAGGCATGCGGCATGCGATCACCCCCCCCCCCCCCCCCTGACCCTCGGCCGCCCCTGCCGGGGGGCCGACCTGGTCTCGGTGCTATCCGACGGCTCGGTCTCCTCGGAGTCCCACTGGGGCGAGCCTGAGGGGCTGCGGGGAGGGGCGCCTCCTCCCTTCGGCTCCTCCCGTGGTGCCCCCGTCTGCGCGCTGGGCTCGCACATGGGGTGAGCCTGAGGGGGGGGGGCTTGTGGCCCGGGTTGCCTGTGCACGCTTCGCGCTTGAAGCCGACCACGAGCGGTCGGAGCAGGGAAGACGGCAAGCAAGCTGCGGTGCGCAGGCTGGTCGGAGGGCGAGGAGGGGAGGAGGGATGGAGGAGGAAGAGGTGAAGGGATGCAGGAAAGTGGGGAGGAGGGCGAAGTGGGGAGTGGCGGGCGAGAGGGGATATGTGATGTTGGATGAGGGCTGAGAGGAGGGGGTGGGATGGGCATGAGGAGAGACTGACAACAGCACGCACGTACCATGCCGTAAGAAGGGCCACGCATGCGTTATGATCAAATATGCGCTGTGCTGGCAGCGTGGCGTGCGTGCTCTTGTTGTACAGAAGTAGCACGCGTGCAAATGAAATCGATTGGCCGAACATACACGTGACATGCGACAACCAATTGTCGGTGAGCGCGCAAACGCCCGTTCTCCATCCCGCTGTAGTCGGACGTATCCCTCAACACGAGACGGATCAGGACGCAGGCAGTAGAGCGGCGGCTGGAGAGCGGAGGCTGCAATAAAGGATGGACAAAAGTCATGGGAAACAACTGGGGACACAAATCATGGGGGCAAGAATATGGGGGGAGCAATGCGGAATGTGCAATGCCTCTCATGCGCGTGTCCCTCATGATACCCGCAAACGCAACTCAAACCTCATCGATATTGGATGGACTCAACGTCGATGTGCATGCTTCATTCTTGCGTGCACGACCTAACTCACAATCGTCCACACCATTGGCGCACCTGTTGACCAACCATCCGCGAAACCCGACCACAAGACGCCACACGGAGCCGTGTGAAACACACTGGTCGTCACCCATCCACCTACGCTCAACCACCATCAATACCACGATCTGCTCTCTCTCTCTCTCGATATTTATTTATGTATGTGTGTGCGTACCCTCCTCCTCTCCTTAATCCCGCCCCTCTTCCCCTCTCCTATGTCAGAACGTTCCTCCACTACTCTAGTGCCTCATCGTCCTCACAATGTGTATCACCCTTTATCCTCCTCGTCAATCTCCCACTTCGCGTCTTGTTCACAGGAAACAAAGGCGGCACCGAAAATCTTGCTGTTCAAGGTGTTCCATTCTGAGGGTCCCAAGTCCATGTCCTGCCACGTCCGAGGAGGGCAGAAGGAGGAATGCGATGGCGAAGAACATCATATGTCAGCTCGTCCTCGTCCACTCCTCATCTCATGATGGGGAGGGGCAGGGTGAAAGCTGAGAGGGAAAGGGTGACTTGCGGATGAGGAAGGCGCAGGGGACGGATATGTGGATATGACAGTGTGAGGCGTAGGGGGGAGAGAGCAAATATGGGCCGCGTGGAACACCAGCGACATGTATGCCATTCGGAGATCCTGGAACACATGGGTCGCTTGGCCCACCTGGGCAGCAAAGGCCGCCCGAACCACCTGGGTCTCCTGGGCAACTCGGCCACCCAAACCACCCGTGACGCCTACGCTACCATGGCCACCTCGGCCATCTGCCCCACCTGGGCCGCTTGGGCCAACGGGGTAAGCTGCGCCAGCGGGGCCGCCTGTGTCACCAGGGTCAATTGGGTCCCATCACCCTGTCAATATACGTAGCACATGTCGTCTTCTTGCGCCCGTTCGGCGCAAACTCGGTCCATACCCCTCCCCCGCCACCCCCTTCTCCGAACGGTTAGATGGCATATCATGCCGTACTGTGCTCCGCTGGCACACATTCACACCCTCCTCCCCTCTTCCTGCCACTCATAGCAGGGAAACGGATCAGCCGTTCTGGGAGCAAACGAACCACTTGTCAAAACAAGGGTGCACTGAATGATGGTCAGTCTCTTTGCCGAAGCATGCTGTGATGTACCACCAGTCGGTCGCACAACTTTATCAACCCACCCAGAACTACACGACGAGCCTGTCAGTACCCCAGCTGGCCATTTGGGATCTGGCCGACTTGAAAGGTACAATACACCACGCCAGAACGGGTCCATTTGAACGCCGGCCTCGGTCTTCCAGGGGCAGGTTGGCAAGCCACGCCTCGCTGTCCGCGTGCGTCACCGCACAAGACTTTGCCGACGAGCAACTGGGGCGAACGCTTCTACAGCAGAAGGCGAGCGCCCAAGGATACTGATGTCAGTGCGAGAGCGGCACTACGCTGAACAGTGCGCAGCACCGTGCGCATATAGGCACTGCCAGTGTATAGCCCGACGCGACAGACGTACACGTAGGATTGTAGAAGCTGCGCATAACGAATCATATTCCAGAATATCAGCATGGTGAGGAGAACATGCATTAGATAACAGGGTGTGATGCTGGTACGGCGTGCTCGCTGCAAAAGAAATGGCATTGCGACCCAGAAGGCCCAAATGATAATCATTAGCGCTGTCATCTGGGGACTGCGGGTAAACGACCAAACTCGCTGACAAATCAAACACACATGTGTGAGGAAACAAACGCTCTTCTGTGACAGATCCCTGGGATTCCTTGGGGTTCTCTGGCTCAAATTGGGTCCATGGGAGGCAAGCGCCTTGGCACCTGGTCGAGGGGGAATGCAAATGAGCGCGAATGCTCAACGTGAAATATACAAACTACGCCATTGGCCCTACATTCAGAAGTCCGGGTACGACCCTCCGTGGCCTGTGTCGCTCAGCGCCCCCCCCCCGCCCCCTCCCCCCTCCCCCCTCCCCCTCCCACAGGCGCCCGTCCGAGCGCGGTGGCGGTTTCGCGCGGCGGCGCAGCTGGAAACAATCTACGCCACTCCCGAGATCCATCATGTACCCCCTCTCCCCCCCGCAAAGCAGCACGACGGGTGGCGAGCTTGCCCAGCATCACCGAGGAGGGCCGAATGCTGTGCACCAGGCTGGCCAGCCCAGCTTCGGACCAGGTGGTTACCTCTAGAGGCCCTGCGGAACCTGGTCCACGCTGCAAGGGGGGAGGGGGGGACGCGGCCTGTGAGGGGGCATTTTGCGCGCGGGCGCGTCCTTTCGAAGGCCGAAAATCCCCCCCCCACAATCATCACCCCGACACGCGAGAAACCGTTCAGTAAACGCTCCCACAAAAGGAATCAAGCAGGGCAGGGCTGTTTAGTAAACAACCCAGGGCCGTGTAGTAAACGCCAGTTGTCGGGTCCGAGTGGTTTCTCCTCCCTTGACTCTTGGCACCAGAAGAGCCTGGGTGCACGAGGAGGGGCTGGGGGAACAGCCACGGCACGGCCTCAGGGACAGCGAGCCCCTCTCGAACCCAGAGCAGCCCTTCTTCCAGCGCCTTGGCTGTAGTGTTCCGCCCGCGGCGAGGGGGGGAGGGGGGAGGGGAGGGAGGGGGGAGGGGAAAAGGGTTTTTCCTCCCTTGATCCTTGGCCGTCAATCGCGAGAAATTCGTGCTGTGGAATGGTAGGACGGCCTCCGGGACCTCCAGCTCGCGGCGCTGGCCCTCGAGCGTGCGGTCGTCAACCTGCCACGCCAGAGCCGCGAGCACACACGCTCCACGCAACAAGTGCGGCCAGACGCCAGATCGAACAAGTCGACACGAGTGGATGCCCACCTCCCTGGGAAAAGATTGCATCTGGCGCTGATGATAAGTATGCTGCGCTGATGCTGCTGATGATGATGCTGATGATGATGCTGATGATGATGCTGATGATGATGATTCCAGCTGGAAGTGCCCGCGTTTCTGATTCGACATTGAGGAATTGGTTCAAGGTGGCCGCCCCTCAGCCGCCATCCGGATCGGTGTGCGTAAGGAGATTGCGAGTGGACGATCGCGTCCCAACGATGGGTCCGAGTCGAAAACGATTCGGTGTACCAACGTGAATCAGAATCGCGTCAATGCTTGCTCGCCAGCGTGATTGCTTGCTTGCTTGCCCGCTTGCGCCACTGCCTTGCCTGCGTGATTGCTTGTGTGGCCGCCTGCTTCCTACCTGCATGTTGCATTGGTTGCTTGTGTGTCCGTTTGCCTGCAGGCTTGCTCAATTGAGCACGATTCACAAGCTCGAGACACGAAGACTGACGCGGACGAAAACCTAAACATGAAACGTGTGCTGTGATTGTTCCCCCACATCCAAAGTGGGTATCTTGTTTTCTCTGGACGCCCCGCGCAGGAACACAGGAACACCCGCATCCAAAGTGGGGCTCTTGTTTTCTCTGCACACTCTCCTCGCAGGATCTCTCCTCCTCCTCCCCCCTCTCTCTCTCTCTTTCTTCTCCCTTCGCACACTCACTCAATCACTTGCACATACCATCATCACTCACTCTCACCCACTCACCCATTCATGCGCACTATCACCACCATCGTCGTCAACACTCTCGCATTTACCCATGTACACACGCATCATCATCACTCACTCATTCGCCCACACACACTAGCCCACCAACCCACCCAAACGGGAGCCTCGTCTGTGAGTGACTGCGAGGAAGTCTCAGGCGGGAACCTCCTCCCTATGGGGCCCGCAACTCATATGAATAATCTGAGCGTCGTCACTTTTGGGCCCCTGGGGCATGAATATGGAGGAAGTATCAGGCGGGAACCTCGTCTGTGAGTGATTTTTCACTGTGTGCATCATCAAGCCAAGCTCTGCCAGCATGTTAGAACTCGACGGTGCCATAACTTAGAACTCGATGGCACAAGCTTCGCCCCAACAAGAGGCAGTCTGCTGAGGCTGCTTACCCCTGCGTGCTCGCTGGTATTCTGCAACTGCTTCGGGGAGATTGTGTGTGGGCCCTCAAGCCAACCAGTCAGGAGGTTGTCTGGTCGCTGAGTGGCCCAAGACCCGCACAGGCCGCAAAAAACAAAGCGCCCCGTATACCAGAGCTCGTGACTTGAATTCAATTGCTTGCCCGCTAGAAGGGCAGGGTGGGCACCTCTCTGGGGCGGATCCTCCAAACCAAAACGACGCCAAAACCACTCATCCACGGGGGCCTCGGGCTCCAGGGACGGGACAACCCTGGGGAGCGGGGCGGGAGGCCTGGGGCCCAAGGCGGGGCAAGCCGACAAAACAGAGCCCCAGAAACCTCTGGATCTCCAACGGGCATGGAGGCCGCACCCAGAGCACCTCCAGGGGGTGTCAATATTTTTTTGGTGCGACGAAGCTCGGATGAATCCAACCTGCGTTTCTTAGCCTTCTCTTTACGGCCCACAAGACTCTTAACGACAACGCGCGAACGATCCTTCGGAAGAGAAGCAATAGCAACCGTGAGGGAGGCAGTACGCAGCAGGATATACTTCGCCTTTTTCTTCAAAAACAAACACCTCTCGGCCGATATGTGACTGGATCTGAGCAGATTCGGCGCGCTGGTCAGCAAGAAAGCCAGCAGCACGATTAACATAAACATGCTCAGCGACTGCCGTGCGCCAGAACCTGCGGAACTGGTCAGCATTATCAAGGCGGGGGGGGAATGCGCAAGATGAGTGTCAGCCGCGCGCTGAGAAACAAGGTGCCGTAGTTCCTACTGCAGATCTGCATTGGAAAGGCGATGCGCACGGTGCCTTCCTTTATGGTCGGCAGTCACATGATTTATCTGATCACATGCACGAATCAGGTCTTCATTCTTGGCAACATGGCGAACGGCCTCAAGCAGGCCTGTGAGATCACCCCTCGGGACCGTCTGCCTTTTGCACCCGACCAAACCCGCGACCCCATGGTTCCGGAAAAACTCATCCCCAGAGACGTCCAGCCCGGCGAAAGCAAAGGCCACTCGGCGCAACGCAGGGTGCTTAGACCAAGCACTTCCTGCAGCGTCGGCCCCGTGAATACTTCCAGGGAAGGGTTCCGAGGGCTCGCGCCCGCGGTGCTCGAGGAGACGCTGCTCGGGCGGAGGAGGAAGGGAGTCAATCAAGAGGTGGGCCCCAGTCCCACAAGATTGGGCAGGCGTCAAATTCGGAGACAGCCCCATGCCTTAAATACGCACTGGCCTGGACCCTGACAATCTCATTATCGGCATTGCAAGAACAAATTCTGCGATTGGGTGTTTCAACATCTCTCAGGAAGCGCCGGCACTGGGGGTCAGGCGCGAGAGCGCAATCGTGCTTCCTTTCTTCTGGCGAAATACCGCCACGAGCTACAGCTCGCACCGTGGCGGCCGAAGCAGCCTCACCTTCTTTGACTGAGCGCCGAGTGAACTTCCCTACGTGCTGCCAGGAGAGCCCCCGCTCGGCGCCTCTCCCAAGATAACACTTCGAGGCATCGTGCCACTGACTGGGCTCGATGGTGCCATCTAGATCCTGCAACAGCTGCGTGGCAGGACTGTCACCGCCATTCACTAAAGCCCACTCCTCTCCAGAAGAGTTAATACATTTACGAAGGAATGGGCGCCTGCCATCCAAGATGGATTGGAGCGGCCTGCAGCGCGCTCAGGGCCCACCCCCGCCCCCGAGCCCAGTCCTTCTCGACGCGATCCAAAGAGCAGTCCCGGACGGACTCAGCGCGCTCCAGAAGCCCGGGGCGCCCCCGAGCCCGCCCGGCCACGTGGCGACGAGGCGACGGACGCGCACTTGCGCTGGATCGCGCCCGGCCCCGAAAGTCAAGCGGATTGCTGCGGCGCAGCGCGCGCCTCTGCCGCTGGCCAAACTGCTGGCGCGAGCGCTGCTTCGGAGACGCTTCAGGGACGAAGGGCAGATTCCGTGGACTTCTGCAGCCCGCGTGGACTTTGGATGCGAACTCGTGAAGAAGAGCTCGGGAGCTCGCCGGTCAGTTTTCGCGCGCCGCTTGATCTTCCCAGCTACTGCAAAACCGCGGCCTACCCTGGCTGCGCGCACCATGGCGGAGCGCCTGCTGCCGAGCGTAGCGTCGTGGCCAAGGGCTCTAGCGGCGGCGACTGGCTTGGCGCCCTCGAGCGCAGTGCCCGACGCAAGCTCGGGCAGAAGCTCTCGCAGCCGGGGATGAGACGCCGTGAACACGCACTTCGGGATCGAGATCTGGCTTCGAACTCCCAAGAGCCCCCAAGCCAGGGCGCGGACCACCTGGGGAAACACATCGCAATGCGGAACGCACGGACAGCGACGCCATCAATCCACTGCCTGGTGCGAAACGCATTGTGCACAGCATGCGCGGCGCTCAGGGGGGCGCGCAACTGCGCGCGCGCGAAAAAGGCGCAGCCTGACCACGTCCGGGCAGCGCCCCCCCTGTCGGGGCAACTCCCGGGCGCGCAGCCTGGTCCAGGGCCAGAAGACGGGGGCCTATATAAGCTTCCGCAGCGAGCGCAAGGGGGCGAAGAGGGCAATTGAAACTTGTCGCCTGGGAAGCCGGCTCTGGCATGCCAACTTGGTCGCAGAACTTGGTGAGGTCGACCGGGCCGCCACTGACTATGAGGCCATTCAAAAGAACAATTTCCGCGTCGAGTTCATCCGCCCCCCCCGCCTCGCCAGCCCCCCCGCCCGCGGTCGCGCCCCGCGCCCCCGCGGCGGCCGCGTTCCCGGGCCGACGCTTCGGGGCGCCCGGGGCGCAGCAAGACGATGCGCGCAAAGCCCATTGAGGCCGCGGGGCGGAGACCGCGGTCAGGCTTGTCGAGCAGAGCAATGGGGCAGGGTGACCGAGTCTTCGATCGCAATGAGAAGCTCCAGGAAAGATTATTCGGCCTCATTGCCGGCATGTTTAACGAGGCGAAGGAGGGATCGCGTCGGGGCCCCTGTCCCGCGCGCCAGGGGCAGGCGTGCCTCCAGCAACCCCCCCCTCCATTAACACGACCTTATATAGTGGAACAAATATCTGGCTCGCGTGATTTGCGGGCGGCGCGCGCGGAGCCCGCCGGGCCGTCATTGAGCCACCTCCTCCAGTGAGTCTCGGGCGCAGCTGCTGCTCGACTCGCAAACCTGGCGCCGATGTTCTCGGCTAGCTCGATGATTTCTTGCCGGCCACCCGCGGGGAAATCCGCCGGCCTGGCAAGACGGGCTGGCCGCGTGCCAAGCCCATCGCACCCCTCTTCGCCGCCTTCGTTGGAAGGCGGGCCCCTGGAAATTCCGACACGAACAGGGCCGAGGCGCGGGGCGGCTGGCGTCGCCCCCGGACAAATCACAAGGTTTCAGACAAGCAAAAAGCTGGACCGCAAGGCTCTGCCAGAACCTAGCCTGGCGATTCACTGCGCTGGGTGCTTCAACCTGCTTCGGAACAATCGGGCACTCCTTAATATGCAATGCTGGCCTCTACCTACACGCCGCTAAGTCGCGCCGGCATCTATCCCGTGCCGATGGCAGGCCTCGAGCTCCACTGCCGAAATCCACGCGCCGAAGCGCGCGCAACGCCTGCGCCAAAGGAAGATGATCATGCCCAAGAGCATGCAGGGTGGACGCACTGAGATCCCTCTAAAAACGCTGCGGCTTGGACTGCTTCAGGAAACGGGCCTGGGCCTGGAGATGCAGCCACGGCAGGGCGGGGCCCTGGGCCTCGGGGTGATCGAGAGCGGCACTGTGTTTAAACGCATTACTGAGAGGGCCCTGGGGGCAGCACGAACTCGATAGACGAAGCCAACATGGGTGCCCCAGGGAACCGAACCACCCAGCCCCTGGAAGACCACTGCCGATGTAAAGCGGTCACTCACCAGCATATAATGAATGAGGCTAGTCTGGTCAGCAACCTCGCATGCATGGGAAACACCAGGCATGTCCACCAACCTTAGCTTAAGGCGACTCGGGAAACCTACCGGGTCGAGAGCTTCAAATGGCATGTTCCAGTCCCCACAAACAATATGTGCCCCCCGCAGCAGAGAGCACCGCACCGAGGTCACTCAAAAACCTCCGGTTGGGACCCCTGGGCCCAATAGACGTGCGCAAGTAGACTGGAACTAAAGTGATCTTGACTCCTCCCAAACGGAGCGCGCAGAGAAGCCAACGACTCGTGGGCTTAGGAAGCTTCCAGGTGGAGGGAAGGTGGACGAGGCCAGAGAGAAGAAGTTGGGAACGTGCGACGACCATCACTCCCGCATAGGTGTCCCCTGCCTGAGTGATGTGACCTTCATGAGCTACTATCATCCACCCCGCAAAATGCAGCTCCTTGCATGGACTGAACGCTCGCGCCCCTCATGCGATGCTCAGACAACAGTACTACATCTGCAGATGTCTCGAGAAACCATCTGGCGGCCTTGGGCCCCACTTGGATATATTTGACATAACTACGCGCAGATACGGCACAAGTGTGGAAACATCAAAAGCAAAACGGGAAGGCTCACTAAACCCAGCAACGCACGGCTGGCGGCAATCCACACTCGAGACCGTGAGCAGCTCGACCTGGCTAGGACGACTGCCGCTGCTGGATGACCTGCAAGGCGCGCTGGCGGAAACGTTCCTTGGCCACCTCATCAACTAACGAATCCAGGCCGGGTGGGCACTCTGGTTGCGGCACCCCTGTGCGGGCACCTCCTGGAATCACCGCGCTGGATGCCTGCGAGCCTCCACTCGCTGCCGGCTCTCCCTTAGCCTCCTGAGGAGCTTCTTCTTACGGAGCTCCTTGACCCGCTCCGCAAAGTCCTCACGATGCTTCTTGGCCTTCTCTGCAACGTCGGTAAACGCAGTTTTGAGGTACTCCTTGACCTTGCCCACCTGCTCCTTCCCAAATGTGTGGACGCTATTACGATCTTCATCATAAAAGTCGGGCCCGTCGAGATTGAGAACCTCGCCAAGCTCTATCTTGAAACCTGGCTCCTCGCCATCCTCAGACAGCAACTTGTCCAGGTGAAATGACACTCTCTTGCTTGGCGGTCGGCAGCACCCTGGCAACACCGCGCTTAGCTGCCTCCGCCACCTTGGCCTCCGCCTCTTGCTCAGCCAAGAGGCGATCCTCAAGACGGCGATCTGCCGCCTCCACCTGCTTCCTCACGCGGGGCCGAACATCCAGCGCAGCCTGGCAAGCACGGCTGGCCTGGCGATTCGCCACCTCCGCAGCTTGGTGGCCCGTTCGGCTTGACGACGGGCTGCTCGTACGGGGCACGGAGGGCCTTCGCCTGGGACTCAGGCGGCATGGCAACCACCTCCCGCATCTTGGCCATAGCCTCAGGCGGTAGAGGGCCAGAAGTCTGGGAGCGCACCGCGATGTCTCCAATCTCCTCATCCTCAGCTCCTCCGACCCGCGTGCCCGGAGCAAATGCAGCATGGCAGTGCATGCACTCGGGCTTCTTGCGCAGGATGTGGTCCCACGTCCATCCCGAACACACTGCACACCAGCTCCAAGGACGCTGCTGCCTGCGACGACCACGACAAGCACGAGTATGGCCTTCCACTTGCGGCCAGGCCGCCTCATCATCGGGCAGCTCAGCGAAGCGGGCCCATGGCTTACGCTGACGGGGGCCATCAGACCAAGGCTGGGGCAGCATGAAAGATGTCAGAGATAAGTCAGATTTTCAGGGGGCGCCATTCCAAATACTTTGACCCGCGACGCTTTCCGCCACCTTCTTGAGCCATAGAGTCTTGAGCCAAAGGCTTGAGCCAAAATGGCTACTGACGTTTGTGAGTGAATTGCGATGGCGTTTCAAGCGGGAACCCCCTCCCTATGGGGCCCGCAGCTCATATGAGCAATCCGAGCGGGTCATCGGCCTCCTGCAACTGACGTTACTTTTGGGCCCCTGAGGCATGAATATGGAGGAAGTATCAGGAGGGAGCTTCATATGTGAGTGAATTGCGAGGGCGTCTCAGGCGGGAGGCCCCCTCCGTTATGGGGCCCGCAGCTCATATGAGTAACCTGAACGGGTCATCGGCCTCCCGCAACTGTCGTCACGTTTGGGCCCCTGCGGCCTGCATACGGAGGAGTATCAGGCGGGAGCCTCGTCTGTGAATGAATTGCGACGAAGTTTCAAGCGAGAGCCCCTTCCCGATGGGGCGGGTCATCGGCCTCTTGCAACTGTCGTGACTTTTGGGCCCCTGACGCAGGAATCTGGGGGAAGTATCCGGCGGGAACCTCGTCTGTGAGTGATCTGCGGGGACGTATCAGGCGGGAGCCCCCTCCCTGAAAGGCCCGCAGGCAGCTCATAGGAGTAATCCGGGCGGGTCATCGGCGTCCTGCAACTGTCGTCACTTTTGGGCCCCTGAGGCCTGCATATGGAGGAAGTATCAGGCGGGAGTGTCGTCTGAGAGTGAATTGCGGGGGCGTCTCAGGCGTGAGGCTCCCTCCCTTATGGGGCCCGCAGCTCATATGAGTAACCTGAACGGGTCATCGGCCTCCTGCAACTGTCGTCACGCTTGGGCCCCTGAGGCCTGCATATGGAGGAATATCAAGCGGGAGCCTCGTCTGTGAATGAATCGCGACGAAGTTTCATGCGAGGCTCCCTCCCTTATGGGGCCCGCAATTCCTATGAGTAATCCGAAACGGTCTTCGGCCTCCTGCAACTGTCGTAAACTTTGGGCCCCTGAACCATGAATATGGAGGAAGTATCAAGCGGGAACCTCGTCTGTGAGTGAATTGCGAGGGCGTCTCAGGCGGGAACCCCCTCCCTATTGGGTCCACAGCTCATTTGAATAATCCGAGCGGGTCTTCGGCCTCCTGCAATCGTTGCAACTTTTGTTGAGCCCTTGAGGCATGAATATGGGGGAAGTATCGGGTGGGAGCCTCGTCGGTGAGTGAAATGCGAGGAAGTTTCAAGCGGGAGCCTCTTCCTACAGGGCCCGCAGCTCATATGAGTAATCTGAGCGGGTCTTCGGCCTCCTGCAACTGTCATCACCATTGGGCCCCTGGGGCTTGCATGTGGGGCCCCGTTTGCGACTGAATTGCGGGGAAGTCTGAAGCGGGAACCCCCGCCGTTATGGGGCCCGCAGCTCATATGAGCAATCCGAACGGGTCATCGGCCTCCTGCAACTGTCATCATTTTTGGGCCCGTGAGGCATGAATCTGGGGGAAGTATCAGGCGGGAGCCTCGTCTGTGAGTGAATTGCGAGGAAGTCTCACGCGGGAGCCCCCTCCCATATGGGGCCCGCGCTTCATGTTCGAATCCGAAGCGGGTCATCGGAAACTTGTAACTGTCGTCACTTTTGGGCTCCATGGGGGAAATATGAAGGGGCGCCTCGTCTGTGAGTGAATTGCGAGGAAACTTGCAACTGTCGTCACTTTTGGGCTCCACGGGGGGAAAATATGAAAAGGGGAGCCTCGTCTGTGAGTGGATTGCGAGGAAGTCTCGAGCGGGATCCCCCTCCCAGTGGGGCCGCCTGTACCTCACGTGCTTTCTCCGGGTCGTCCTCCGGCGCGCGTTTTCTCTGGGTCGTCCTCTGTCACGTAGCCGCTGGGACGCCCGGCGTGCGTTTCCTCCAGGTCGTGTTCCGCACGGGGAGGAGGAGGAGGAGGAGGAGGAGGAGGAGGAGGAGGAGGAGGAGGAGGAGGAGGATGCAGGACGAGAAAGAGAAGGAGGAAGAGGAGGAGGAAAAGGAGGAGGAGGCAGAGGGGGAACCGGACGACGACCAGGAGGAGGAGAGGGAGGAGGAGGAGGAGGAGGAGGAGGAGGAGGAGGAGGAGTTCCATCAAAGATGTTGGAATACACCCTCCCTCCAAGTTACCTCGCAGTCGGCCCCACAACGGTTCATTTCCATTGAGGGATCTGCCGCGTTGGAAAGCATCTGTTTGAAGACCCGGAAGCATGCCAAAACATTGTTCTCGGGATTCCAACGCCACGGATCAACTTGACTGTTGCGTCTTGACGATCGTGGATCGTGCCAGAACGCCATTCTTGGGATTTCAACGCCGCGAATCAACGTAAATGTTGCGCCCGCAAGCTCCTGACTCCTTCCAAAACGCCTTTTCTGGTACGTTGATCGTGGGATTCTGTGGAACTCTTGCAAATTATATGAACCAATGTGCGCGGCGCTAAGGCGAGAGCCACATATTGAAAAGGGGTGATTCTCAATCAATGAAACTCTGGCAATGTTTAAAACGAACGCGCGCGACGCTAAGGCGAGAACCACATTTTGAAAACGGGTGATCTTCAATCCGTGAAACTCTTGCAAATTTTCAGAACGAATGTGCGCGGCGCTAAGGCGAGAGCCACATGTTGAAAACGACCCGCCCTCCATCTGTGAAGCTGTTGCCAATGTTTAAGCTTCAGAATCATAAACGGTGAGGAAGTCTCAAGCAAAGCGCCCGGCCCGCCCTAAAAACTGGCCTCGGGGTGCGACAGGGAGAAATCATTTATAAGGAAAAAGAATGGAAGAGGATGAGGAGGAGGAGGAGGAGCAAGAGGAATAGGAGGAGGAATGCCCGAGGAGGCCCCAGGAGGTCCCGGGAGGCCCAGAAGGCGCCAGGAGGCCCCAAGAGGCACCAGGAGGCCCCAGGAGGAGGCAGGAGGCCAAAGGAGGAGGCAGGAGGAGGAGGAGGAGGAGGAGGAGGAGGAGAAGGAAAAGGAAGAGGAAAAGGAGGAGGAAAAGGAAGAGGAGGAGCAGGAACAGGAGGAGGAGGAGGAACAGGAGGAGGAGGAGGAGGAGAGGAGGAGGAGGAGGAGGAGGAGGAGGGAGGGGGAGGAAGATTGAGATGAGAAGGAGGAGGAGGAGGAGGAGGAGGAGGAGGGTGATGGAGAGGAGGAGGAGGGAGAGGGGAGGAGGAGGAGGAGGAGGAGGAGGAGGAGGAGGAGGAGGAGGAGGCAGGGGTTGAGGCAGGAGGAGGAACAGGTAGGAGGAGAAGGAGGAGGCAGGAGTAGGTGGGAGAAGGGAGGGGGCGGGAGGAGATCCCCAGGCAATTGAAACATATTCTCATGTGGGTTCCGACCGTCTGAGTAATTTTTGAATTCTGCGGGCTCATTGCAAGACGCTGAGAGGGTTGATCGGCCTTTCTAGGGCCATCTCGCGATCAGGCTGTCAAATAAGCATCTGGGGACCTCTTGGGAGCTTCTTTGAGTCGCCTGGGGCTTCCTGGCAGATTTGTTTGGGCTCAGGTCGCGTCGGAGGCGCTCGGAGCGTCTTCCGCTGACTTCCGTCGAATTCTGTCAGAAGGTCACTGGCGGTCGATCTGTGGCCAGGGGCGATTTGGGGGGATTGTTCCGACCCACGCCCACAAGGATGGAGGAGGGAAAGCCCAGGCGTGAGGAGGACGGGACAAGGGGACGACGGGATGAATCGAAGAGGGCGGGATCGAAGAGCAGGGGGGGAAGGGAGGTGGGGAAGGTAAGACAGGTAGGAGGGAGGAAGCGGGGCAAGACGCAATGAGCTGGGAGAGGGACGGAGGGTGGCGAAGAGAAGAAAAGGAAGGAGGATGTGGAAGAGGAAGGAGGGATTGAGGGAGACTCACGTTTTGCCATTCCCCTGATCAGCGAAAGAGAAAGCAAACTTAATGGATATGGAAGGATGCGGACGAAGGAGAAGAGAAGCAGGACCTCTTGAAGGCATCCTGAGGATCTCCTGGGGAGTCTTGTGCCTCGTCCTGGGGACGGTGCCCTTCTTGGAGGGTTCTTGGGACCGTCCAGGGGCACCTTGGCGACATTTTGGGGCCTACGGGGTCGTCTTGGGCTCTCGGGGTCATGTCGAGGGCCTCTTCATTGTCTCGTTGGGACCTCTCGGGGCCCTTCTGAGAAGCCTCGTGGGCCCTGATGGCGATCTCGGGGACATCTTTAGGTCTCTCGGTGCAGCGGCGTTTCCCTGTAACAGCGTCCGAGTTTCCAGTTGTGTCCTTGTCGACCTTCTGCCCAATTCTTGTGACTGGGCAGACGACTCTGCGCCTGATGGGCATGCCTTTCTTCCCCCTTCCTTCCCTGCCTCCCCCCACCTGCCTCGTCCATCGCCCCTGGTCGTTCGTCGTCTCTCGCTCCTCGTCGTTCGTCTCTCGGCCCTCGGCGCTCGTCCCACCTCCCTCCGCCCTCTCCTCCATCTCCTCCCTCATCCCCCCTCCCAGTTCCTCCCTCTCGCCTCCCGCCTCCTGCCTCCAGCCTGCCCCCCCCGCCTCCAAGTAGCTGCACCCGCCGGGGACAAACAGAGCAAAGACAACCCTGGCCAAGAGCGGAAGATCCCCCCCTACCGGCTCTCGGGCTACCCTGCCATCTGCAGCGGCTCGAACGCCCGCGTCAGAGTTCCGGGCCACCAGCTGAGATGCGATGGACTCCGGCGAGTGGGTGGCCAAAGACTCGGGGGGGGCAGGAGCTCCCACTCGGAAACTATCGTCCCCCTGGCCCGCGTCGAGAAACCCTTGGACGAGCCCCGTCCCTCCTGCTCGCGGGTGAAGCGCCAGTCTGCAGCCGTCGGTTCCGTGGCCAACTCCATGATGCGCTCTACGCGACACGCTGCCAGTACAGGATGGCAAGTGTTGTGCATTCTTGGGTCGTGCGATGGAACCGTCGAGTGCTCAGACTCAGAAGTGCATGCCACACTTAACAACGAGACACCACATGAAGAGACTATGCGAACACAGGTGCTGTTCTAATCAGCGAATCAAAACCCACAAGCCAAGTTGCGAATTACCCAACACAGCAACAGTCGACTCACACCACGATGCATTTTACCCCCTGCAGCTCCGCAGTGAGCCAGAGTCTAAGCCAAAGCAGACCACACCATTCGACCACCATACGGTGACCAAGCTTCGGACTACGTGAGCCTGTGAAGATAAACCCTTGCACATAGGACCAGTCGCTGCCTGGCACGTAGTTCAAGGCAACCCAAGCCACCCACACACACACCCACCACATCACATCTAAGAGGTTTAGATGTTCTCTCTGGGGCCTACGGCCCGACAACCGCCGCCGCTGGCTGCTTGAGCCTGCGTCGGGTCCCCTGGCAGATTGCAGAAAACACAACCGCCAAGGCAGGCAAACCTTCTTCTATGAAGCCACACTCCGTTTCTTTTAGTCTTTCGACCTGCTGGCCCCCCCGTGGGGCCACCAGGATGCGAGGCTCGGGTTCTTGCTCCCTTGCCAATGCCAATTTGCAACGTCCAATGTTATAGTTCTACTCTCTGTTTCCTGCTGCAAGTGGACACTGCCCGCGAGAGGGGGAGAGGCCGAACACCACCCTAGGTTACCACACCCGAGTCTCGTTGCCTGCATTTCTGCTCGACACGAACAAAAATCAAATCCGCTCTCCCGAAACCAGCATCCTTAGCAAATTACGCCGCGCTCGCAATCCCGAAACCCGAATCTCCAGTAGATTCGGGCTCCCCTCCCGAGCCAGAATCATGAGTCAATTACGCTAGATTCGCGCCCCCGAAGCCCACATTTTTGTTTTTGTTGTTGTTGTTGTTGTTGTTGTTGTTGTTGTTGTTGTTGTTGTTGTCTAGCATAACCAAACTTTAAGAATCCCTTGCAAAAAAATAAGGTAAAGTGGACATTCGCGCGCGCAAGACGAAATCCTTCCAAAACCTTAGTTTTCGTAGCGATTTAAACATAAAAACATCAAAACACCAATGGTTTTTCACAAAAAAATGTCAACATTTCATCCCGCGCGCTCTTGCGGATTCGTAGGAAACCCAACACTTTTTAATCATTTCTGTCAAGCGGGCTTTTGCGAGCAACTTTTGCGAACTTCTGCAACAACGGTTGCGCACCTGCCAGGGCCATCATCCCTGTCAAATAATACCATGCGGGACACATTCGTTTTTTCTTCGCGCGCGCACGCCGTCGTCGTCGGCCGCGGGGCCCTGAATAGTAGCCACGGTCGTCCGCATGCCACGAAGTGAAGTGTCCGAACGTCATAGGGCGGGAAGCTGGGTGTGGGTGGTGGCGAAGAGTCGTTTGGAAATTTGGTAGAGCTTGAACCGGCCCCCCCACAAAGTGGGGGTATTGCCCGCCTCCTATGAAAACCCTGGCACTGGTGAGAACGGAGTGTCCCCACGTGCTAGTAATTGAACATTATTAATTCTAAAGAATAATTATTGTTGGGACCCCTGGTGCGCGCCCCCCCGCCGCGCCTAGGCCGCAGCTACATTTTCATCATTTTCGTGAGGAAGCCTCAGGTAATACGATGTCATCAAGATCCGGTTGTTTTGTTGTAATCCGTTTTCCCTTGCAAAAAACACTATAAAATGACATTTCTTGTTCTAATATAATCAAATTTCAAGAATCCCTTGCAAAAAATAAGGTAAAGTGGACATTCGCGCGCGCAAGACGAAATCCTTCCAAAAGCTTAGTGTTCGGAGCGATTTTAACATAAAAACATCAAAAAACCAATGGTTTTTCAACAAAAAAATGTCAAAATCTCATCCCGCGCGCTCTTGCGGATTCGTAGGAAACCCAACACTTTTTAAACATTTCTGTCAAACGGGCTTTTGCGAGCAACTTTTTCGAACTTCTGCGACAACGGTTGCGCACCTGCCAGGGCCATCATCCCTGTCAAATAATACCATGCGGGACACATTCGTTTTTTCTTCGCGCGCGCACGCCGAAATCTCCAAAAACCATTGGGCTTCTTAAGAATTTTAGCACCGCGCATCATAAAATCACACGAATCGCACCGTGGGTTAACAACTTCTGTGGGTTAACAAGGCTTAACAACTTCTGTGGGTGTACGAACGTAGGCTTAACAACTTCTGTGGGTGTGTACTCCACGCCAGTGTAGTAGCCACGGTCGTCCGCAGGCCACGAAGTGAAGTGTCCGAACGTCATAGGGCGGGAAGCTGGGTGTGGGTGGTGGCGAAGAGTCGTGTGGATATTTGGTAGAGCTTGCACTGCCCCCCCACAAAGTGGGGGTATTGGCTGGCGTCGCATGAAAACCCTGGCACTGGTGAGAACACTGAGCGTTCGGGTAAAGTGATTGTTGTTGTTGTTGAACATTATTACTTCTAAAGAATAATTATTGTTGGGACCCCTGGTACACGACCCCCCTCCAAAACCTAGGCCGCAGCTACATTTTCATTATTCTTTCGCGAAAGCTTCAGAAAAGTGGATTAGTACCGGATCCGGTTGTTTTGTTCCCCCCCGCTTTCCCTTGCAAAAAACACTATAAAATGAAATTTCTTGTTCAAATGTAATCCAATTTCAAGAATCCCTTGCAAAAAATAAGCTAAAGTGGACATTCGCGCGTGCAAGACGAAATCCTTCCAAAACCTTAGGTTTCGGAGCGATTTCAACATAAAAACATTAAAAACCCAATGGTTTTTTAAATAAAAAATTCTCAAAATCTCATTCCGCGCGCTCTTGCGGATTCGTAGGAAAACCATCACTTTTTAAACAATTTGTCAAACGGGCTTTTGCACGTGTACCGTGTACCACATCTTCTCAGGTTGCCTCACACATGTGAGGAATCTCTTTCTATCTCTCTCTCCTCTGGCTCTCTGTCTTGCTCTCTCTCTCTCTCTCTGTCTCTCTGTCTTGCTCTCTCTCTCTCTGTCTTGCTCTCTCTATGTCATGCGCAACGAATGCACGATGCGGGGCACATGCGGGGCCCAAACAAGTGATCAACCTCTGCGGGTGTGTACTCCACGCCAGTGTAGTATCCACGATCGTCCGCGCGCCACGAAGTGAAGTGTCCTGACGTCATAGGGCGGGAAGCTGGGTGTGGGTGGTTCCCGAGAGTCGTGTGGATGTTTGGTAGAGCTTGCATTGCCCCCCCACGAAGTGGGGGTATTGGCTGGCGTCGCATGAAAACCCTGGCACTGGGGAGAACACTGAGCGTTCGGGTAAAATGATTGTTGTTGTTGTTGTTGTAATTTTCCAAATTTCGCCATGCTCGCGATCCCGAGTCATTGTCCGTGTGAGCTGACCCAGTTCTATATTAAACGGTACTCGCGCTTCTGAAGCCGAATTCTTTTATACACTGCAACAGGTTCGCGCTCCTGGGGGCCGGAAGCCTTTCCGGATTTATGCAAGACTCGCGCTCCCGAAGCCAGAACCCCTTGTACATTACGCAAGGTTCACGGTCCCGGGACCACAGAAACCCGTAGTCAATTGCACCAGGCTCGCGCTCCCGAGGCCAGAATCCATCCTAAGTGACCCCAGGCTCGTGTTCTGGAAGCCAGACCAATGTCTCAACTCGTATAGCAAACATATTTTTGATACAATACATCGTACTCGCGCTACCAACCGCAGGATCCATTGGGAAATTCACAACAAATTCGCGTTGCGGAGGCCAGTAGTCTTTGCAACGTGTGCAAAACTTTCGGGTACATTACCGTAGATTCGCCGTTCCGAAGCCAGAATTCGATACGACATTACGCCGAGTCCCAGTTCCTTGTCATTTACTGAAGATGTGCTTTCCCGCGGCCAGCATATTTTGGAAATTACGCTTGGTTCGGGCCCTCGAGGCCAGAGCCTTTTGCAAATAACTCCAGGTCCACGCTCCTGAAAACGTAATCCCTTGACAAGTACAACAGACTCGCGCTCCCGAGGCCCAAGGAAACGACAAGTGTTCACGACAACCAGTGAAGCTCTGAGAAGGAACCACAGTGTTCAACAACAGCAGCAACCACAACACTGACACCAACGACAACAACACCACCAGCAACATAAACATCAACAACACCAACACCAACACCAGCAACAGCAGCAGCAGCAACAACACCAACAACAACACCAACTCGAGCAATACCAACAATAACAACAATACCAGCAAAACCAACAATAACAACAAACATTTTAGCGTATACCCCAAACCCTCGACACCCACCCTCCTCCTCTACGGATGGAAGGAAGGGACAAGGGGGAGGAGGATGGAGCACGAAAGACTTAGCAGGGGGGCAGCTAGGAGCAGAAATTGTGTGGCAGAACCAGTCGGGCAGATCGGGCGTGTAGACCCTAACGGGAGGGTCGGGAAGGCGGGCCCTGGCGGCCAGGTCAAGCAGGCAAGTTGCTGAAGCGTGCATCTTGCATGGATCGCGGGGAAGTCTCGAGCGACAGAGCGTCTCCCAAATAAACCGTGAGACGTCCACCTCGAGATTGTGATTCCTGAGGGCCGAAGGCGCGGCGTCAGATTAAACTGCGAGGAAGTCCCACGCGAGAGCACGATTCCTGCAACACTTGTGAGGCATTTTTGCGCGAGAGCGCGATGTGATAATAAACTGTGAGGAAGTATCCAGCGGGAGCCGCTGTTGTTGTAAACTGGGGGCCAGGTGCCCAGTTTGGTGACATCCCACTTTCCCATGTGAAAAACAAGTTGCGATCCCCGGTGGGAGCACTTCAATTATAAAACGCAGCGGTCACTGGAGGTGGGTGATGAGCCACCATGGTTCTTGTTAGCTGAGAATCCAACGGGAACGATGCCAATCATTTTGCCCCAATGCGCCATGGTTCAACATGCCACATGCAAAAATCATGTTGCACCCCCCTCCTGCGAGAACTCTATGAAAAAAGAAGGGGCCGATATTCCCACACCCAGATCTTCCGCCCAAGGAGGTCGAGCCAACACCTCTCCCGAGGCGCATTCCCATTTTCAGCTCGCACGACGCCTAAACAAACAGTGCGACAATGGGGAGCGGAGAGGATTCAAGACACGAAGGATTCGAGCCCAAGGAGAAGGGCAATCTGTAGGAACATATGTGAACCCCTAAGGATTCGAGTCCCAATCGAAAAGAATAGTCAGGAACATAATAAAACACAAAAGGATTCGAGCCCCAGTCGAGGGACCATCTATAGGATCATAAACAACACACAAAATAGTCGAGCCCTAGGACACAGGGCAACATATATAGGAACATACGTAAAACACAAACCATTCGAGCCCCACGGGAAGGGCGGCGAAGCCTATGGGGGCCAAGTTTCTGAGGGCGAAGCCTACAGGAGCCCAGGAAGTATTCCCCGAACACGTATCCCTGTACAGAAAAGTGCCTCCTGGGGCCTCTTGGGGCCTCCTGCTGGCGGGGCGGCTGACAAGAGCTCCCCGAACAACGAAATATTCAAATAAAGGAACAAGTCTCCTGGGGCCCTGGGGCCTCCTGGGGGCGGGAGGGCCGACACACGCTCCCCGAACACACATCCCAAAACAGAAACATGTCTTTTGGGGCCTCCTGGGAGCGGAGGTGCCCAAAAGTGCTCCCCGAACACATATCCCAATGCAGAAAATGTTACCTGGGGCCTGCTGGGGCCTCCTGGGTGCGGGAGGGCCGGACGTATCCCCCTGTGCTGCTAGATTGCGAATACTTTTCAAGCGAAACGGTCGTTCAGGCATCCGCGAGTAGCAGCAAGAATGCTCTGAAGGACCCCCTTGTGTAGCAGCAGCCTGGTTCTGAAAGACCCCTTTGTAGAGCTTAATTGCGAAGAAGGCTTACGCGAAACGGCCGTTGCGACATCCGCAAGTAGCAGCAAGACTTCTCCGAAGGACCCCCCTGTGGTGCTGAATTGTAAGAAAACCTCAAGCGAGAGCGCCCTTCCGGAGGCTCGGGCCCTCTCTTGCCACGACCTCTCGGAGTACATTGTGAGGGACTATCGCACGGGAATGATGTTGTTGTTGTAGGGCCGGTAACGCTCGAGCGCGAACCTTCCTTTCAAAGGAAATGCAGCCTGCGCCGAGGCGAGAGCGCCAGGGCGCCTGTAGGGCGTCCATGAGTAATAAGTGATTAGCAATGAACATTCAAGAGCTCCTAAATCTCGAGGAGATTGCTGAATGCGAAGCGCCCTCGTATGATGCCCCCATCAATTTTCAAAACAACGCGGACACGTCCCCGGATAGCTCTGACATCTCCCGCTATGATAAGAGGGGGGACCAGCAGCAGAGGGCGCAACACTTACTAGCGCTGCCAGGTGCGAGATTCCCTGGAAATATCTGAAATCACATCTTCGCGCGTATGTGTAATGCCTGGCGTCGCCATCGGCAATGGCGATGCGAACTATCCTCACACATCAACTCAACTTAACCCGCAAACAAACCATAATTCGCCAACTCCTTGGGGCCCCTCGGCGTGTCAGACGGTTGCCACTCCCCGAGCCCTTCCCCCGGAAGCCAGGTCCAGCCATTTTGGAGTGTGGGGGGTGGAATGTACCTCGAAAACTCCCAGACGCGCCAAACATATCCAAGAATGCTCCGTGACGGTCCATAATTGCTCCGGGACGGCCAAAGACAGGTGCAAGAGGGCCCTGATTGGCCTCAGCACAGCCCCAGAGGCCCCCAAGACGGCCCGAGAGAGCCTCAGGAGGACCTCCAAGAGGGCGCCAAGAGGTGTAAATCGTTGATTTGTCATTTGGTTTCTATATTTCTGACGTGCTCTCCTTTTCGATCTTCACGGTGTCTTAAAAACCCATGGGGCCCCAAAGATGGCCCCAAAGGATCCCAATACTGCCCAAGATACAGGAGCCTAAGAGGGGGAAGTCGAAGTGACTCCGGGTGCCCTCCCCCGCAAGATGGCCACCAAGACCCCCAACATGCCTCCAATGAAACCACAAGAGGCTCCCAACGGCCCCCTTACGGCCCCCAGAGGCATCCAAGCGGCGCACAATACGCACCACAACGACCCAAAAGGGACAATTTTAGAGCACGGCTTTGGATTTCCCAGCTGGACGCACGGTGCCAAGACGCTTCTACGACAACGCCCCCTGGAAGAGAGGCATCCAAGTCTCCCAAGAGGTATGTAATTGCTAGTGTACGCCCCGCTTTTCCCACCGACGCGCATGAGCGCTCGGTAAAGGGAGTAAGGAGATATGAGCAACTAGCCGCATAGGTCATGTAAACGCCTGGCTTACACACGCACGCATCGGTGACACTGCTGCGCGCAGGAGAAAGAGCATGTGGTGACATGTGAGGAGAGGCAAACGTGCAACGCCATTTTTCACATGTGCTGTGCTGAAGAGGTGCTTGATGACAGACCGTGTATCTTAGTCCGTTCTCGCCGGACCTAACCATAACCTTTTAACGCGGTCTGAATTTCTATCCTGTGCAAACTCTGCGCCGATGGGAACGGCTTTATCGCAGACGCGAGCCAAGAACTCGGTGGGGAAGGGGGCAAACTCACACAAAGCACACACACACACACTCACGCACACACCCACACACACAAACACATAGGCACACAAACACATCCAAACTCACACATCAGCACACGCGCACGCTCGCACGCCTGCCCGCACAACCACGCAACGCAACACGCATAATGCAACACGAAGCAAGCAACAACCGACACACACAATACAAACGCATACACAACAGACTACATACCACGCAACACAATACATACGCGCACACGCACGCTCTTCCCCAGACCCACACACAAACACCTCAACAACCATCCACACGTGCCCACACGATTGACAGGCTACAAAAAGACCTCCCACGTGCGAGTGACGCTACACGGGCAACTGGAGCCCCGTGCAGGAGTGCCTGAGAAGACATACTTTCAGCCCTATGGTGCAAAACACTTGCCATCTGATGAGTATCTCCGTGCTCAACTGACGTCTGTGCCGAAACGCTGCGCGGGCGGGCACAACTGTCTTCGACCGCTCGTCCTCCTCCCCAAACCTCCGAGACCTCGCGGAATCATCAATCATCAACCCGAGCAAAACTAACGGATCCATTATTTTGCGATGCTGGAGGTCTGAGCCTCGGACCGCTCGCTGCCAACTCCAGGGCCTCTCCTGTCGCCCTTCGGCTTTGGAGTGCGGCTAAGTTAGACGAGGCTCCGTGAAACCATGGGCCGTGTGCCCAGTGATGTTCAGCGAGGAAGTGGAGGCAATCGCACCCTGTCGCAGGAGGAGGAGGACGACGACAAACACTCGGAGGTGAGAAGATGAGGCATTCGGGCAGACGATGTCCCCCGCAAGATCTGGCCGTGCCCCCCGGCGATGCTCAGTGAAGGGGTGCCGATCGCACCCCGTCGCAGGAAGGAGGGGAGGAGGAGAAGGGTGAGGGGTGAGGACGAACACGGGGAGGAGTAGCAGAATGGAGGAGCAGGAGGAGGAGGAGGATGAGGAGGAGGAGAAGGATGAGGACAAGCACGGGGAGGAAGGAGCAGCAGGATGGAGCAGCAGGGTCGAGTAGGACAAGGAGGATGAGGAAGATGAGGAGTATGAGGAGGATGAGCAGGAGAAGGAGGAGGAGGAGGAGGAGCAGGAGGAGGAGGAGGATCGAGCAGGAGGAGGAGGAGGAAGAGGAGGAGGAGCGCCAGTAGCTTCAGCGAGTCGGTCGAGCTCAGCCTCGACGCCTCGGCCTGAGCCAGAGGAAGAGGAGGAGGAGGAGGAGGAGGAGGAGGAGGAGGAGGAGGAGGAGGAGGAGATGGAGGAGGAAGAGGCGGGTCAGGAGGAGTCGGACCAGCGCAAAACAAGCACGCACCGCTGACGCTTGCAAGGCGCGGCGAGCACCCGCCGGAGAGGTGAGGGCCCCCCTGGGCCTGCCGGGCGAGTGCTCGAAGCTCGGATCGGCGATCAGAGGGCGGTACTCGACCGCAGAGCGCGGCAGAGCGCAGTGAGGCAATCGCGTGTAAGCCCTGCCCCAACCGCTTGCCTGGTCGTCTGCTACTTCGACGACCTGCTGCGCCTCATGCTGTTCATCCTCTTGTGTTGCACCATCTTCGGTGCCTGCGACCGCCTGCGCGTTGCTCACTCGCCGCCTCTCGGCAGTTGGGTCCTTCCCGCCTCCTCCTCCGCGGTCGCCCTCTTCTTCTTTTTCACTCGCTCTAGCGCCCGCACCCGGCACGCCCTGCCATTAGCGACCCCCGCGCCCGCGTCCGCTGGCGCCGCCGACTTAGAACGTGTGAGCTGTGCCCCTGCAGGTCAGATTTCTGAGAGATCGGCTGGGGTTCAGGGGGTCCGAAGGATGCCTGCAGCGAGGTGAACCCTGGCGCGGGTGTCCGAGACGCCAGCGGCGATTGGACCCGCGGGGTTAGTTTCGGAAGTGGTGGCCAGGCGTGGGCCTGAGAGTGAGCCGCTCTCCATCCAGACAGCCGGCAACACTTTCAGAAGGAACGAGAACACGGGCTTGAGGCAGCTGCTGGGATTCTCAGCTATATGTTAGCCAGCATGGACCCCAAGCAGCGCGTTTGTAGAAATCCATGTGGTGCAACCTATGTTGTGCAATACACGTGGTGCCACCTATGAGGTGCAATGTATGTGGTGCAACCTATGCGGTGCAATCTAGGTGGTGCAGTCAATGTTGTGCACCCGATGTTGCGCAATGCATGTATAAATAGATATGGTGCAATACATGCTACACAATATGATAAATGCAATTTATCTTGTTCAATTTGTGGTGTACTATCTACGTGGCGCGATGCATGTGGTGCAACAGATGTTTTGCAATCTTCGTGGTGCAACCTATGTGTGGCGGTATATGTTATGCAACATATGTTGTGCAATCTTTGTGGTCCAATGTAGGTGGTGCCATGTGTGCTGTGCAGTGTATGTTGTGCAGTCTAAGTGGTGCGATGTAAGCCGTGCAATCTACGTTGCGCAATACATGTGGTGCAATGTAGCTACGTGGTGCAATATATGTGGTGCAACCTATGTGGTGGAAAATGTCACTCGTAACCAATATGTGGTGGAGTATGTGTTGTGCAATACAAGATATGCAATTTACGTTGAGCCATCTATGTGGCGCAGTCTAGGTGGTCAATCTATGCTGTGCAATCTATGTGGTGCAAGACATGTGGTGGAATAGACGTGGTGCAATATACGTGGTGCAGTCTAGATTCTGCAACCTATGCTCTGCAACACAGCCGCCAGACCAGCAAACATGCCAAAACGACGGGCGGCGACGAGGCGGCGACGGGTCGGCGACGGCGACAACGTAGCCGCCAGACCGCCAGACCGGCCCAGACGAAGGGCGGCGACGAGGCGGCGACGGGGCGGTGACGGCGACAACGCAGCCGCCAGACCGCCATTCCGGCCCAAACGACGGGCGGCGACGAAGCGGCGACGGGGCGGCGACGGCGACAACACAGCCGCCAAACCGCTACACCAGCCCAGTTCCTCAGAAAAGAAGCAAGAAACCCTGCATGCAAACACTGTTTGGGGAACACGGGTACATGCGAAGAATACTCAGGCGATAACTCGATCTCAAAAAGGCGTGAGGCGTAAGGAAGCGTCGCGCAATATTCGGAATGTAAAAAAAGACTGCCTACCCTCAGCGCAGCTGTGGATTGTCCCAGGAAGTATGGTCATAGCCCGAAGATGTGAGAAAAAGAAACTGCACACTCAAAAAAGACCAGCCTCCATCAACCCGTGTATGTGTTTGGGGAAGTCAACGTTTGGGATGGCAAGATATGAGGGTACCTTAATGTGGTACAAACTTGCATCTATACCTATCTGTAAACATACCACGTTAATGGCATTGGCTCGGGAACTCTTGAGACACGGAATCCAGGGTCTGGCCGGTGGAACACCATCTGAGGCTCGGCCATGGATATCACCGCTGCCATCATCAGATCAGGTATTTTCCACGGTGCGAAACCTTCCAGACACATTCCTTAACGAGTACTGGGAGACGCGAGAGGATGAGAGACAGGAGGCGGTATATGAGGAGGAGGACAAGCAGGAACAACAGGGGGCGGAGGAGGCAAATAATTAGCTTATCCTTAGATCTGGGTCCTCCTCCGCCCCCTCCTCGTCCACCTCCCCCTACTCCTGGCACCTGGCACCTGACGGCAGGAGTGTCTCCTGGACGCGTCCATCCACCTCCTCCTCCTCCTCCTCTTCCTCCTCCTCCTCCCTTCCCCCTACCCCGCTACCCCTCCTGCTCCTCATCTTCCCTTTTTCCTCTCCCACTCTCCTCCTGCTTTGAATCTCGGTGACCCGCTGGGCCCGACCTCTCGACGTGGACGGCTACGGAACCCCCCATGTCGCGTCGGCAACCCCTCCCGGGCGGTCGGCGATTGCTTCCGCAGGGCTCCGCTGGCAGAGCCGCCCTCGCGCGAGTGTCAGGGGTACGAAGGCGACGAGGCACACGAAGCTGGGCCAACGCCCCGACGACATCCTGCCCAACTGCCAAGCTGGCCTCGTGCGTGCAGCCCTGTGCACGGGCCAGCGGGGCCCAGAACTTGGACCGGATTCCCGTCAGGGGCGGCGAAGGAAGGGGGCGTCCAAGACGGGGGGGCGCAAATCATGGTAGGCGGCATGTGCGCGGCAGAGTGGGGAGGGGGCCGTGGACGTATTGGCATAAGAAGAGGCGCCAGGAAATATGAGGAGATGTCATGGCCCCCGCCATGATATCCACCACCCCCTAGTCATCACCCCCCCTCTGGGCCGCCCCCGAATTCCCGGCCGGGCCGTGCATTGCTGGGCCATGCGCTCCATTGCAGCCCGTCGCTTGCAGGCCGTGCGTGCGGGGGGCAAGTGTCGCACGACTGATGCTGCTGTAACGGCCCGCCCGGCCGGGCCGCACGGACCGGCGCGCCTACTCAATAGAATTTCACTTTTGCTTCTCCCTCCTCCTCCCCCCGTCTCCCTCCCTCCTCCTCCTCCTGTCCACCTCCATTCTCCCCCCCCTCTCCTCCTCGCCCCATAGCCCCAAGAATTGGCATCCCATGGTGCAACGACCAAGGCTTCCTGCTTTTCTCGTCCAGCCGCGACATTCGGTTCCTACCTTCTTCCCGCAACGTCGGTCAATGGGACCTGGTTTAGTGCTGTGTACCGGGGAACCCCCCCCGCCCCATTTCACTAATCAGAGCTGCCGTCACCCGAAGCACACCAGCTACGGCAGATCTGGTTTAGTGTTTCTGGCCAATTTAAAGGCTCTGGGGCCCTACTACTGACCGGGTCCCCTTACCTGGGGTCCTGGCTATGCCCGACTCTCTTCCTCCCCCTTCTCGTTGCTGCCCGTGTGGGTCATCAATCGCCGCCCGTAGGGAGCCCCCCCAGGAGGATCCTCACTCCCACGGGGGCCCCAGACCAGTGTCGGTGTGCGCAGATTCGTGCTGCACCCAGATCCGTCTGAGGCCCAGCCTCACTCGGGGGCGCGCAAACATGGATTAGCGATCCATGGATTTGGCGCGCGGTCGCCAAATCCATGGATCGGGGGAGGCGCCATCCCCCAAATGCGGCCCGTGCCGCCTCGTTCGGAGGTGGAAATCCGCGATTTCCCATGGAAACGGGACCCGTCGCTAATCCACGCCCCCTTGACCCATGCTTGCGATCGCCTGATTCACGACGAGTGCCGTCTTCCAGAAGGAGCGTCGGCACCGCCCCGCCCTGCGGGAGCCCGCGTGCTGCACCTGTGATCCGTCGTGAGCAATCCCTCACGGACACTGCCGCCTCCACAGGGAGCCGCAGCGGGGCCCCGATGGGGCGCGTCCGCACACCGGGCTCAGACCGTGGCGGGCTTGCCTTCGCGAGGATTCTCACCTCAGGCAGGAGCCCCAGCGTGGCTGCAGCTAAGCAGGGCTCATGCAGCGAGTGCGTCAACGCATTGATGTAGCAAGGCTCTGCGTTTGTATAGACATTGAGTTCCTTCTTGCGGAAGGATGGGTTTCTGCTTTCGGGGGGTCAGTCGAAGCCGCAGGAGCAGTGTGGATGGTACTGGCACGCCGAAGCAACGTGGGATCCAGGTCGGAGCACTTGGCGACGATGTGAGCACCGATTTGGTATTGTACGCCTTCGTCCTTGGAAAGGTTTCGAAGGTTGATTTTCGGCCGTCTGAACTTGCGGCACAACGGCTCTAGGGAAATGGGATCCTCAATCCTAGAATAGCGCGGATATGTAGACTGCCGCATTCTCAACATGTAGCTGAGGCTGGAGTGAGATCAGACCCCAGGAGAGGCATCTGTGCGGATGGCGTCAAATATCAACGATATCGTTGGGGGGGATTCCACTGATGGTGATTGGGGTGGCGATGATCCTGCCTGCCGACGGCTCAATGCTCGATCCGAACTGCGAACCACCGTCGAAACGGGATCGGCCTGGAGCGGCAGAGAACGCGTCCCCGCCAGCCAGCTGAAGACGGCGCTCACGACGCTCACGCGCAGAGTAGAATATATCTCGACCCTGAAGAGCACCTCAGAAAGGCGGCCAATAGCAACAACACAACACGATCGTCTTCGCAAGATCGAGTCGCAAGAAAGCGCATAGAACACTGGTGGCACGACACAATGCCGACAAAACAAGCCAACTGTAACCGCAACAGTAGATCCCGAGTGCGTTCGAATCGCTCGTCCATGCAGGAAGCAATCGCAGAGCCAACTTCGCACAGGCTTCTCAAACAAGTGAATATCGCAGGTTAGCGTAATCCAACCCATGGCAAGGATGTGACGGATGGATGGCAAGAGAGGAACCTGAGGATGAGGAATCCTAGTCAATACGTGCACAGAGTGGATCTCTGTGCGCCGCAGAACGCAACCTCACGTCGTCATGGACGAGGCGTGCTGTCATGAACGGAATGCCTTGACGCGTCCTCTTTCGGAAGGCGTTCATGTAATCATGGCCGCAGCTGGCAACGATAGCAGGAAAGGCTGTGGAACAAGTTGTGCAACCATGCCCCAGATGCAACGCGAAAATTGGCTCTGTCAGATCTTCCTGGATCGTCCTGGGGCATGACGCCTCGGGCCTTCTGGAGCCTCAAGATGGCCGACACGATGGGAGCGCTGTTTGGGAACGGCCGTATGGACGACGTAAACTCTGGGAAAATCCTTCAGGACAGCACTAGGGCAAGACACGACGATACCATCAAATTCGAATGACTCGAAGATCTCTGAGAGCCGATGAGTCGGGAAGATTCATCGGGCGCCGCGGCCGTTCAATAATGCGCCCGAAAGATCTGGAACGATTTCTTGGTATCCTGGATCTCCAAGCTCAACTCTCTGTCCCCAATTCGGTTGCCTTGTGACCATGCCGTGGATCCCTCCCTGGCTGTTCGCCCAAATACTACAATTCTGCGACCCTGCTCATCATGCAAGCTCATTCTATTTGGTGGAGTTCCGTGATGATTGTCTCTCATGGCGAGCCTGTTCTGCAGGAGCCCTTCCGGCGAGCCGTCCTACGACCATGCAGCGTCGGCCGCTGGGCGGCACTAGCCATGGCCCCCGAAGGGTTACGTGGCACGTGGCAAAGCCCCAGAGCCTCCTCTAGTTGGTGAATGCTCCTCCTAACTGCTCCTCCATTCCGCTGTTGCTGCTGTTCCTCCTCCTTCTCCGATTCCCCCGTCCCCCTCCACGCCGCTCCCCTCCTCCTCCTCCTCCTCCTCCTCCTCCTCCTCCTCCTCCTCCTCCTCCTCCTCCTCCTCCTCCTCCTCCTTGTATCTTACGCAAGACACCATCCGTGAAATGCTACGTCTCGGACGTTGGTAATGCTCGGGGCACCTGGGAGATGGGGGTGACGGCGGGCGTCTCATGCCCGGCGGCCCAGGCCATCTCGACGACTGCGAAGGAGCCCCATCGCGACCAGGGGGGATCTCAACAGCTCGCGCGACCGCGCGAGATCGCGATGAATGCCCGCTGCGCTTGCAGACGATGCCGCGAGGCCTCGCTCAGATCGAATGCACTCGAGCGGCTGAGGGGGGCACCAAGCAACATACCCGGGTACTCCAGCAACTTTAACAACAAGATTTTGAACGGGTGGGCGATGTGCGCAACCTCCAAGAGTGGCGATGCCAAACCATATACTGTGAAACGGATCCTGGCACACAGAGAAAAGAATCCGACGGCCTAACAAGCCAACGAAGTGTTGTTAGACTCGCGCGGCACGAGGACGCGCTTTGCCCTGGCTGCTGCCCGCTGCTCCTGGCTGTGGCTGCTCTGCTGCTATTGGATCCGCTGGCGCTGCCGAAAGGTCTCGTGCCACCCGTGGTGGATCTGCGGGCCTCATCGGCCAACCAAGGTCGTCTTGGGAAACCATCGGGGCCTCTTGGGCTGTCTTCACGACCTTCGACGTCCCCAATGTTGCCTCAATCAGTGACCCCCCCAACAGATATTAGCCCCACGTTGGCGTCCAGAGGGAGCACATCGTATACACGCGAGCTCATTTCGCATACGTACGCGGGTCAACACATGTCCTAAGATCATCGCGAAACCGCCAAAAGGTACATACGAAGGGGCGGGCGAGGCCTGCGAAACACCTTGAATGAATGCGCGGTGCCACTTCCAAGGTCCAACACGCTCTGACAGGTCGTCAAGAATTTCATGAACGCCTTGCCCACTCGGCTGAATCCGCTGCCCTCCCCTTGGGGCTACTGGCCTGCGAGAGTCATACGTGTGTGTGCGCGTGTGTGTGCCCGCCGGCGGGGCTGGCCGCGCCGCTCGCTCGGGGAGCGATTCGTCCCCCCCTGAGCCGCTCGCTCCGTCCGCCCCTCTTTCGCCCGCGCCTTCCCCCTCCTCCTCCTCTTGCACGGTGGCGCAATTCGCTCGAACGGCATCACCGTCTAGGCATCCCATCGCCAGCGCGGACGTCCCATACCTAGCCGCCGACGCTAACAAGTGTAAGTGTGTGTGTGTGTCTGTTGTGTGTTGTGTGTGGGTGTGTTGTGTGTGTGTGTCTGTGTGCGTGTGCGTGTGCGTGTGCGTGTGCGTGTCTGTGTGCGTGTGTGTGTGTGTGTGTGTGTGTGTGTGTGTGTGTCTGTGTGTCTGTGTGCGTGTGCGTGTGCGTGTGCGTGTGCGTGTGCGTGTGCGTGTGCGCGCGTGTGTGTGTGTGTGTGTGTGTGTGTGTGTGTGTGTGCGCGTTTTTGTTTGTTTTGTGTGTGTGTTTGTGTGTTTGTGTGCTTGTGTGCTTGTTTGCTTGTGTGTCTCCGTGTGTGTGTGTCGCCCGCCTAACTTTGGCGCGGCCTCGCTCCCCACCCCGCCGCAGCCCTGCTGGCTCACGGGGCGCCTGCCCCCGCTGCCCCGCCCGCGCCCGGGGCGCCCCTTCCCCGCGGCCCGCCGCCTTCCAGCCCGCCGCCTCCCGGCCCGCCGCCGCCCGCGGCTGCCCCTCTGCAGGAGGAATATTCCAAAATATTGAAAAACATATGGGGGCTATTGTTTGACAATTCTTGAGCATTTTTGGAATCCGTTTTATGGGAGAGGGGCGGGGGGGGGGGGCGGGGGGGTCGGAGGGGCCGGCCTTTTCCTTGCCTTTCTTCCGGCGCTAGACAAGCGCGTTCCACTGCTCGCAAAGTAGCTACTCGCAAATGGCCTGAATCCGCCGCTGGGGGTTCACTATCCACTACATCAAGGTAGGCGCCTGTTTTTCGGACGTTTGCGGATAGGCACTTGGCGAGTAGTGTAACGCGCTCGGTGAAGCGCAAGCGCCTGCGACTTCCTTCGGCGGCGTGGCGCTGCGCCCGCCGGCGACGGCCAAAAATGTGCGAGTGTGTTCGCGAGCATGTCTTGCACTGCTTGGCCTTGACTTGCCCCTCGCGGGGGAGACCACGGCCTCAGCTCGAGCTCGCTCGTCACGCGCGCGGTTGCAATCTGAACTTGCGTGCCGGAGCGGCCATGCCAAAAAAGAAAATGGCCGAAACATGGGTGCAAAACTAGTCGCGCCCCGCTCCAGGCAAGTCATGTGGGGCCCAACCAGGGTGTAACGAAAGCCCCGCCGTCCACCGGGCCAGGCGTGCAGGGCCAGACCGGAGTGCACCGAGGGCCAGAATGCCCATCGAGGGCGCCCTGGCAGGCTCCTCCTCACCCCAGGCGGATTCGAGGAGACGGACGGCGGTGGTGGGCATGGCACGTGCTGATCTAGCGCTCGGAAACGCCAGGTGTCTTGTGGGACACAATAGCGGCGAAGAGAATGCCCGTTATTTTGCTCCGCGCTGGGGGCGAAGGGAGCGTCGACTCAGACTTGCGCTCATGTAAGATCAGCGTTGCGTCGGAGGAAAATCCCACCAGCCCGCTGGAATGGAGGGGCCAATCACTGCTCCTTATTAACGACCCCCCCCACTCAACAGGCGGCCGACCAACAACTATGCCGACTTCCCTTCCCCCGCCATCCAAATGATTATTATGGCAGAATCTTGGACTTCGGGCTCCTAACGGGGGCCTGCGTTTTGAAGTTCCGCTTTTCATAAGGGTACTTCGTCTTCGTTGTCGTCGTCATCGTCGTTTTCTTCGTTGTCGTCGTCTTTGCCGCCGTCGTCGTCGATTAATTCGTTGTCATCATTGTCATCTTTGCCGTCATCGTCCACTGCTCTCCTCTCCTGCTGTGCGTTGTCGGCCTTCAGATGCAAAGGAACCTGGTGGATGAACCTGGTGGATGTTCAGATTGCGAGTGCCCGCGGAATCTTCCCTGTTCTTTCATCCAGCATATCCTCCTCCACGTGGAGGATCCGACCCTGGGAGAAAGATCCCAAGACAAAAAATCTGGCCTCTCGAATCCGATCCCCAATTTTTTTTTCCGGGCGGGCCTGAGAAAAAAACGGGGCGCCTGGGCCAGGGGGGGGGCGTTTTTTCTCTCTGGGACGTTTCCCCCAAGGCCCAGCCGCCACAGGATGCCCGCAGCACCAGGGGGCCTCGGCGCCAGGAGCAGTCAGGAGCGTGTCCACGTCCACCACCTCCTCCTCCTCCTCTTCCTCCCCCCCCCCCCCGAGGAGGAATTGAGGAGGAGGAGGTGGAGAACGGGGAAAGCTCCTCGTTCAGAGGTCGCGGTCGTTTTGAAGCTCTGTTGGGCAGGCGTAGGGTTGGAGCCCGTCTTGGCCATTTTGTGAGCATCCTGAAGCTGTATTGGGAGCCTCGTGAGGCCCCCTTGGATCACCATCGTCATCGGCAGTATTCTCGGGCTGATTCATGTCACCAGCATCGTCATCGACAACATCCTGACTACCGTACTCGTCATCACCATCGTCGTCGGCGCTGTCTTGAAACACGTTCTCGTCACCACCACTGTCATCGACAGTATCTCGAGAGGAGTACTTGCCATCGCCATCGTCATCGGCAGTATCTTCAGGCTGATGCATGTCATCAGCATCGTCATCGACATCATCCCGACTACCCCGACTACCATACTCGCCATCACCATCGTCATCGGCACTGTCTTGAACCGTAGTCTCGCCGCCGCCATTGCCATCGGCAGCATATTGAGAGTAGTACGCGCCATCGCCATCGCCATCGATACTATTTTCAAGTTGATGCATGTCATCAGCACCGTCATCGACGGCGTCCTGACTGCCATGCTCGTCATCACCTCGTTATCACCCTGCTCCTCCTCATCCTCCTTCCCTTCATCGTCCTCCTTCCTTTCCCTTTCCTTTCGCGCGCAAGGAGGAGGTGGAGATTCTACGTGTTCTCTTTTCCTTCAGGAAGGTGGGATCGGTGGTTCCGCCCCTTTTCGCGCCCTCAGGAAGGAGGATGAGGAGGTTTCTTCCTTTCCTTTTTCCTCAGGCAGGAGGAGGCCCAGGAGGAGGAGAAGACGTGTATCTTATTGTCCTTCCCCGCAGGAGCGCGGAGGTGGTTGTTTCCCTTGAGTCTTCCTCCGAAAGGAAAAGAGGAGGAATAACAGGTATCTAATCTCTCCTTTCCCGCGGGAGGGACGATGCGGAGGATCCTTCCCTCCCTCCTCCCCCAGGCAGGAGGAGGAGGAGGAGGTGGTTCCGCTCCGTGTCGTACTTTCTGGAAGGAAGGGGAAGATCCATAAATTCCCTTCCCCCCCGGCAGGCGGAGGCTGAGGAAGGGGAGATGGCATTCCTTCACTCCTCTCAGGAAGGAGGAGGAGAAGGTTGTTTCTCTTCCCTTTTCCTCAGGAAGGACGGCGAGGATGCTAAGACTCAGTCCTGTCCCTTCCCTGTGCTTCAGGATGGAGGAGGTGGAGGCTCCTCCCCTCCATTTCCCCCCAGGAAGGAGGAGGTGGCGAGGAGGTTTCAATCCTTCCCGTCTTACAGAAAGAAGAGAATGCCCCTCCTCTTCCCTCATCCCCAGGAAGGAGGGGGAGGAGGTTGGGGTTGCGTTCCTTCCCTCCCTCCATGAAGGGTGGGGAGGAGGTTCTTTCGTTTCCCTCTCCCTCGGGAAAGAGGAAGATGAGGAGTTGCCTCCCCTCTGGAAGGAGGAGGAGGTGGTAAGGAGGAGGCTACGATCCCTCCCGATCCCTTAAAAGGAGGAGTCGGCACCTCCTCTTCCTGCCTGAGGGCACGGTAAGGAGCGGAACCACCTCCTCCTACTCCTCTTCCTGCCTGGGGGACAAGGGAAAAAAGGATCCCCCGCGTCCTCCCTCCCGCGGGGAAGGGGAGAGAAGATATCTGTTCCTCCTCCTCCCCCTTTCCCTCTCCGAGGAAGATGAAGGGGAGGAACCACCTCCTCCTTCCCGAGGGAATGAAACTAATGGACACCCCTTCCCCTCTTTCCCAGCCTCCTCCTGAGGAGAAGGGAAGGGAAGACGCACCTCCTCCTCCTCCTTCCTGAGGGCCCGAGAAGTGGCGGAACCACATCTTCCGCCTTCCTGAAGAAAAAGGGAATGCACTGTGCCTCCACCACATCCTTGTGAGCGAAAGGAAAGGGAAGCCACCTCCTCCTCCTCCTCTTTCCTGAAGGAGAAGGAGAGTCAGAACCTCGACCTTCTGCACTATGGTTTCATCTTCTTCATTCGCTCACTCATTCCGCTTCTCGCGCTTTCCTTTGAAACGCAGGCCCCCGTGAGGACCCCGAAACCGAATCTTGGACCATGCGCGGGAGGCCCGCGATCACTTTGCATGGTTTTTGTTTCACAGGGGCGGCGGGGAGAGAGCATACTGCCTGGTGTGCAGATCAACCACCCCTGCGACAAACCCCATGCAAATGCCCTTTGCGGTAACATCTTGGACCATGCGCGAGAGCCCCGCGATCATTTTGCTTTTTTTGTGATAGGGACGGTGGGGGTGCGCGCAGAGTGTCTGGTGCCCGCGGGTCCACAATCCCGATCAAAATCACATCCAAAGTGGTTGCGGGTGCACACACCATACGCCCAGCTGACCCCCCGCCGCCATGTAGCGCGTGCTTTTGACAAAAATGATGGGAAGTCGACGAGTTTCCCGGTGTGTGCGGTCACGTGTCCTGGCGGACCCGGCAGCAAGACTCGGGTGCGCTTTTTGTCGTGGGAAGCGGGTGGGAACGAGCGAGACGGCTTGCGACCGTCCTTCGTCTGGACGGGGGCGGGCCCGAGCGGTCAGAGCGCATGGCTCCCAGATGGCCCAAGAACGCCCAAGATGACATCCGCGATGGAAACAGGTAGCGCGCGATCGCTCGAGATGGCTTCCAACATGCTCGAAGAGGCCCCACCCCACCCCCAACAAAAAACGGCTCTGAGTGGCCACGGAGACTTCTATAGATACCCCCGAGAAACCCAAATCCGTGCAAAAGCGAAAGGGAAACCAATGACTGTAGCCTTCTCGTCCTTTCGCGTCCGATTGGCATTCGAGGTCCCCAGGTGACTCCAAGATTGCCCAGGCGAGCTCCAAGAGGGGCCGAAGATGGCTCGAAGACGGCCCTAAGAGCCCACTGGGTGACCTGCATTTCGCCCGACCCTCATTTCAATCGATGGCCTCCAAGACGGCCCCCAAGGCTCCCAAGATGGCCCCAAGAGAGCCCCAAGAGCGCCAAAGGCATCCACAACTAATCCAGTATGGCACCTGCAAGCTGCCAATGTTCGGTGGCAACTCATGGGAGCCTCAGACACGATCTTGCCCGCTCTTGCGAATCGACGCTAATCGACGCTAGCCGACGCTAATCGACGCTAAATCGACGCTAAATCGACGCTAAGCCGACGCTAAGTCGACGCTAAATCGATGCTAAATCGACGCTAATCGACGCTGGCCGACGCTAAATCGGCACATATCATCGACTTCCAGATACTCGTCGACGCTAATCGACGCTAAAGACGGAATTGAGAGGGTATACCAGGCTCCCATGATTTGCTACCGAACCAATGTGCTCTCATATCGAGAGATGCGAGAAGGCATGTCTGGTTGACTCCTGAATCTGCTCAAGCTGATCCTGAGCGTCGATTTATTGGCTGCCCCCCTTCTGATTTTTTTTGGGGGGGGCAGACACCCCGACAACACCAGCCTCTGCAAGCGAGCGCTTCAGAAATAGTGTGAGACAGGCGAGCAAGTAGGGGCGGACAATGCGAGCAGTTATTACGGGCTCACAACTTCGGGGGTTCGTGCGCAACTTGCCAGAGAAAATGGGCCGCACCGGGATGGGGAGACGGAGGAGGAGGAAAACAGAAGGAGGGCGAGGAAGAGCAGAAGCAGAGAGCAGCGAGGCAGACAGACTGCCAGCCCAGGTGAGGGAGACTGCGGGACGAAGCTGTGTGGACTTCCTGGAGGCCCAGACGGCCAACATCAAACATTCAACACAAAGTCAACGAAGAAAGAGGGAAAGCAAGAGGCGGGAGAATCTCGTGATACGAGTCTGGCCCGAACTCGTATCATGGCGAAGCGGGCGCGGCAGCCCGTGGAATCAAGAACGGAAGCGACTACAATACCAAATGCAAATCGTTCGGTTGACCGGCGAGGGCCCGGAGAGAGCCAGAGGACCGAGCAACGAGCAGGCAGAAGGAGCAGGAGGCGACATGGCTGCTCCCCCTCTGTTCCGCTGCTTGCTCCCACACTTCTTTGATCAATGCTTTGGGCGCGATCCAGTTCCAGGAAATCCCTGTGCACATGGACATTCGGAGTCCAGTCGCGTCCTCTTCGTTTTTCGAGATGCCTCGAGGCTGTCTTGCAGGCTTCTTGGGACACCTAGACCTCAAGATTTGCATGGACACCTTGGCCTTGGAATCTACATCTGCACCACGGCCTTGGATTTACATGGGAACCGAAATCTCAGAAGTGACATGGGCACCTCGGCCTCGAAACGTACATGGGTACCCAAGTCTCAGAATTGGCATGGCACGCCGGCCCTGGAATTTACCTGGGCGCCGCGGCGACCTGGGGGCCGCAGGGCGGAGGCGAGGAAGCGCGAGGTCCTGCATCCTCCTCCTTCTCCACCTCCTCAACCTCTTCCTCCTCCACTTCCTCCTCCTTCTCCTTCTCCTCTTCCTCCGTGCAGCTTTGGCAGGCCAAGAGTACTGGTACATTGAGTTGAGTGTTGCAACGCAGTTGTTTTCGCAGGCGCTGGAACCATGGTTATGACATGTTGAGGGCGGTGGGCAGGTGGCGGAAGGGAGCTGATGGAGTGCGTGAGGTGTTGGCAAATGTAGTGGATCAAACAATGCATGACCCGAACTTGTAAAAGACTGCCAATGCAACCTCCGAGTCGTCAAATAGAAGGCAACAAACGGCACTCCTGCAGCCTCCTTCCTCTTACTCCTCCTCGTACTGCTGCTCCTCCTCCTCCTCTTCTCCTCCTCCCCGTCGGTGAGGTCTAGGGCTCTTTGGGCTATACCTCAACAACTTTCGTTTACATGCCTCCTAGGTTGCGTTGCAGTCTCTCGAGGCCTCGTAGGTGAGCCACCCATGCTTCCGAAGGCTTCTTGGCGGGCTGTTGGGGGGGAGCACGGTCGGGAATCGTATGCGCTTTTGGAGGGATTGCCCGAAAGCCTTTTCGGAGGCGTCTTGGAAGCACTGTGGAAGCTTCTTGAGCTTCTTGGATGCCTTTTGGCTCCTTTTTGGACCTCCTGGGGGCCTCTTTGGCCTTCTTAGCGGCGTGTTGGCGGCATCTTTGGGGCCGCCTCGGGTGTCATTTTTTGGATGGAGGGCTCGACATGTCAGCTCGGAATCCTGGGCTGTCTCTGGGGTTTCTTGGACCGTCTTGAGGCGCTCTTGGGCCGTCTTGGGGCCCTCCTGTGAGCTTCTTGGACCGTCCTCAAGCGATTGTGATGCCTCTTGAATTGTCTTGGACGGTGTTCAGACAGAAAAAAAAGTACCCCAGAGATTTATGACTTTCTGATCGAATGAAGTGATTTTTGCCTCTCGGCGCCTCTTGGAGGTCCTCATGGAGCTCTTGGGGCGTTTTGGACGCCTCTTGGGTCGTTTGAAACGCCTCGTGCGCTCCTCAAAACCGTCTTGGGAGTGATTCGAGACTCTTTTGAATGGCCTTGACGGCGGTCAGAACGCTCTGGGGGCCGAATTGGGGCTCTCCAGGAGCGGGCCGGGCCCCCAGCACCCCCCTTTGCAATAGTGGTCATGGCCCCCGGCCACGGGGCCTGGTTCCCCGTTATATGTGTATACTCGCCTGGGCATCGTTTCTGGATGGGCTTGGCGGGGATTCACGAAGCATCAAGCATGTCATAACTCTCTTGTACAAGACCTCCTGTTCCTGCTGTTCTCTTCCTCTAGAATCTCTGGAAACAACGACCGTAATTTGGCTGCCCTGGAGAATGATGTCCAGGCCCCCGCGGAAATCCCAAGACACCCACTGAACCTCCCGGAGTCCTCGGAGCAGGATGAGGATTGACCATGGCCTTCTGGGCATCGAGGACCCTCGCTGGAGTCCAGGATCCCTCCAGGAGCCAACGCCCAGGCCCCCTCGCAAGTCCCTCCCAGGGCTCCACATTCCAGAGCCCTCCTCTATATTTGGCCGAGCAGGGGTAAGACTCAAAATCAAGCGGATGATGGGGGCGTGGTAGAAGCCTGAACTTCCTGCTGACACTTCTGGGTGTCGTTCACACTGACGGCTTGTTTCCATTCGACAGAGCATGCGTAAATGGCTTGAACGGCAAAACCTGTTTCAAAACGAACGTCTGCTTATGCTGTCCAGTGCGAACGCGCCTCCACAAAACGGTTGGGGTTGTTGCGACAATGGCCGCAGGCTTCCAAATAGAAATCTACGAATGCGCCCCCAAAACTGCGTGACGACTCTCATGAAGGGCGCTGCAAGAAAGATGTCCGTAACATGCTCACAGAATTTCACTGACCAACGCACCGATTCAAAGAGTTTAGTGGATCCGTAAAATAAGGGTTCCAATAATATCGTCCCAACTTGTCTTGCAGCGAGACTCGCAGAGAGAATAGGAGTTAAAACGAACGACCCCGCAACTTTACAAAGGTGGCTGATGAAGGGAAATTCGTGGGACACTGCTTGGTAAATGGGCGCGAAGCTAATGACAGAGCTTATATCTCCAATGGCCGACGTGATTGCATACGTGAGAGCATGCAGAGTGGGCGCGATGTACGTCAAAGGCGTCCACGCTACGATCGAGCTGACGATATACGACATCCTATACAAAGCGGGCACCAGGTACATTAAAGGCGTCCAGGGAGACACGATGCATATCAAAATTGATTCTAATCGCCCACCCCACTTCATCAAACCAATTTTGTTGATGTGTACAAACTCTGAGAATGTCGAATGTGCTTCCGTTGCGCCCGGCAAGATCCGCCGGCCCCCTTGTGGGGCCACCAGGCTGTAGGCGCGAGGTTCGCAGTTTCCTGTACCAGTCGTAGGTTGTAGTTTCCAGTGTTACAGTTCTGCTTCTTGCTGGTTACTGTAACTAAATGATTGACCGCGCGAGGGGGGGGGAGGCCCAAACGGGATTTTTAGCACCCCCTGGGCGCGTTGTCTGAATTGCTGGGGGGGCTCGAAATCGACACCCCTCACGCAGATCCGCGGGGTCAGGGTCCAAAAACACATGGGATTTGCCACATTTCTGAAATTCGGTGCCACCCCTCACGCAGATCCGCGGGGTCAGGGTCCAAAAACACATGGGATTTGCCACATTTCTGAAATTCGGTGCCACCCCTCACGCAGATCCGCGGGGTCAGGGTCCAAAAACACATGGGATTTGCCACATTTCTGAAATTCGGTGCCACCCCTCACGCAGATCCGCGGGGTCAGGGTCCAAAAACACATGGGATTTGCCACATTTCTGAAATTCGGTGCCACCCCTCACGCAGATCCGCGGGGTCAGGGTCCAAAAACACATGGGATTTGCCACATTTCTGAAATTCGGTGCCACCCCTCACGCAGATCCGCGGGGTCAGGGTCCAAAAACACATGGGATTTGCCACATTTCTGAAATTCGGTGCCACCCCTCACGCAGATCCGCGGGGTCAGGGTCCAAAAACACAGGGGATTTGCCACATTTCTGAAATTCGGTGCCACCCCTCACGCAGATCCGCGGGGTCAGGGTCCAAAAACACAGGGGATTTGCCACATTTCTGAAATTCGGTGCCACCCCTCACGCAGATCCGCGGGGTCAGGGTCCAAAAACACGGGGATTTGCCACATTTCTGAAATTCGGTGCCACCCCTCACGCAGATCCGCGGGGTCAGGGTCCAAAAACATAGGGGATTTGCCACATTTCTGAAATTCGGTGCCACCCCTCACGCACATCCATCGCAAGGCGTGGTAACCCAAACTGCGAGTACTCCCTCGGCCCTTTAATCCCAAGGTGTGGTAACCAAGCTCGTAAACCATACACGTCTTACCAATCGCCCTGTGTTGTAACCCCTCTTGTGATCAGTTGGTTTTGCCGATTGCGAATCGGCCTCGCATGAAGTTCCGATACTGCTGCACGACAGCGCCAAAGCCTCATGACTTAGCTCTTCCATGGCCCATTCTCCGAGAGAGGGGGCCGGCGGCAGGGGGCGAAGCCCTTACGGATATCTCTCATCTGTCGCATTCTTCTCGAAACAACCGTAGGCAATTGTTTCGACAACGCTTCATCCAGCACGTCGACGAGCCCAGGAAACCGAAGATTGTAACTGACTGTGCAAAGCCGCGCTGAAACCACGACAAACAAAAAACATACTACTGACAACCGCTCGCCTTGAAATACAGCCTTGCAGAAGCGGGACTGTCCGCAAAAACTCTGACTTTCCTGAAGCTGTTTCGACATCTCCCGAACGTGACGTTTGAAGTCGCTGCCAGAAGGTGGCTTCAACTGCTGGGTGATATGCTGGAGACTCAATTTCCACGCTTGTGGCAAGTGTTGCCACCGATGCTTCGAGAAACGCACGCCCATCGGACCCTCGTAGGCCAATCCAGCCAGTGGCGATAACAAATATGATTCAAGGGGTCTCAATATTCTTGTCTCGATCAGCGTGGACTGGTTCCGAACAAAAGCCCACGGTTTCCTGCCCAGAAAGTTGTATCTGTGCGTTTTCAATAGCGCGTCATGCAAATATGCCTCCTGATTGAGTTTGGCAATAAGACTGCGCGTGTATCGGGTAACGTCGGACTGAACACGAGCGCCGACATCCACCTGATTGGAAAGCCAAAGAGATCCGGCAACATGTCTGACTGTTTGTCGATGCTCTCTTGTGTGCCGCCCGTCCACGTCGTATATTTGACAATCTAGAACTGCACTGAATTCTTTCGCCTGCATGCGCCCGGCCATTCTGGGCTTCTGCAGATCAATATCGGCCTGCTTTAGCTTGTTCCAATCCGACGAGGCTAACAAAATCACATCGCCAACTTGCAACCGAATCTTGCGTTTACCTTGTGTGACACACCTTGCGTGCAATAGTGACAAGGCAACCGTGTACCCAAAACGAATGCTTAGGATGTTGGTATCGTGAGTCGGTTTTCTCATCAGGAAGCTAAATGCTTGGTTTACATCTAAGGAGCTGTTTGGAATATCATGTGATGGCACGTCCATGAAATCGTGTATCCACAAACAGCGAGGAGAAAAACGTAACTGGTGACTAACTGGGACTCCGACGTTGAGGGCCAATGGTGTGGGCTCGCTGTTATCATCGAGTGTCTCCATTAATTCTCGTTGTATGATCGCAGATAAATTGCTCACCTGGCTCTGCGCTTCCATCAACTCCCGCTGTATGGTCGCAGATAAATTGCTCACCTGGCTCTGTGCTTCTTTGACAATGTCTTGTGGTGCGCTTCCGTTCGTGCCCGTGACGGAATTGTATACGCTACCGATAATTCCATCCAAGACTGGTAGCGCCTTATCGACGGCTTGAGTGAAATTCCACAAGCGCGCCGTGTTAGAACCGAAAGCCGCTGTCCAGCCCTGCGATGTGTTACCGAGAACTCCAGCATCTCCGAGACTTGGAAGTGCAATCCTGCCCCAGTCAGCAATGGTCTGTGGGCGGTCTGCCCTGGCGCCCCGGATTTCGACCGCCACGATTGACCGTACCCCGGCTCCAGTGAAGACAAAGCTTCTGTTCACTCCGCACCAGAACCAATGTCTTGCAACCATGGCTGCCACTAACATTCTGATTAATGACAAGTCCTGTCTGACTGAAGTGGTACCTCTCCAACGGCAATGCGCCCTCGGTCGGTGTTGCTGCCGGTGGCTCAAAAAACGCTCAAGAACGGGACGGGGACAACAATATCGCTTAATACGTACCATGTGGGACGAGGTTCCACAGACCGAACTGGGCAACACACCTGAGCCACTCCGGCAAAAATGGCAATCGGCTGATGCCAGACATGCGTGAGTTATCGAGGCTGGAGAGAAGTGAGGCGGCACGCTTCTGCTAGCGATGCGGCACGCTCGAAACCGTTCTCTAACATGTCTGTCCGACTAGAGTGTGAATTCCGTTCGTGCTGGTCTGGACGTGGCTGTGCAACTACAAATGGGCATGCAATATCTGCCACCGTGCCGTGAGGACCAAATTGGGTGTTCTCAAACGACTGCGAATTCTCCGTGTTGGGTATTGTGCTACTTTTCTGGTTCCCAGAGCCCCACACGACGGATTTCCTCGGATTTCCCGCGTAACTTCTGGGGCATGGCGCCTGATTTTCCCCGACGATCGAACTCATTGTCACACCTGGTGTTTCCCCAAAAAATTCTCGACCGCGGAAAGGAGGGGACCTGGTCTGGCACAACGAGCAGTATTGTGCCAACAACCCCCCCCCAGACCAAGGTGCCAGCAAGAGGGCCCCAAAGGCGCCCAAGAGGCCCCAGGAGGCCTTTAAGGAGACCCCGGAGCCTCGAAGAGGCCTCTTGAAGGCCCACAGAAGGTATCCAAAGGACCCCCAGTATGCATCCACCAAAACTCGAGCCTGCACTCCAGTCACGCAGTGGGCCGAACGGCACTGCATCCGCCGCCCCCCTAAGCTTGTCACAAGAGTGCACGGCGTGCCAAACTTCTGGGTGATCTTCGTTGTTGCAAACATGATAGCCGGCGAAGTCCCCCCCAAAAGTGTGCTGTTGCACTATATGTTGTGCAATATATGTGCAACACGATATGCGGTGCATCCGATGTGGCGCAATATCTGCGATGCAACTTACATGGTGCAACCTATGTTGTGCGATTGATTCTTGTTCGCAGTGAATTGTCAACTCCACTGCTCGCGTAATCATCTGACCCACCTAACCACAAATTGGTTCGCAAAACCCATGCGGCGGCGATCGTGATGATGGCTGCTTGGCGCTGGCTGGCGGATCGCTGCGGCCGTGCCAGCGCGCGCAAACTTGCACGCAGAATGGCCAGCTAGTCTGGCGCGATCGACGCGGCCGCGGTGGCGCTGACCGCCGGGCACCTCCCAGAGCCTCTTGTAGGCCGCTCTGGTGCGCGGGCACTTCAATGCGAGTCGGTGAATCGCATGGGCGCGGTATCATGGCGACATCGACAAGTCTAGACACGATTATGATTGTAGCGATGCTGGTGACGACGATGACGATTACGACGGCAGGGCCAATGACGGCGCCGATAATGATCACGCCGACGACCATGACGGTGTCCACGTGCTAGTTCTGAAGGTTGCGGGAGGATTTCGACATGCGCGCAGGGCCGACGGGCGCGAATGGCCCGCATTGTATTTTTCGAAAGAGATTACGCACCCCTTCACCCCCAAACACGCGCGCAAATGTTTTTTCAATGATTCCGACATGCGCGCGCGAGATGCCCGTTCGGTCGCATGTGATGAACATGTTGAAAACATACGACTTCCTTAAAAAGTCGCAAGAGCGCGCGCAAACTTGTTGTGAACATTTATGGTGCAGAACGGATTGGGTTTCTTTAATAAAAATGCGTTTCCGAGGCACTCGGTATTGAAAGAACTGAGAAACCCAGAAAATTGATGAAAGATTTAGGCATGCGCGCGACGACGCGCCCGTGCACTTCGTCTCATACTGCGCATTGATGATGTTTGACAAACGAGTGCGCGCACATTGTTTTTTGCAAGGGGCAACGGGGGGAGTGCCAGCTTTCCTGGGGTCATACGATTTCAAGAATATGGAGCGAATGATGGGGCAGCATGATTGGCTGTCCCCCTCACCACTTCCCCCCATCCACACGGTCACAAACCTGTTTAAAGGGGGGGTATCCGGGCTCGTTGGCGCACCCGCGGAGACTCGGGAGCTTCCAAGTCTGCCTTCCATGGCCCCAAAGACGCTCCAAAGCGGTCCCCAATCACAGAACGATTGGCCCAAGACGCTCGCGATGGCTCCAAGACGCCCCAGGAAGCCTTCGAGACACCTCAAGAGCCTTCCCAACAGGGCCCCGAGAGACAAGCATCAATTGTTTTCTTTCGGTTTTAATATGTTTTTGGGGTGATCGTCTTCTGGAGCTTCCGACGCTCCAAGGCGGCCCGAAAGGCCCCGTAGACCGCCCCAAAGTTGCCCAAGAGGCCACTGCGAGGTCCCCAAGACGGCCCAAGAGGGTTCCAAGACGACCGGAAGAGGGGCCCAGGACGGCCAAAGATCGCCTCAAGAAGGCCCCAAGAGAGGCAAAGAGGGAGAACGCGAACCGAACATCCTATCTTTCCCTCCCAAGACCCCCAAAGGCCCCAAGAACCACCTGGGGCGGCCAACAACAAAAAAAAGCCCCAAGAGGCACCCACGTGGTTTCAGAGGACCCAGCCTGACCCCCAAGACGCTTCAAAACTGCCTCCACAAGGCCCCGCCAGGCCCCCAAAACAGCTCCAAGACGCTCACACGAGTCCCCAAATAATGCCCAAGAAACCCACGACGCCTCAGCCGTGGACTCCCCGCCTCCTCTGGGGGTCTGCGGAAGGGCGTAAGTGTCAGGAATCAGATGAACGATGGGGCAGCGTGATGTGTAGACTGCACAGTCCCAGAAGAGGGCGGGCAAAGACCGAGCGGGGGGAGGGGGTAGATCCGAATTTTTTTTTGGACAAGAGAACCAGGTGTGGTGCAATTGCCGAATGCTCACTGGTGAGTTCTTTTCAACTCCACTGCTCGCGCGATCATCCCACCAACCCGCCCGCAACTTGGTTAGCAAAAGCCCATATGGCGGCGATTGCGATGGCTGCTTGGCGCTGGCTGGCGCATAGCTGCGGCCGCGCTAGCGCGCAGGCTCGCGCGCACAGTGGCCAGCTAGTCTGACGCAGCCGACGCGGCCGTGGTGGCGCTGACTGCCGGGCACTTCCCAAAGCGTCTCGTGGGCTGCTTTGATGCGCGGGCCGTTCAGTGCGAGTCGGTGAATCGGGCGGGCGCGAAATCTTGGCGACGTCGACAACTGCATACGCGAGGATGATTGTGGCGACGCTGGTGAAGACGACGGCGATGACGACGGCAATTCAAATGGCGGCGCCGATGCTGATCACGCGGATGTCGAAGACGGTGTCCCCTGTGCCGGCGATGCAGGTTTTGGAAATATTTCGACATGCGCGCTCTACCGACGGACGCGAATGGCCCGCATTGTCATATTTGACAAGGATCGTGCGCCCCATCCCCCCCGGCACGCGCGCAAGGGCGTTCGAGTGATTCTACATGCGCGCGCGAGAGGCCCGTTTGGTCGCACTTGATGAAACACTTGAAAAACAAGGCAATCTTTTTTCAATAATGCGCATGAGCGCGCGCAGACATGTTTGAACAAACACGTTGCGAAACCATGTTGTTTTCCCAACCATCCTGTGGTTCCTCGTTTTGAAGAGACAGCGCGCCGCGTTCTTCGCTCCCTCCCTCCCTCCCTCCTTGCTCTTCCTCCTTCTTCCCTGCGTTTCGCCCACCCAGTACAGCGTTTCGTCGTGGCCCCATGAAGAGCTCCCCCGAAGGAGCCATTGCCACCGTCCGCACGCGTCCCGAAACATCCAATTTGGTATTTCCACCCACCCACAACAGCGCTCCGTGGCCCCATCGGGGCTCCACCGACGGCGCCAGTGCCACTGTCTGCGCATCCGTCCCGAAACAACAAATTTTGCATGTCCACCCACCCAATACAACGCTTCGTGGCCCCATAGGAGCTCCACCGAAGGCCCCAATGCCACCGTCCGCACGCGTCCCGAAACATCCAAATTGGCCACCCAACCAGTACAGCGTTTTGGACCCCATAGGGAGCTCCACCGAAGGCCCCAATGCCACCGTCCGCAACCCGCTACAGCGTTTCGTGGCCCCACAGGGAGCTCCTCCGAAGGCGCCAGTGCCACCGTCCGCACGCGTCCCGAAACATCCAGTTTGATATTTTCACCCGCCCACTACAACGTTGCGTGGCCCCACAGGGAACTCCACCGAAGGCCCCAATGACATCGTCCGCACGCGCCCCGAAACATCCAATTTGGCATTTCCACCCGCCCAGTACAGCATCTCGTGGCCCCACAGGGAGCTCCATCGAAGGCCCCAGTGCTACCGTCCGCATGCGTCCCGAAACATCCAATTTGGCATTTCCACCCAACCAATGCAGCGTTTCGTGGTCCCACATGGAGCTCCACCGAAGGCGCCAGTGCCACTGTCTGCATGCGTCACGAAACATCCACTTTGGCATTTTCACCCACCCAATAAAACACTTCGTGGCCCCATATGGAGCTCCACCGAAGGCCCCAGTGCCACGATCCGCTTGCGTTCCGAAACATCCAGTTTGGCATTTTCATACACCCAGTACAGCGCTTCGTGGCCCCATAGGGAGCTCCACCGAAGGCCCCAGTGCCACCGTCCGGATGCGTCCTGGAACATCCAATTTGGTATTTTCACACACCCAATACACTGTTTCGTGGCCCCATGGGGAGCTCGACCGATGGCCCCAATGCTACCGCCCGCATGCGTTCCGCCCACCCAGTACAGCGCATCGCGGCCCCATAGAGAGCTCCAACGACGGCCCCACTGCTACCGCCGTCATGCGTCCCCCCCACCCAGCGCTTAGTGGCCCCATAGGGAGCTCCACCGAAGGTCCCACCGCTACCGCCCACATGCGTCCCCCCAACCAGTGCAGCGCTTCGTGGCCCCATAAGGAGCTCCACCAACGGACCCAGTGCTATCGCCCGCATGTGCCCCCCCCACCCAGTACAGCGTTTCGTGGCCCCATAGAGAGCCCCACAAAAGGTTCCAGGTTTACTTCCCGCATGGGTTCCCACCACCCAGTACAGCGCTTCGTGGCCCCATGGGGAGCTCGACCGACGGCCCCAGTGCTGCCGCCCGCATGCGTCCCCCCCACCCAGTACAGCGCTTCGTGGCCCCATAGGCTCCAACGACGGCCCCAGTGCTACCGCACGCAGGCGCCCCCCCCACCCAGCGCTTCATGGCCCCACAGGGAGCTGTCCCGAAGGTCCCACCGCTACCGCCCACATGCGTTCCCCCCCACCCAGTACAGCGTTTCGTTGCCCCATCGGGAAGTCCACCGAAGGCTCTGGTGCTACCGCCCGCATGCGTCCCCCCCACCCAGTACAGCGTTTCGTGGCCCCATAGGGAGCTCCACCGACGGCCCCACTGCTACCGCCCGAAACTCCACTCCACCCAGTACAGTGTTTCGTGGCTCCATAGAGAGCTCCACTGAAGGTCCCAGTGCTACCGCCCGCATGTGCCCCCCCCGCCCAGTACAGCGCTTCGTGGCCCCGTAGGGAGCTCCACCGACGGCCCCACTGCTACCGCCCGCATGCGTCCCCCCCAATACAGTACAGCGCTTCGTGGCCCCACAAGGAACTCCACCGAAGGCTCCGGTGCTACCGCCCGCATGCGTCCCCCCCACCCAGTACAGCGCTTCGTGGCCCCATAGTGAGCTCCACCGACGGCCCCAGTGCTTCCGCCCGCATGCATTCCCGCCACCCAGTGCAGCGCTTCGTGGCCCCACAGGGAGCTTCACCGAAAAAGATATTCACAATTGCGGTACCCACAACTGCATATGGTTGGGCCCTTGTTTTGATTGTTTGTTTTAATTGATGTGTGTTCGAACCATTCGGTTAAATTACACCGGACTCACTTCTATAGCGCTCACTTCTATAGTGCTCACTTTGAAATTCTGGTCCGGAAGGGGCCGCACATGCAGGCACATGCCGCACAATCGCATGCACATACCCATGCAAATATACAAAAGCCTCAACAGCATTGCCGCACATGCGCGCACATGCCACACCGTCCGACGCACCGTCGAATGCACGGTCAAGCAAAACTCCGAAAGCATAGACGCACATGCCCGCACATGCCGCAGAGATGTCGCAGGCGATAATGGCCTGACCACCTGAGCTCGGGGCATTTCGCAACCCAGAGTTGCGAGGATGTCTCAGGCAAGCGTGGCTGGACCACCATGGGGCAGGGCATCTTGGAAACCAGAGTGGCGAGGATGTCGCTGGTCAAGGTGACCAGACCACCATGGGGAAGGACACCTCCGAGGTCTGGGTTGCGAGGATGTCTCAGGCGAAAGTGGCGTGACCACCATGGGGCAAGAGATCTCTGAGGTCAGAGTTGCAAGGATGTCTCTGGCGAGAGTGGTCTGACCACCTCAGCCCAGGGCGTCTCGGAACCCAGAGTTGCGAGGATGTCTCAGGCAGGATGGGCCAGACCACCTGCTCAGGGCATCTCGGAACCCAGAGTTGCGAAGGTCTCAGGCGAAAAAGGCCGAGACACTATGGACCAGGGCATCATTGAGGTCAGAGTTGCGAGGATGTCTCAGGCGAAATTGGCCTGAACACCTCAACTCAGGGCATCTCGGGCGAGGATGTCTTGCGCGCGGACGCGAACGCGCCGGCGCCCGGAGACGAACGCCGGCCCCGGCATTCTTGCACGTCCCGCAGATGCCCCGCACAGGTACGCACAGTATTCGCACAGGCCGAGCTCGCCAGTGGCCGAGCCAGGCCAGCGATTCCGAGATTCCCTGAGCTCGGGCCGTCAAACCACTTTCGCCTGAGACATCCTCGCAACTCTCACCTCCTCCTCCTCCTGCTCCTCCTGCTCCTCCTCCTCCTCCTCCTCCTACTTGACACGTGCTCCGCTCTTGCTCGCAACCAGCTGAAGGTATCACCGAAATCAGTGGTGGTGTGCACGCATCTGGCTGACGCACGATGGGTTTGCAAGGCAGTGCTGAGGCGGGGTGGTGTTACGATCACTCCTCAAAGCCAAGCTGGCTTCTTGGGTGTCGATCTCTCTTGTGGCCGCCGATTAGCTCGGGCTACGCGACGGAAGCGCGACCAGAAGCACGCGCTGATGTCGGCCAAGATCGGGCGGTATGCGAAGGCAGCCAAGAGATATCGTGTGACATCACGGTTGGAAGTACAAGGAGCTCAAGCTGCAGGTAGTTATGGGTTTCAGATATATGGCACGTCTGGGCAGCGGCTTCAGCAGGCGCGGCGTCGGGCAGGATATGCTTGTGGGGCGGCCACTCGTGGCCGTTGCCTCACCTCGCTGCTCGAGTTGCGCATGCCTGGCCAAGACCCTGGCATCAAGTTTCCCAGTCAATGTGTTTTGATGTGGCTTGAGAATTGGCGTGATCATCCTGATCTCCGCGCAGGCATTTGTCGGGTTTGGGCTGAGACTGCCAATGAGATGCTTGACACACCAGCTGCTCATCGGTCGAAGAAGGTTCGGGGGCCCATGACTGCTGTGATGCTCCATCTGCTGGAGGCAGGGTGGCAAATCGGAGAGGCGACGTCTTGGACCATTCCCGAACCCCATCCAGCAGCAGGTGATGACTGGAGATTTGATGATGCCATGTTCACTGGACGGAACGCACTGGACAATTTTAAAGATTTCATGCAAGACTTCAGGGATGTGTTGACACTGCGTCAGTGGCGGAGTGCAGCTAATCATTATTGTGGGGCTGGTCTTGAGAATGGAGTGGATTACGCTTCGTATCGCACGCTGCTCAAACAACTGGAGGAGACACCTCAATATGGTCATCGCCTCGCAGCTGTTATGACGATGGTTGCGGTTGAAGCGTCATGGCCACGTGATCGGAAGTGTGTTGAGATCCCTCAGTTCCAAGGCTCGAGGTTTTGTCAGCGCTGCAAGGGGGCCCAAGAGACCATGCTCCACCGTGCCTGGACGTGCCCCGCCAACGTCGGCAATGAAGCGTACAGTCGGTCAGATGAGATGTTGGCGCAGGCATCGGCGCAGTCGGAAATGGATCCAGGATTTTGGTTGAGAGGAATGCTCCCACAGTCATGGACAGATGTGCCCCCACCAGCTGCGCTAGAAGACTGGTCAGTAGCAGGTACTAATGAGGTTTGTGATGTAGGTTTTTTGGGAGAGGGTTCCCCCGAGGCCCCTCTTATTATCTTCGGGGATGCCTCTGGGGGCCCAGATACCGCTTCCCCGAAGTTCAGGCGTGTAGGGCTCGCGATAGTCCTCTTCGGCTCCTTGGAGCCCCAGGTCGACATTAGGGTCACCATCCATGGGCCTCTCGTAGGTTCGCGTCAGGCGGTTCCCAGGGGTGAACTCAGGGCCCTGGTGCTCGCGTGTTGGGCCACTAAGGGGGCTCTGCTGTATGTTTCAGACTGTGAGCCCGTAGTTAAAGGCTGGTACAGTAGGAGGTGGCTCTCTCCACAGGGGGAGGACGGGGATCTCTGGGCGTCATTACGTCAGCTGTTTGAGCTCCAAGGACGTGATCCCAACCTCATTACTGTTCTCTTTGTGCATTCGCATCAAGAAGTGGAAGCTGTTGCTCACAATCGTTCCAAGAGGTGGCTTATAACGGGAAACGCCGTTGCAGATGCTGTTGCTAGTGTGGCTGCTCACCAGGCCCGCCTGCCCGCGTCTATCAGGCACACAGTTCTGTTGCATGAGCGTCGTGCTTTTCTTGTGCGCATGCGTTTGCTGAGGGCGTCTCTCGACACGTTTGCTGCTGAAGCTTTGGTCGTGGAGGAAAAACGGAAACCACACGAGAAACGGGTCCGACCCCCTTCTGCTGCTTTTTGCTCCCTCTTCTCCTCTTCGCACTGTTTAGATGAGTCTGGGAAGCGTTGCACTAGGTGTGGTGGGTCAGCCTCCGTAGCCACCAAGACCGAGTTTTTGAAGAGCGATTGTTTTCAACCTCTGAATTATGACGGGTCCCTCCTTTATAAACCCCCCAATGCAAAACTGCACATTGCGGGGTGGGTGGGTAGACCTGAGTCATGATATGCAGTATTCCACAAGGTGTTGAAGCTTTGGTATTGTAAGTCGTGCGTTGTTACGCATCGTCCGTGCTGCGCGAATCAGGGAAGGGGTGCACAGGCAAGATCACCCCCACTCGGGCCGAGTACCTAAGTCGTATCTCCAGAGGCCTCGTTCCCAAGGTGTTGAGTGCAGCAGAGAAGCGCACTCGCGGACGTGTGTAATATGTTGGTGCGTCAGTGTTTCACGTGGTAGGCACTCGGTTGACTCTGTCACATGGTCATTCTCATTATCATTATCTTTCTCCTCCTCCTCCTCCTCCTCGTCCTCCTTCTCCTCTGGCCGAGCCGAACACGCGGGCGGGCCGGCCGAGCCGGGGGCGTCCGCCTCCTCCGTCCCCCCTCCTCCCCCCCCCCCATCCACCTCCCCCCCCCCCCTGCTTCTGCGGCCGAGCTGAGAAGGCGCGCGGGAGAGTGTTTTACTAGGAGGGCACGCCACCGCCAGCTCACGAACCGGGCGAAGGACCGCCCCCGCCAGCAGCGGGCGAGTCTAAACGCACAACAAACTCTTTCAGGAAGCCCAGGTTAGCTCTGCGAAGGCTAGGAGGCATTGGAGGCACAGGGGTCTCAGACAGCTCTTAGGGCATGAGCGTGCGCGTGCATTGGGATGTGCACGCATGTGCGCCCGCGCACTTCACAGCATGTGCGTGCATGTGCGGGCCCGCGCGGCCTCCCGAAGAGAGGTTGCACAGGCATGTGCGTGCATGTGCCGATGACATATCTACGATTCTCGAGCACCTCCCGCATGTGCAGGCATGTGCGCGCATGTGCGTCGGACTGTGCGTGCATGTGCGTATGATGGATACACCAAAACACAACGCACATGCCCCCCACACATGCCCGGGCACGACGTGCACAGTAGGAAGTCCATCCAAGAAGGGCCGCACAGGCCTGGCACATGACTGGCACATGCCGCGCACATGCGCGCACATGACAGCGCAAAAACGGCCGCGCATACACCCACCCAGGGATATAGATGTGAGTGCGGTGTATCCCGGCAAAGCAACCTAACAGCGATGTGTAGGAGCATATCTGGAAGCATTCCCCTTAAGATTCAGATGAGAATCCAGTTGAAGAATTCTGCTGTTCTCGCAGTCGTAGTCGCATTCGCGATGACAGTCGCAGTGGCAACGGCAGTCGCAGTCACAGCCTCAGCCTCAGCCTGCCTCAGCCTCAGCCTCAGCCTGCCTCAGCCTCAGCCTGCCTCAGCCTCAGCCTCAGCCTGCTTCAGCCTCAGCCTCAGTCTGCCTTCAGCCTCGGCCTCAGCCTCAGCCTGCCTCAGCCTCAGCCTGCCTCAGCCTCAGCCTCAGCCTCAGCCTCAGCCTGCCTCAGCCTGCATCAGCCTCAGCCTCAGCCTCAGCCTGCCTCAGCATCAGCCTGCCTCAGCCTCCTCAGCCTGCCTGCCTCAGCCTCAGCCTCAGCCTGCTTCAGCCTCAGCCTCAGTCTGCCTTCAGCCTCGGCCTCAGCCTCAGCCTGCCTCAGCCTCAGCCTGCATCAGCCTCAGCCTCAGCCTCAGCCTGCCTCAGCATCAGCCTGCCTCAGCCTCAGCCTCAGCCTGCCTCAGCCTCAGCCTCAGCCTGCTTCAGCCTCAGCCTCAGTCTGCCTTCAGCCTCGGCCTCAGCCTCAGCCTGCCTCAGCCTCAGCCTGCATCAGCCTCAGCCTCAGCCTCAGCCTGCCTCAGCATCAGCCTGCCTCAGCCTCAGCCTCAGCCTCAGCCTCAGCCTGCCTCAGCCTCATCAGCCTCAGCCTCAGCCTGCAGCCTCAGCCTCAGCCTCAGCCTGCCTCAGCATCACTCAGCCTCAGCCTCAGCTGCTCAGCCTCAGCCTCGGCCTCAGCCTCAGCCTCAGCCTGCTCAGCCTCAGCCTCAGCCTCCATCAGCCTCAGCCTCAGCCTCAGCCTCAGCCTCAGCCTCAGCCTCAGCCTCAGCCTGCCTCAGCCTCAGCCTCAGCCTGCTTCAGCCTCAGCCTCACTGCCTTCAGCCTCAGCCTCAGCCTCAGCCTCAGCCTCAGCCTCAGCCTGCCTCCTCAGCCTGCCTCAGCCTCAGCCTCAGCCTCAGCCTCAGCCTCAGCCTGCTTCAGCCTCAGCCTCAGTCTGCCTTCAGCCTCGGCCTCAGCCTCAGCCTGCCTCAGCCTCAGCCTGCATCAGCCTCAGCCTCAGCCTCAGCCTGCCTCAGCATCAGCCTGCCTCAGCCTCAGCCTCAGCCTGCCTCAGCCTCAGCCTCAGCCTGCTTCAGCCTCAGCCTCAGTCTGCCTTCAGCCTCGGCCTCAGCCTCAGCCTGCCTCAGCCTCAGCCTGCCTCAGCCTCAGCCTCAGCCTCAGCCTGCCTCAGCATCAGCCTGCCTCAGCCTCAGCCTCAGCCTGCCTCAGCCTCAGCCTCAGCCTGCTTTAGCCTCAGCCTCAGTCTGCCTTCAGCCTCGGCCTCAGCCTGCTTCAGCCTCAGCCTGCCTCAGCCTCAGCATCAGCCTGCCTCAGCATTCAAAATGTGGCCTGAGAGTGGAGTTCTGGGAACGCGAAGAACACGAAGTGGCCTACAGTTGGCTCCGGGCACTCAAAATCATGCCCATGCAGGAATAGAGTTCTGGGAACTCGAAGACCACGAAGTGGCCTATGGTTGGCTCCGGGCATTTAAAATGTGGCCCGGGAATGGAGTTCTGGAAATTCGAAGAGCACGAAGTGGCCTACAGTTGGCCCCGGGCATTCAAAATTTGGCCCGGTAGTGGAGTTCTGGGAACTCGAAGAGCACGAAGTGGCCTACAGTTGGCTCCGGGCATTCGGAATGTGGCCCGGGAATGGAGTTCTGGGACCTCGAAGACCACGAAGTGTGTAACTGCTTGCAAAAAAATCCCGGCATCCTCCCCCGGATCGCGCCCAGACCCCCCTGGGGCGTCAAGATGTTCTCTTTTGACCCTACTAGAAACCTATCAGTCTTCGCTGTTAGGTAAAAACCTCGCGACACCCAGAAAGTGTTTGTCGAAGTCTGGCACGCGCGCGTGACGACGCGCGTGTGGACTTTGTCGGATATGATTCAAAGTGTTTTTCCCAACCCTCCTGCGTTGGGTTCTCGTTTTGGATAGAGCACTGCTTGCGCCTTCCCGCCCCCCTCTTCCCCCCTGCCTTTTGCCTCGCTCATCGCCATCCCTGGGGGGCTGCGATCTGCGAAACTGTCGCCACGTTCGAGGCCTGCTGGGGGGCCCAGCACAGTGCGCACTCGCGGCGGATTCAAATGGGACCTCGCCATCCTTGGGGGGCTGCGATTTGTGAAACTGTCGCCATTTTCGAGGGCTGCTGGGGGGCCCAGCACAGTGTGCACTCGCGGCGGATTCAAATGGGACCTCGCCATCCCTGGGGGGCTGCGATCTGTGAAACTGTCGCCACTTTAGAGGGCTGCTGGGGGGCCCAGCACAGTGTGCACTCGCGGCGGACTCAAATGGGACCTCGCCATCCCTGGGGGGCTGCGATCTGTGAAGCTGTCGCCAGTTTCGAAGGCTGCTGGGGGGCCCAGCACGGTGTGCACTCGCGGCGGATTCAAATGGGACCTCGCCATCCCTGGGGGGCTGCGATCTGTGAAACTGTCGCCACTTTCGAGGGCTGCTGGGGGGCCCAGCACAGTGTGCACTCGCGGCGGATTCAAATGGGACCTCGCCATCCCTGGGGGGCTGCGATCTGTGAAACTGTCGCCACTTTCGAGGGCTGCTGGGGGGCCCAGCACAGTGTGCACCCGCGGCGGATTCAAATGGGACCTCGCCATCCCTGGGGGGCTGCGATCTGTGAAACTGTCGCCACTTTCGAGGGCTGCTGGGGGGCCCAGCACAGTGTGCACCCACGGCGGATTCAAATGGGACCTCGCCATCCCTGGGGGGCTGCGATCTGTGAAACTGTCGCCACTTTCGAGGGCTGCTGGGGGCCCAGCACAGTGGGTACCCACGGCGGATTCAAATGGGACCTCGCCATCCCTGGGGGGCTCTGTGAAACTGTCGCCCCTTTCGAGGACTGCTGGGGTGCCCAGCACATTGGGTACCCACGGCGGATTCAAATGGGACCTCGCCATCCCTGGGGGGCTGCGATTTGTGAAACTGTCGCCTTTTTCGAGGGCTGCTGGGGGGCCCAGCACAGTGGGTACCCACGGCGGATTCAAATGGGACCTCGCCATCCCTGGGGGGCTGCGATCTGTGAAACTGTCGCCACTTTCGAGGCCTGCTGGGGGGCCCAGCGCAGTGGGCTTCCCGCGCGTCTTTCTCCTGCTCTTCGTTCCCGACTCCCCATGTCCTCTTCGAGCCTGTAGTTGCCGCCCCTCGTTCATGTATGGTTCTCCTGCGCATCATTCCATTGGCGCGTGTCCCAAGTAGCTTACATATCAAACAACGGATCCTGCAATTTGATTGTCCGTGCAAGTTTCAGCCAACTCCTCGTTTCCCATGATACAAATGGGTTGGGTACGTCACAGGATTATTTTTGTGCTAAAAAACGGTTTCTGCTAAACAAGTGCGCGCGCGTAGTGTGATTTAAAGGCTGGGATGGTATGAGTTCAGCGGAAAGTGACTGATGTGGCAGAACCATGTGTAAATTGCAATGCGCGGGGGCGGCGTGAAAAGTCGGGGGGGGGAGATCCTAATTCATTTTTAACATTGATAACCCGTGCGAGCTGTATTGTGTAACCTATGGGGTGCGACCTAGGTTGCGCAATCTATGAAGTGCAGCCCGCGTGGTGCAATATATGCGGTGCAATGTCTAGGTGGCGCATTTCACCCTGCCGGCCTTGAAGAAGACAGCTCGTCTGCTCGCGCGATCATCCCACCCACCCACCTGCAATTTGGTTTGCAAAACCCATGCGGCGGCGATTGCGGTGACTGCTTGGCGCTGGCTGGCGCATCGCTGCGGCCGCGCTAGCGCGCGCAGGCTCGCGCGCAAAGTGGCCAGCTAGTCAGACTAGCTAGTCAGACTTGCCTCGTCTGACGCAACCAACGCGGCCGCGGTGGCGCGGCGCTGACCACCGGGCACTTCCCAACGCGTCTCACGGACCGCTCTTCCGTGCGAGTCGGTGACTTGGGCGGGCGCGGAATCATGGCGCGCACCGTCGACAACGGCAGACACGATGATGATTGTAGCAATGCTGGTGACGATGATGGCGATGGCGAAGGCAATGCCAATGACGGCGCCGATGCTGATGACGCCGATGACCATGATGGTGCTTCCTTGTCGGCGCTGAAGGTTGCGGGGGATCTCGACCGACGCGCGCGAGTGGTTCGTGCTCCGTCATTTTTTATGGACTGCGCTACATGCGCGTGGCATGTAAGGTGAATCTACCCGACACAAAGTAAGATCAAACACGACAAAGGCGAATATCGAAAACATGGTATGTACGTGTTGAGCTGCACCCAGGCAAATCGGAGCGAACAGACTCAAAATGATTCGTATTGCTGTTGCTGCAGTAGTTGTGGTTGTATGTGTTATTATTGTTATTGCTGCTATTGCCGTCGCTGTTGCTGTTGTTGTGGATATTGAACACTCACGATTGGAGAGAACGTATTGTTGATCCCCCTTTCCGGGGCACATGGTGTTTTTTCGATTGAAGTTCCCTTCCCGAGACTCGCACCCTGTTTTTCTTATAAAGGAAAACTGGGGGTCACCAGACGAGGCCCCCCGCCCCCGAGTTACAACAACAACGGCTCCCGCCTGATATTTACTCACAATGTATTCCTACATCGCGCTCTTGCGCGGGACGTCCTCGCAATCTATGCAAAAATCGCGTTCTCGCGTGGGGCTTCCCCGCAATGTATTCTGACGCCGCGCCCTCGACACTCAGGAATCATGCTCTCGATGTAGATTTCCTCGCGTTGTATTTGGGAATCGCGCTGTCGCCCGAGACTTTCTCGCGATTCATGCAAGACGCACGCTTCAACAACCCGCATGCTCGATTTGACCGCTTGGGCCCGCCCTCCCGACCGGCTTGTTAGGGTCTACCCGCCCGATCTGCCCGTCTGGTTCTGCCACGCGTTCTGCTCCGAGCCCCCTCTCCTGCTACCCTATATCGTGCTCCATCCTCCTCCTTCCCCCATGTCCTTTTCTGCCATCCGTCCTCTCTTTCCCCGCCATAGGGGCTGCACGAAATACGCGTTGCAGGCAAGAGAGATATACCTCCAAGGGGGCACGATCGAAGACGAAGAAGGCGGGCACCGAGGGTTGGGATGTACGTATTGAACGGCATGCGAACAGATAAAAACGATCAATATTAAACTCGTTGTTGAGCTTTGCCTACTGAGGAGTAAATCTAATTGATCCCTTTTTCAAGGCACATTGTATGTTTCAATTACAGTGTTTCTCCCGGGGCCCGCCCCCTTACTTTTTAGAAGGGGAAGCTGGGGGTGACCAGCCTGGGCCCCTGGCCCCCGAGTTGCAACAACAACGGCTGTCGCCTGATAATTCCTCACGATGTAGTTATTTGAAAATCGCGCTCTCGCGCGGGACGTCCGCACAATGTATGCACAAATCGCGCTCTCGCGTGGGACGTCCCCGCAGGTTATGCAGACGCCGCGCCCTCGACACTCAGGACTCAGCTCTCGTTTTTGTGTATCTCTCGATTTATTTGGGAATCGCGCTATCGCTCGAAACCCACCATCCATGCAGGACGCACGCTTCAACAACCCGCCTGCTCGACCTGGCCGCCAGGGCCCGCCTTCCTGGCCCGCCTGTTATGGTCCGCCCGCCCGATCTGCCCATCTGGTTCTGCCACGCGTTTTCTGCTCCTGCCCCTCCTCCTGTTACTCTCTCTCTCTCTCTCTCTCGTGCTCCCTCCTCCCTCCCCCTTCCTCCTTTCTGCCATCCGTCTTCTACTTCCCCGCCATAGAGGCTGCACGAAATACACGTTGCAAGTGAGAACGATATACCCGCAAAAGGGTACGATCAACAACGACATGTGCGGGTATCGAAGGCTTGAGATATACGTGTTGAATGGCACACGCGCAGATCAGAGCGAACATGTTTAAACTTAATGTTGTTGTTGTTGCTGCGTGTGTTGTTGTTGCTGCTGTTGTTGGCCTGTCACTCTTGAAGAATACGTACCGTTGATCCCCCCACCGGCGCACATTGTTTTTCAATTGAAGTGCCCCCCTTGGGGCTCGAACCCTGTTCTTTCTATCGGAGGGAAACTTCGTGCTCAGATTTTGTTGTTGGGCCCCGAACTACAACAACAACAACAACGGCTCCCGCCAGATACTTACTCACAAGTTATTCAAAAATCGCGCTCTTGCGCGGGACGTCCTCACAATGTATGCAGGAATCTCGCCCTCGCGTGGAACTTCCTCCCAATGTAAAAAGACGCCGCGCCCACGACACTCAGGAATCCCCCTCCCCATGGCCTTTCCCACGATTCACTTGGAAATCGCGCTATCGTTCGATACTTCCTTTCGATTCGTGCGGGCCTCACGCTTCAGCATCCTGCCTGCTCGGCCTGGCCGCTTGGGCCCGCTACCCGACCCGCCCGTAAGGGTTTACCCGCCCGGTCTGCTGATTTGGTTCTGTCACGTGTTTTCTGTTCCCAGCCCCCGTCCTGCTGCAGTCTGTCGTGTCCCATCTTTCTCCCCCCTTCCATCCGTCCTCCCTTCCAGGATTCCAATGTTTTAAGGGCTGCGCTACATGCGCGTGACAAGTACGGAAGATATACCCTCAAAGGGGAACGGTCGAATACGAAGAGGGCGGTGACCGAGGATTTGGGATATACGTGTTGAGTGGCACGCGAGCACATAAGAACGAAGAATGTTAAACATAGTGTTGTTGTGTTGTCCTTTCGATATAAAAGTTATTGTAGATCCCCCGTGCCCGGTGACCATCCCGTCGTTTAGTTAAAAAAGCGCCCCCTGGGGTTCGCACCTTGTTTTTGCAAATAAAAATGTGGGGTCACCAAACTGGGCCCCTGGCCCCCGAATTACAAGAACAACGGCTCCCGCCTGATCGTTCCTCACGATGTATTTGAAAATCGCGTTCTCGCGCGGGATTTCCTTACAATCGCGCTCTCGCGCGGGATTTCCTCGTGGTTAAATCGAACGCCGCGCCTTCATCATTCAGAAATCACGCTCTCGCTTTGCTTTTCCACGCGATTCACATGGGAATCGCGCTATCGCTCGGAACCACCTCGCGATTCATGCAATACTCACGCTTCAGCATCCCGCCTGCTCGACCTGGCCGATTGGGCCCGCTTTCTCCACCCGCCCGCTAAGGTTTACGTACCCGTCCGAGCAGCCCGACTGGTTCTGCCACGTGTTTTCTGTTCGTTGCCCCCCTCCTGCTGAGTTATTTCGCTCGTGCTCCAACCTTTTCCCTCCCCATTCCATCTGTCGTTTTTTTTTTTGTGCGCCAAGTACGCGCGGCAGGTAAGGAACATGGGGGTACGATCGAAGAAAAACATAACAGGTAGCGAGGGTTGGGGATATACGTGTTGAGTGACTTGCGAACAGGTCAGAGCGATCTGTTTTAACATTGTTATTGTTGCTGTTGATGTTGTTGCTGTCGAGCTCTCACTATTGAAGAACAATTATTCTTGATCCCCCCTCTGGGGCACAGTGTGTTTTTCAATTGAGATGCCCTTCCAAGGGCTCGCTCCTGGTTTTTTATCACGGGCAAGTTTGGGTCTGAATATTGTGTTGTTGGCCCCGGGTGTACAACAGCAGCGGTTCCTGCCTGATATTTCCTCACAATGTATTCCCAAATCGCGCTCTCGCGCCGGACGTCCTCCCAATCTATGCAGGAATCTCGCCCTCGCGTGGCATTTCTCCGCCATGTATTCAGACGCCGCGCCCTCGACCCTCAGAAGTCACGTTCTCGCCATGAATCTCCTGATGACCTCTTTGGGAATCGCGCTAACGCTATGGTTTCGGCGCGATTCATGCAAGACGCACGCTTCAGCAACCGGCCTGCTCGACCTGGCCGCCTGGGCCCGCCTTCCCGACCCGCCGGTTAAGGTCTAACCGCCCGATCTGCCCGTCTGGTTCTGCTACGTGTTTTCTGTTCCGAGCCCCCCGCCTGCCAGTTTCTCTTTCGTGTTCCATCCTCCTCCCCCTTGTCCCTTCCTTCCATCCGTCCTATCTCCCTTTGCCTTAGGGGCTGCTCGAAATACACGCTCAGGGTAATGTATATGTATATGTATATACATACACATAAATGTATACACATACATATCTGTCTGTATGTATGCAAGCATGTATGTATGCAGGTGTGCATGCATGTATGCATATATATATATATGTATATATATATATATATGTATACACCCCCAACGTGGGTGCGATCGAAGACGAAGAGGGCGGGTATCATGGGTTTCGGATGTACGTGTTCTGCACGACGAACACATAAGAACGAACAATATTGAATTGATTGTTGTTGTTGGTGTTGTTGTTGCTGTTGTTGCCGCCGTTGTAGTTGTTGTTGTTGCTGCTGCTGCTGCTATTTAATGTTGTGGTTATCGTTGTCGTTGTTGCCATTGTTGTTGAACTCTCACAACTGAAAAATAAGTATTGTTGATCCCCCCTCCGGTGCACATTGTATTTTTCAATTGAACTATCCCTCCCGGCGCCCGCTCCCTGTGTTTTATCAGGGAATGTCTGCTTCCTCAAACTGAACCCCTGGCCCCAAAGTTACAGCAACGGCCCCCGCCGAAGACTCCGTCGCACGCAATTCAACCCGGACCCCCGCTCCCGCCCGAGATTTACTCGCATTTGACTCAGGAATCGCGCTCTCGCTTGGGACTTCCTTACAATTTATCCAGGACTCGCTCTCTCGGCGCTCTGGAGTCGCTGCTGCCCTCCGTGGCCTCGTTGCAGCTCTTCGTGGCCCCCTCGCTTTGTTTCGTGGCCCCGTTGCAGCCTTTCGTGGCCCCCCTCGCTGCCCTTCGTGGCCCCCTCGCTTTGTTTCGTGGCCCCGTTGCACCCACTTCGTGGCCCCCTCGCTGCCCTTCGTGGCCCCGTTGCACCCCTTCGCGGCCCCCTCGCTGCCCTTCGTGGCCTCGTTGCAGCCCCATCGTGGCCCCCTCGCTGCCCTTCGTGGCCCCGTTGCACCCCTTCGCGGCCCCCTCGCTGCCCTTCCTGGCCCCGTTGCAGCCCTTCCTGACCCCTCGCTGCCCTTCGTGGCCCCATATATGTATGCCCTTCGTGGGCCCCGCTCGTTCGCGCCCGTCGTGGCCCCATGCGCGTGCCCTTCGTGGTTCCGCTGTCGCCCTTCGTGGCCCCGTCGCGTTGCCCTTCGTGGTCCCGTTGCTGCCTTCAGTGGCCCCGTCCTTGCCCTCCGCGGCCCGATGTACGTATGCCCTTCGTGGCCCCCGCTCGTTCGCGCTCGTCGTGGCCCCATGCGCGTGCCCTTCGTGGTTCCGCTGTCGCCCTTTGTGGCCCCCTCGCTGTCCTACGTGGCCCAGTTTCCACCCTCAGTGGCCCCGTCGTCGCTTTCTGTGGCCCCGCATTATCCGCCATTCGTGGCCCCCGCTCGTTCGCGCTCTTCGTGGCCTCATACGCATTACCTTCGTGTCCCCGCTGTCGCCCTTCGTGGACTATTTCGTGCCCTTCGTGGCCCTGCTGTCGTTTTCTCTCTCGCTCTCGCTTTCGTTCGTCGTCGTCGTCGCCGTCGTCGTCGTCGTCGTGGTCGTCGTCGTCGTGGTCGGTCCCCTGTCCGTCCCTCTTGGGGTCGGGTTGCCGCCGATCAGCGCTGCCGCTGGCCAGCCCGACGGTCCGCGGCCGCCCCACCGCTTGCCAGGACCCGGCCTGCAGGGAAGAAAAGTATACCCCCAAAAGGGGTACAATCGAAAACGATGACACCGGGTATCGAGGGTTTGGGAAATACGCGTTCACGGAAACTCGAGCAGATAAGAACGAACAGTCTTCAACTTGCTGTTGTTGTCGTTGAATTTTCACTATCTGAAGGATGAATGTTGTTGACCGCCCCCCGGGGCACATACGAATTTTCAACTGAAGTGCGTTTTCCTGTGGATCGCGCCCTCTTTGTTGCAAGGGGAACTCCTGAATCTCAGAGTTGCGTCTTTGGCCCCTGTTTACAACAACAATGGCTCCCGTCTGATACATCCTCACAATGTATGCCCAAATCGCGCTCTCGCGCGGGACCTCCTCACAATTTATGCAGGAATCGCGTTTTCGCGTGGGACTCCCTCGCCATTTATTCAAACGCCGCGCCCCCGACACGCAGACATCACGCTCTCGGTGTGGATTTCGTCATATTTGTTGTGGGAATCGTGCTATCGCTCGAGACCTCCTCGCGACTGATGCATGATGCACGCTTCACCAACCCGCCTGCTCGACCTGGCCGCCTGGGTCCACCTTCCCAGCCCGCCCGTTCAGGTTTGTCCGCCCGATCTGCCCGTCTGGTTCTGCCACATGTTTGCTGCTCCTCGCCCCTCTTCTGCTACTTTTTTCTCGTGCTCCATTATCCTCCTTCCCCCTTGTCCCTTCCTTACATCCGTCCTCTCCTCCCCTGCCTCAGGGGCTGCACGAAATACACGTTGCAGGTAAGGGGGATATCCTCCCAAGGGGGTACGATCGAAGACGAGGGCGGGTATCGAGGGTTTGGGATATACGTGTTCAATGGCACGCGAACAGATAAGAGCGAGCTTTGTCAAAATGGTTGCTGCTGTTGTTGGTGATCTCTCATTTCTAGATAAAAATATGGTGAATCCCCCTCCTATGGCGCACCTCGTGCTTTTTCGCTTCAAGTGCTCCTGCCGAGGATCGCACTTTGTTATTTCACACAAGCAAATGTTCCTCCTCAAATTGTGCCTCTGGCCGCCGCTTTACAGAGGGGGAGGCTTTACAACGTGTAAGAGCAACTTCATCCCAATTCCAACCAAAACCCAACCGAGACCCAACCAGAATGCGGGCAAAACATGTGTATTTTGAGCACCACTTACACGGGTTTTGGCCGCATTTCCAACCAGAACCAACCACGAATCAACCACGGCCATTCGGCTGGTTGGCGGCTGGTTGGCGGCTGGTTGGCTGCCAACCAGCCAACCAGCCAACCAGCCAGCCAGCCAACCAGCCG
>CAUYUJ010006781.1:0-20000 GCA_963575745.1 Prorocentrum cordatum
GGCGTGTGAGATGTTCCCCCTCCCCAAACCCCTCCCCCGGGAGCCCGGTCCGGTCCATTTGGAGGGGGGGGGGGGGTCCGGCCGGACGGGCCGGACCCCCCCGGAGATCTCATCCGCTCCCGAAAAACGTGGAAAAACACGCGAAATTCGTGCAGGGACGCGTCTGGTGGCTTCGAAATGGATTTGGGACGCCCCACGAGCGCTCCAAGACGTCCAAGTTTGCCCGAAGACGGGCCACGAGGCGTCCTCGACGGCAGAAAAGGTCCCCACGAGCTCCCCCGAGGGCCTCCGAGATGCGTTCCACAAGGGTCCCTAGACGCCAAAATTGGGCCATTCCCTTCGTGAAATGTACATTTTAAAAAATTCAGCTTTGGATCTTTCCGATGCTCCCCGACGGCCCAATAGGCTCCCAAACCCGCTCCCAGACGGCCCCAGAAGCCTCGCAGAGGGTCCCCCACAGACCCCTAGAGGGCCCAAGATGGGCCAACAGGCGTCCAAGACGGCCCAAGAGGGCTCCGAAAACGGCCCCAAGAGCGTTCCAGGAGCGTTCCGAGTTGCTTCCCCGAAGCTCCACATGGTCCCAGACAGTCCAAGAGCGATCAGAAACATCGACGACGACCTCCCGACGGCTCACGAGGCCTCCCCAGACGCCCCCACAGGCATCCAAGATTCCCCCCAAGAGGCCCTCTAGACGCAACAAATCGTTTGTTTCCTTCGTAAAACGTATATTTGTTCACACGTGCGCTTTTGGGGGTGACGAAAAACGTGGAAAAACACGTGAAATTCGTGTAGGGACGCGTCTGGTGGCTTCGAAATGGGTTTGGGACGCCCACGAGCGCTCCAAGACGTCCAAGTTTGCCCGAAGACGGGCCACGAGGCGTCCTCGACGGCAGAAGAGGTCCCCACGAGCTCCCCCGAGGGCCTCCGAGATGCGTTCCACAAGGGTCCCTAGACGCCAAAATTGGGCCATTCCCTCCGTGAAATGCACATTTTAAAAAATTCAGCTTTGGATCTTTCCGATGCTCCCCGACGGCCCAAGAGGCTCCCAAACCCGCTCCCGGACGGCCCCAGAAGCCTCGCAGAGGGTCCCCCACAGAGCCCTAGAGGGCCCAAGATGGGCCAACAGGCGTCCAAGACGGCCCAAGAGGGCTCCGAAAACGGCCCCAAGAGCGTTCCAGGAGCGCTCCGAGCTGCCTCCCCGAAGCTCCACATGGTCCCAGACGGTCCAAGAGCGATCAGAAACATCGACGACGACCTCCCGACGGCTCACGAGGCCTCCCCGGACGCCCCCACAGGCATCCAAGATTCCCCCCAAGAGGCCCTCTAGACGCAACAAATCGTTTGTTTCCTTCGTAAAACGTATATTGTTTCACACGTGCGCCTTTGAGGGTGACCCCCGCTCCTGCACGGCCCCAGAGCCCCCCAAACCCGCTCCCAGACGGTCCAAGACGCCTCCAAGAGGGTCCGTACATCGCCCTCGAGGGCCCCAAGACGCGCCAACACACGTCCAAGACGGCCCAGAAGGGCTCCGAAAACGGCTCCGAGAGCGCTCCAGGAGCGGTCCGAGTGGCCTAAAAGAGAGCTCCACATGGCCCTCGACCGTCCAAGGGCGATCAAAAAACGCTGACGACGGCCTCCAAACGGCTGAAGAGGCCCCCAAGACGCCCCAAGAGGCATCCACGATGCGCCCACAGAGGGCCTCTAGACGCAGCAAAAAATCCTTCGTTTCCTTCGTCAACTAACAAAAAAAAGAACAAAATAACATAACCAAAGAAACACAAGAAAAAAAACAAAGAAAAAAAAAACAAGAAAATAAAAGCCAAAGCGAAGAAAAGAGAAAAAAACGTATATTGTTTCACACGTGCGCCTTTTGGAGTGCCCCCCGCTCCTGGACGGCCCCAGAGCCACCCAAACCCGCTCCCAGACGGCCCAAGACGCCCCCAAGAGGGTTCCCACAGAGCCCTCGAGGGCCCCAAGACGCGCAAACACACGTCCAAGACGGCCCAAAAGGGCTCCGAAATCGGCTCCGAGAGCGCTCCAGGAGCGGTCCGAGCGGCCTCGACGAGAGCTCCACATGGTCCTCGACGGTCCAAGAGCGATCCAAAACGCTGACGACGGCCCCCCGACGGCTGCAGAGGCCCCCCAAGACGCCCCACGAGGCTTTCACTATGCGCCCCTGGAGGGCCTCTCGCTGTATAAAATCGCCCGTTCTCTTCGTAACACGTGTATTTTTCGTACGCGCGCCTTCTGGGGCGCTCCGGGCGGCCCGAGAGCCTCCCAAGACCGCGCCAAGACGGTCCAAGAAGCCTCCACGAGGGCCCCGCGACAGGAGAAGGAGGGGGGGGGGAGGAGGAGCAGGAGGAGGAGAAGGAGGAGGAGGAGGAAGAGGACAAGGAGGGGGAGGAAGAGGAGGAGAAGGCCGGGAAGGGAAGGGGGATAAGGAGGAGGAGAAGGCGGGGGAGGAGGAGGAGGAGGAGGAGGAGGAGGAGGAGGGGGAGGAGGAGGAGGAGAGGGACGAAGGGCGGGAGGAGGAATAACAGGAGAAGGACAAGAAGGAGGAGGAGAAGAAGGCGGGGAAGGGAAGGGAAGAAGGACGTGGACGAGGAGGAGGAGGAGGAAGGGCAGGAGAAGGAAGAGGAGGAGAGGCAGGAAGAGGAGCAGGAGGGAGGAGCAGGGAGAGGAGGAGGAGAGGAGGAGAGGGAGCCGATCATCGTCATCAGTGTCGTGATCATCAACGACGTCATTGCCATCGACAAGGTCAGCCCAAACATCCCCGAACATTAACAATTAGCGGGACATCCCGCTTGGAAACCGCCGACAACCGTAAGATGTCTCCGGGGTGTAACATACTTCCCTGGCTCCGGCACCCGTGCAAGGCCCCAAACACAACCCAAAAAACCTCCCTGTGCCGTTTTGGAGTTCGCTTGGGCCGTCTGGAAGCCCTCTGGGCCAGTTTGCGACCCATGTCGGCTCCCCTTCTCGCTGTGACGGGCCCTGAACAACCTCATTTTCCCACGGTTTGCAAGGACGCTGTGGTGAACGATCCCGGGGAAAATCCAAGGGGTCGGCGGATGTGGCGGTAGAGAGGGCTGGGGGGGGAATAAGCGGGGGGTCGAGTAAAAAGAAGAACCCCAGCAAGCCCTCTGTGAATATCCCGGTCGCTCTTTCCTGCGCTCCTAACACACTCATCCTCCCTCCTCCTTCCACACCTCCTCCTCCCTCCACTCCCTCTCCTCCTCCTCCTCCCCCTTCTCCATGTATTCCTCCTCCCCTCCCCCTCTCCCGCCCTCCCCTCCCCTCCCCCTCCCCCCCTCCTCCTCCTCCTCCTACTCCCTTCCCCTTCTTCCCTTCCTCCTCCTCTCTCCTCCCCATCCTCCTCACTCCTCTCCTTCCTCCTTCTCCCTCTCCCCCAGCCCCTCCCCATCCACCCCCGCCCCCTCCCCTCCCCAGCCGCCGTCCCGGTTCGAGGCTTTGGGTGCAGCGCCCAGGTACCCAGTACCTCCGCCCTGCGAGCCTCCTCGGGGCTGCTGCCATACGTGCCCGCCCGCCACGCCCAGCGTGCAGCAGGGCAGCCGTGATTCAGTCGTTTGCCACGGAGACGGGCAGACGAAAGCGGGTGGACCCCGCTTGGCACAGACGACAGCGCCAGGCTCGCAGCAGAGCCCGGGTGATCGTGCAAGTTGCCGCAGCAGCAGAGTTATTGAGACAGCACCATTCCAGTCCAATGGGTGCTAGACAGGGATCACGACAGTTCCAGAACAAAGGGGGAGGCACGAAGTCAGTGCCATGGCAGCGCACACAGCAAAGTTTCAAGAAGTTGTGGGAATGTCCAGCGTGCGCGTGTGCCAACCCCTGGGATTCATACACATGCAAGAAGTGCTTTCCCTCCATGTCTCAGCAGTCTAGTGAGCGACCATGGCGCACGAGATCAGCGTCACGTGCCCCGAGAAGAAGAGCAGCCTCAGCTCAGCCGACGCATGGAGATGCAGCAAAATCTACGACAGGTGACCAGCAAGAGCCCCATGATGATCTTATACCTTTGCTGCCAGCCTCGCCTGAGATTGCCAACAGTCACAAAAGATGGAGAGATCCGCCAGAGGATCCTAAATTGCTGGGAGAATATCGCAAAGCTCTGACATCCACCATGGAATCGTTGGAGAGACAAATACGTTGCGCAGATGCTCTCACACTAGATGCCCAGCAAATTTCGGCTCTGCAAGAAGAATATGCAGTCGTGTTGTATCAGCTCATGCACAGCCGTTCGCCACAGGCAAGAGTGACTAAGCAACGGTTATTCGTCAACAGATGCCGCAGACGCCTGACAGATGCCACTGCGAAGTTGAATATTTTATATGAACAGATTGACGCAGCAGAAGTCCAATGACAGCATTTGCAAGAGGAAGTTACACAAGCAGAGCAGCTACTTGAGCACTTTGAGGAGCTCGAGGATTCGCTACCAGTCATGTCAGCAAGAGCAGCAAATGATCAAGACGACGATGATGACATTCGCATGGCCGAGGAAGAGGGCCCCGCAGGACACTTTCGACCAGGGCACAGAGCTCCGACACCTCAGTCGCCAGGAAAGGCATCAGCGGCCTCAACTGCAGCGACCACTCCCTCGCGCACAGGCCAGCCCGCATGGCCCATGACGCCAGGGAAAGGAGCCAGCCAAGCAGATGTAGCAGCCACCCCTCCGAGGGCCGCTGCGCAGCCTCATCAGCAGGTATCACCACCTGGAGAGGCTCAGTCTGCGGCAGCGAATGACATCGCCATGCCCACACTGCTCGCAGCGCTGCAACAGAGCAATGCACAGCTGCTCGCCAACATGAGGAACTTCCAGACTGCAGTCACCACGTTGCAGACGGAGATCAGTACGCTCAGAACGGAGAAGGAGGAGGACATGAACAAGATGCGCCAGGCCGCAGTGGATGCAGCCCAGCAGGTCATGGCGGCGCAGTCGAACGGCCCCAAGAAGTTCCAGCAGCCCGCCGATCCAGTGGCCCAGCAGGCAGGTCGTGCCCGCATGGCAGCGCTGCTGAGGGGCCGCGCCACAGCGAGATCAGCCCCCCCGCGTCGACATGAAGACAGCGGGCAAGCAGGTGCAAAGACCATGCGCACAGGCACGGCGGGAGAAGGATCGATGGGAGCGGGTGCAGCCGACATCGCCCAGAGAGAGGCTGCTCAGGCGGAGGACATCGCCAGGCAGCCCACAGGGGCCGAGGCTGAGCCTGCAGGCAAGGATGACAGCGACAGCGAGCTTTTGGCCGCTGTTGCTGCCACATCAGTCGCCGCGCCAGTTTTTCGTTAGGGGCCGTGTCAGAAGCGTCTCGGCCCGCTTTGAATTCAAATACTCCCATCCAAGATCCTGATTTTCCAGCTAGCCCATCCCCCAGTGAAGAGGACAAGCCAAGGGAAAATCGCTCGGAGCACCTCGGATACCAGATTCACAGCCATCCAGTGGAATCAACGACAGGTGCCCCTTACTCTCCCATACCGCCGCTCCACTCTACCAAGAAGTTGCTAGAGAAGAAATGGCCCATTCAGCTTTCCAATGACTTGCTGTCGTGGGCACAGTTTTGGCATTCATCTACAGTGTCAGCCTTCACCAGTCTTGTACCTTTTGACCCGAAGGCCCAGATTGACCATCTCAAGATATACACAGATGCGACGGCAGGGACCTTCAAACATCAGGGACAGATGTGCTCACCAGCATGGGCTTTCTGTGTTCTCGCTGCCACCACTCTCGGAGTCTCCTTCCTAGGATATCTTGCTGGTCCTCTGCAGGGATGGGATGCTTCTGATGCGAGAGCCCCGTTAAGAGCTGAGCTAGAAGCGGCCATTTGGGCCACAGCTTGGCTTTTGCAAGCACCATTGTGTTGCAGGCAAGCTCCGATATGTTTTTACACTGACAACATGGACGGGCTGCGCATTTACCAAGGAGGATATGTGCATGGCGTGCTGCTATCTGCTAAGACGTTGTTTGACAGTTTTACGCAGATCATACGCGCGTGTGTGATTGCGGTGGCGTACGAGCATGTACATGGGCACACTGCGCATCCGTGGAACGAGTGCGTCGACACGCTTGCACGCCTGTACGCTATGCGTGTATTACCTGATTTCATTGAGCCAGCGTGGAGATCCCTTATACATCAGGACCCCCACCAAGAGGCCCTACCCTGGATTTGGTTACTTTTCTCCGACTCCAGCATACGACAGGCTTACCCACCCAACCACGGCACGCCTCTCCCTACGCCTCAGGCCCCCACTACGGGCATTCGGGAAATCTTACCGATCCCCAAGAGACCCCCACGAGGCCGACATGTCTTTGCCATGGGCTGGATGGCCATGGCCAATGTGCTCTCGCTGGACCCCCGAGCCTACAAGGGTTCCCGACAGGCACACGACAAGTTTCAAGGTTTCAACGCCACAGGCCGCATGATGCAGCTGGCGGGGCAGTTTGCGCAGCGGCCCTACTTCATAGTAGGCACAGTTGAGACTCGTCTCAGACGGACAGGCACCTCCGAGCTTGGCCCGTACTTCCTGTTGCACGCCCAGGCTAACGACTCCGGAGGGGAGGGATGTACTGTATGGATCAACACACACTGGGAGTATCAGGAGGGATGCACGGTACAGCCTTCTCACTGTCAGGTGCTACATGCAGCGCCAGATATCATGATCGCGGCCGTAAGGGCCCCTTCGCTCTCACTGTGCGCATGTGTTGCTCATGCTCCGCATCCGCGCCGACCCCCAGCATATATGCGACAGTGGTGGAAACAAGTACAGCTGCTTATTACACAGCACAGGGGTACTGCAGAGCATGTGGTTACACTGATAGACGCCAATGCAGCAGTGGGATCATACACAGACGCACACGTAGGGCCCATACATGCGGAGCCTGAAAACCTACCGGGGCACAGTTTCCGCATGTTCCTCCAGGGCACAGCCCAATGGGCTCCATCCACTTTCTACGAAGACCCATCGGGATCCGCGGGCACCTGGACGGCCCCAGGAGCACGCACCACACCTAAGAGGCGTGACTACATAGCAGTGTCCTCTGATATACGTGTGCCTGCGCAAAGAGTCGATCACGGCATCGACCTCACAGTCGCGCAGCCAGACCACAACGTGGTGGCAGCATGCTTACTTTTCCCACCATCCAGCTTCGTGCCAACGGCACCGAGGCCCTACAAGGTGCAGCACGATCCTGACATGTACAAGGATCCAGTGTCCGCCAGGTTACTCCAACACTCGCTTTCGCAGTTCCGACAGCCCGACTTTGCAGTACACAGTACAGATCATGTCAAAGCCTGTGAAGAATACGTGAGATACGCCATCGCGACAGCCTGTCCAGTACGTACGACAGCGACGGGGCGGCAACCTCGGCAATCCTGGATCAGCGTCAGCACACTTGCTATGCAGGATGAGCGAAGTATATACTTACGCCTAGCTCGCAAGATCGGGCTGCAGGCTCACAGAGCCATGGTGCGTATCATCTTGTTCGCCTGGCAGCTGCATTTTGCGACGACAGAGGCAGAACATGAGAGGCCACGTGGCCCTAGCAGCAAAAGAGCACGCATGCCCTGCCTGCCTACCTTGGTAAGACGCACGCGGAAGCTACAGCAGCCTTGTCTCCTCCTTCCGCAAGCAACGGCATCTCTCTTGTGCCGAGAAGCGGACATACGCAGGCAGCAAGGCAACGGTAAAGGCATAGGCAAACCACGCTTACTTGCTCAATGGGGTCATCAAGGGGTCACGGCCAACATACTACCTCCCCCTTTCAGACCAAAGGAGTATCGAACGGGACATGGGATGGAGACGGGGATATGGGACTATATTACCTGCTGCTGGGACTATGCGCATGAGGTGCGCGCTTGTGTCCTAGCACATCGTGAGCTGCTACTTGTTCATACTGCACTATTGATCCGACATGCGACTACGCAAGATGCCTTGCATCATTACAACAACCTTGTGCAGGGAGTTTCGGACGCATGGGATCGCAGGCAGTAAGATCAGGTGTTTGCCAAACTACGTGCTATGGGAATAGGCTCGCCCAAGAAGGTAAACACCAGAGCCCTACCCATCCTGGAGCTAGAGGATGGCAGCATGGCTGCCACACATGAGGAAGCAGCATATAGATGGTTGCGCCACTTTGCGGCAGAAGAAGTGGGAGTGGTAGTGCCAGTTGCCGACGCCAACACATTTGCGCGAAGTATCCCATCCCTTCCTCAGGATCTCACACATGATATCTCATATGAGGAAGTGTTTCTCCCTACCCTCTCCAACTACCAAAGAGCCTGCCGCACTGCCAAGCCCTCAGCTGCCAGCTTAGACGGCATCCCAGGGGCCCTTCCCAGAAGTTGTGCCACGGCCCTGGGAGCCCTGTTCCATCCTGTGGCCGTCAAAGCTTGTACCCGCATCGAGGAACCCTTGCAATGGAAGGGGGGCAACTACTGGAACATCTGGAAGAAGAAAGCTACCCCAGCCACATGCAAGAATCATCGGTCTGCGATGATATCCCCCCCAGCCTGGGAAAAAATACCGACAGCTACTGCGAGCGCCGCTAGCAGAGGCCCTCCCTGCAAATGCAAGGGACTCGCGGTATGGAGGAATTGCGGGGAGAGGGGTTGACCTTGCAGCGCTTGCTACACGCTCGTTCCAGGAACTCGCACAGACGCTCAAGATATCAGCGCTCTTTTTCATGCTTGACGCAGTCTCAGCTTTTTATCGGGCAGTGCGCGAGCTAGTTATGCAGTTGGGCACCTCAGATGCGGACCTATACAGCATACTACACAGCGGGGCTCCCACCTGGTGCCATTGAGGACCCCAAGGCTCATATTGCTGAGCAACACACACTACTGGAACAAGCAGGGATATCACGACACATACGCGCGCTCACAGCCTCTAGCTACTCAGGCAATTGGTTCTGGCACCCAGGAGCGTCAGCAGTTGCTTTCTCGCTTGAAGGAGCGGTGCCAGGACAGCAGCTAGGCGACGTAATTTTCAACTACGTGATGGCAGCATGCGTGAAGGAAGCTCAGCAGGGACTGCAGGAGCTGGAGCTAGACCTACGTATACCTATTTCATTACATGCTTCAATGTCTGACATGATGCAGCAAGCACCCGACACTATGCGAGGAGGATTAGAGGTGTGCTGGTTTGATGATGGTGCGATTGTTGTCCTAGGAGCAGCTCTGCACTTGCTTGAGACCGCGCCCAAGGTAGCGGCAGTGGTCGCTGCCAGCTTTGTGAGAAGAGGCCTCAGGCTCAATTTCGCCGCAGGCAAGACGGAGGTGTTGTTTCAACTTAGAGGAGTTGGCGCCAAGCGTGCCAAACGGGAGTTATGGCTCGAACGTGAAGGCCGCTTCGAGATCCAAGCAGAGCTTTTAGGACGCTTCACTCTGCTTGCAGTGAGGACATACCCACACTTGGGCACGCAGCTGGACGAATTGGGATCCATCGGGTCCGAGCTGGCCCATCGGGAAGCGTCTGTGAGGTCGTCTAGTACACTACTGCGTAGACGGGTCTGTGGCTCCCCTATTGGGCCCCACCACAGGCCACTCTGCACTTTGTGGACACGCTTATTGTCGCGGGCCTCCTCTACAACGCGGGTACATGGCCCGAGCTCACGGAAGCTCAGCACGCGCACATCCAGCACCTGATCATCAACAAATATCGTCAGGTTCTGGGGGCCCCTCAGAAGGACTCCGAAGCAGACCCCGACAGGCTCATACTGGCACGGGCACGACGGGCGGATTTACGTGCGGTGCTTAGAGTACACAGGTTACGCTTGCTGGGTCGCCTCTTAGATCATGACACACCTACGCTACGCAGCCTACTTACGCATGCTTATCGCAAGGCGCACATACACAAACATACATGGCTACACAGAGTACTACAGGACTTACAGTGGGTGCGAACCACCAACTGCCGACTTCGTGATATGCCAGATCCAGCTGAGGACTTCCAGGCATGGGAAGTTCGAATATTGCACTCCCAGCTTGGAAGAAAGTTTTGCACGCCACCCTCGCTGCGCACGCAGATGCAGCGGCAAGAGCAGCCTTGGCCGACAAGGCGCAGCAGGATTTCTTTCAACTTGTGCACCCAGCAGGAGTACCAATACCGATCACGAACGTGACTCACCCTCTCCATCCCCCCCCACAGGTGCAAGCCGATCTCCGATGCATGTGGTGTGACTATGTGGGTAAGACTGCAAAGAGCACGCGACAGCACATCGTGCGCGTACACTACAGCCAGGTACATGTGGTATCCAGGTTCATGGGGGAGGGGACAGTATGCATGGCGTGCTCTATGGCCTTCTCCTCTCGGCGTCTTCTCAGGGATCACCTTGCCTTTGACAATGCTGTGTGCCAGCTGGCCTACACTTTGCACGGAACCACGGTCCCTCCAGAGAGGGCGGAGGAGCTGCGACAAGCAGATCTCGACTTGCATGCGAAGCAGCGACGTGCAGGACTAGGCAGATGGAGAGCAGCATTCCCAGCACATGTACAATATCCAATGGAAGGGCTCTACCCAGCAGCCATGTTTGCAGCAGCCTTTTTCTCTGAGAGTGAGGCCAAGGAACTTCTTCGTACACATGCATACGAAATAGGGCCTACTGCATTATCAGCATACACAGCTCTCTTCACTGATCCCCCCCAGCCAGCAGTGCAGGAAGGACTTACGTACAGTGACAGATACTACAGATATCGACCGCAGGATTTCAGTGGACCAGCCGCCGAGTGGATACCCGTACGGGTGCACAGAAAGGAGATTTTTGTGCTCAACCTTTTTTCAGGCAGGCGACGCGAAGGCGACGTTCAGGCCTGGATTGAGCAGGAGCATGTTGCGACAGCCTACCATATTATCATGCTTTCAGTGGACATAGCCATTGACACAGACATGGGGGACCTCATGCGCACAGATACTATCGCACAGTGGGGTGAACACATCTTGGCTAGACGGGTGTGGAACACAGGGGGGGGGCCCTGTGAAACCTGGAGCGCGGCAAGATGGCTGGACGGGGGTCCCCCCCCCACTACGTACACATGAGTGGTACTGGGGCGTCCCATGGATTTCTGAACGACAGGCCCTCCAACTACATGCGGCCAATACGCTACTGCAGAACCTGGTGTTCCTCTTGGGCTGCCACATGGTGGCGGGGACCTCTGGGTGGATCGAACATCCCCTCCCGGCCCACTGGAGGCCAGAAGCCCCCAGCAGCTTCCACTGGGAGCCCCTAGAGGCCCTACCCAAGCAAAAAAAAAAAAAAAAAAAAAAAATAAAACAAAAAAAAAAATAAAATCACTCACCTCAACAAAAAACAAAAATAAAAAAAAAAAAAGAAAAAAAAAAAATCAAAAAAAAAAAAAAAAAAAATCAAACAAAAAAAGAATTCAAAAAAAAAAAAAAAAAAATCAATGAAACAATCATCAAAACAATCAAAAAATAAAAGAAATAAAAATCAAAAAAAAACAAAATCAAAAAAAAAAAATCAAAAAAAATCAAAAATACAAAAAAAAAAATCAACATCAAAATAAAAAAAAAAAAAAAAAACAAAAAACAAGCCCCCCATCACGATCACGGCCGACTTTGACCAATGCACGTTGCAGCCGACAGATCGAGACCCTGCGGAGTTTGGAAGAGCTCCCACGCGTCTCCTCGGACTGAGGATGCCATGTTTGCGAAGACGCCTGTGCGAAGGACCAGGCAATGGCTGGTGTCACCACGGGAAAGGAGTGCACAAAATACTGCAGGGGAAGGAACTTGTTGGAGGGCGTAAGGTCTTTAAGACGCATGCCAAGAAAACATATCCAGAGCAGATGTGTGCACGTTTAGCAGCAGCCATTGCAGCCTCTATTCAGAGTATATATGCAGATGCTGACAACGACGAGCAGCAATTCGACGAGAGCGCGTTGTGCGCCGACCTATGCAAGTTTTACTGCCAGAGATAGGTGTGGATTTCGAGCCCGCACCAGACTTCGCGGCAGGAACGACTAAGATGAAGAGAGCCGATCCAGAGATGCACAGGTTCCAGGAAGATCCCAGAGAGACTCCTACGGGCCCCATATGTGCTCCGACTCCGGCTACCACCGCTGCTCCGACTCCTGCTCCTGACAGCCCCAGCATGAATATTCCCATGCATGAACCAGGATCGGATGAGGAGTTAGATGCAGAGAGTTCGTTGGAGCCTTTCCCCTCTCTCCCCTCCTCTCCCCCGCCGCCGCTGCCGCCGTCGCCGCCGCCCCCCCCGCCCCGCCTCACCCCAGAGCAGCTGGCACGCATAGCGGCCAATCGCTCCGAGGCGCTGCGCAGGCGCCAGGCCAGGAGGGCCGCGGCCCACAGGAGACGGGCCCCCTGGTCAGGGAATATTTCCTTCGCCTCCTTTTTCGAGGCGGGACCCACCGCTGCCGCCCCCGCCGCCTCTCTCAGCCTTCCTCTTACAGAACAGGGAGCCTAGGCGGGGAGCGTAGCACCACGACGAGAGCTCGCGAACCCTTCGCCATGCCTGCGTTCCACCACGCCCCCTCCCCCTCCATCCCCCTCCCCCCTCCCCCCTCCTCCTCCTCCTCCTCCCCCTCCCCCTCCTCCTCCTCCTCCTCCTCCTCCTCCTCCTCCTCCTCCTCCTCCTCCTCCTCCTCCTCCTCCTCCATTCCTTTTCCTTATGAATAACTTCTCCCTGCCGCACCCGAGGCCAGTGTTTGGGGCGGGCTGGGCGTTTCGCCTGAGATTTCCGCACCACGTATGACTCTGACGCTTAAAAATTGGGAACAGCTTCGCAGATGGAGGGCGGGTCGTTTTCAAAATGTGGCTCTCGCCTTAGCTCGGCGCACATTCGTTGTGCAAATGTGCAAAGAGGTTCACGGATTGAGGGCGGGTGGTTTTCAAAGTGTGGCTATCACCTTGGCGCGGCGCACACTCATGGTACAGATCTGCCAGAACTTCACGGATTGAGGGCGGTTCCTTTTCAAAATGCGGCTCTCGCCTTAGCGCGGCGCACATCCCTTATAACAATTGCCAGAAGTTCACGCGTTCCCATCATCAACGTGTCGGAAACAATGTTTTGAAAGGATTCAGGATTATGCGGGTGCAACACTCATGTTGGTTCGCTGCGTTGAAGTCCCAGGAATGGTGTTCTGGCACGAATCAGGGTTTTCAAGCGGCAACTGTCAAGTTGATCCGTGGCGTTGTAATCCCGAGAACAATGTTTTGGCATGCTTCAGGGTCTTCTAACAGCTGTATTCCAAAGAGGCAGTTCCTGCAATGGAAATGAACCGTTGTAGGGACCTATGAAGAGGGAGCTTGGAGGGAGGGTTTATTCCAACATCGTTGATGACTCTTGGGATTACACTTATCCTCCTCCTCCTCCCCCTCCTCCTCCTCCTCCTCCTCCTCCTCCTCCTCCCCCTCCTCCTCCTCCTCCTGCAGTTCATCCCTGCGCGGCGCCTCCTTTGAGACCAGGGCCACCGCAACCGCCGAAGGACGGGGGGGGCTGCATGACCGGAGCGGGGCCCTTGCCGAAGGCCTTGCCGAAATCCTTGCCGACATCCTTGCCGAAGCCTTTGCCCCTGCGGAGCCGATCGGGGGCAGGGGCAGGAATTGCGGGTGGAGCAGCAGTGGCAGCTGCACGGCAAGCCGCTCACCCACCCCCCACGCGGCGCTCCGCTGCACGGTGCTGAAGATGCGATTGCTAAGGTTCCACCTTCTCAGCGAAGCCGACTGAGACAGGTAGAGAAAGAGAGAGAGAGAGGAACAAAAAAGAAGTAAAGAAAGAAAGACGAAATCACGAGAGAGGCACCCCCTATCATAGAAGTCCAACCAGACCTCTAGGCTCAGGTGCGAAGCCTTTTTCGCACCCATCGGGGAGGGCTTTCCCCCTTGAAATCCTTCCCTGGGTCTGGAGGGGCAGGTGTCAGAGGGTGCCTCTGAACCCCAGAGGACTCCAAAATGGTCCCATCAAGCCCAAGATTACTTCCAAAATGGCACACAAGAGCCCAAGGCGGCTCAATACGGCCTCCAACATGTCTGGAAGAAGCCCCGAAACGGCTCAAAGTGACCACAGAGCCTCTCAAGGAAACGCCGAATCCAAACTCCTTCAAACTCTGCGCGTTGTTTGATCTATGTCTGTCGTGCACCTGATCTCCGCAGGCCTCAAGATGGCTCCAAGATCTTCCAAGCTCAAGAGAGCCCTAAAAAGGGCGGACCCAGATGGGCAACTCGACGGCCCCAAAGCCGCTCGAACGCGGAACAGAAAGTCCCAGTAGAGCTCCAAGAAACGATCTTGCGGGCTCTGTCGGTGCAGCCTTATTTAGTGCTCCCCCTGTCCCACAGACAGAATCTTCGGAACATGTCCACGCAGTGCTTGAAGAGTTTGGGCACTTAGAAGCATCCCTGGGAGGTGCTTTGGGCCAAGATGGCTGCTAGATGGCCCCAGATGCCAGAAGATGGCCAATGATGACGCAAGATTATGCGAATTGGCTCAAACAGTCTCCGGCACGCCTCCGAGAGGCCTGGAGACGGCCCAAAGACGGTTCCAAATAACGTCGAAGCTCCCAAGGACGCCCCCGAGATGCCAGAATCGCTAAACCACCGAAAGCTGGTGAGGGATGTGTTTATCACGTGCGCTGGGGCACCTAGCACACTCTACGCATGCCCCAACCGTGGCGCACCTGGCGCGGCTGGACCATGCGTCACACTTGGCGCACGAGGAGCACGTGGCGCATCTGGCGCCCCAGGCATGCCTGGCACGCTTGGCCCCAGGGGTGCGTGGCGCATCTGGCGCGCCTGGCACGCGTGGCGCACCTCGCCAAAGCGTCGCGCACGACCGCTGTCAAAAACAATACGAAATACATGTTGTAGCAAAATCTTGGATAAGGCTCGTGGGCCCACAAGCATTTTGCACTGTTTCTTGACAGGGGCGGCATGGGGGGCTCATATTGCCTGTTGCGCGCAAAGCCTATGTCCATCCAGAAACAAATACATATAAGTACACTTCGCTGCTAAATCTGGACCGTGTGCGGCCACCCCTCGATCAGGTGCCCACTAGTTTTTGACAAGGGCGGCGGGGATGCTGGCACGTTGCCTGCGGTGTGCAAGCCCACCAGACATCATGACGGCCTCCCCACTGCAATTGCGCATTGGTTTTCGCCAAGGGTAGTGGGGGGCGACATGCTTCCCGATGTGTGCTGTCACCTGCGCAGGCGCACCTGGTACACTCTGTGCGCGTCCCTGACGTGGCGAACCTTGCGCGGCTGGACCATGCAGCAGACCTGGCGCACTCGGAGCACGTGGCGCATCTGGCGCACGGGGCGTACCTGCCACGATTGGGTCCCCTCCTCGCCCCTGCTCGGTTTCCAGTAGCTGCCCATCCGAAGACGACCGCTGAACATGCTCAGGCTCGGGTGTTACTTCTGTGTAGGGAGAGCGGGTGGGAGTGAGCTAGATGAGCTAGACGGCTTGCGGGCGGGTGGGTGTCTTGACCCCTCTCCGTACCCTCTCCCCTGCAGAGGTTCCTGCCACACTGTGTAAAGACCCCTCCAAAAACCCTCCAATGCACTGCAAACGACCCTGAAATACCCTGCAACCGACCCTGCAACACCCCGTACTGACCCTGCAATCTCACCAGCCCTCCGGGCGTAGTTCGTTCAAGGATTTGATTTCCCGTGGGGGGCCCTCTCGGGACCCTCTTAAAGCTCCAAGAAAGCCCCAAGGAACTCCAAGCCAGCGCTATCCGCAGATCTCGCTAGACAGCGCTAACCTGGGACCCCCCCGAGCGACCACTCGGAGATGGCTTGGGAGGGTCTCTAAGAGCCCAGAGGGCTCCCATGGGGGCTCCTAGAGTTTCCCAACAGGGTGGCAGGCGGTCCCAAAGATGGCCCAAACAAAACGCATCGTGTGACGCAACGGTTGTGTCACACAGTGTAGCTCTGGAGCTCCCTCAGGGAGCACTCGTGGCCCCTCTTGGAAGCCTCCTGAGGCCCTCTTGGAAGCCTTTCGGGGCCTTTCCAAGCCGTCTTGGATGGGCCCGAAGAGATCATTTGGCCCCCCCCAAGAGGCCCCAAAAGGTCCCCAAGATGGCTTCAAAATGGCCACAAGATGGTCAGGCCAAAACGCACAGTGTGGCACACCGGTTGTGTCGCACTGTTGTGTGGCTTCGGAGCTCAATCTTGGAGCCCTCTTGAGCGGAATCCTCCTGAGCCCCTCTTGGAGGCTTCTCAGGGCCTTCTTAGAGCCACCTTCGGACCTTTCTGGGACGCCAGCCAAGAAGCCCCCGACGGATCCTACCAAGGAAACCATTTGTGGCCAACAGATCCCCAACAGGGTTCCAAGATTGCCCTAAGAGCGCCCAAACAAAACGCACAGTGTGAGACAACGGTTGCGTCAAGGTGTGAGGCTGTGGAGCTCCCTTTGGGAACACTTGGACCCTCTTGGGAGCCTCCTGGGTCCCTCTTGGGGCCCTCCTGGGGTCTTCCCAGCAAGCCGTCTTGGAAAAGGCCCTTAGACCCCCCAAGAGAGGGCTCTAAAATGGCCCAACAGGGCCCAAACAAAACGAGTAATCCCACTGGGTCCCTCGTCTTTGTTCCCCACATGCTGAGTGGGGTTATTGTTCTCCTGGATCCCCCTTTCATTCTCCTTCTCCTCCTTTCCCTGCTACTATACTGCTACTCCTACTCCCACTCCTACTCCTACTCGAACTCCTACTCCTACTCCTACTCCTACCCATACTCCTACTCCTAATCTTAGTCGGGTTGTCCGGGGTTCTTGTTCCACTTAAAGAGGGTGTAAAGGGTGTAATGGTTTGGGTTCGGGTTCGGGAACGCGCTCAGAAAGAAAAACACGTATAAACAAAACATACATCATATATTCACAACGACACTGAGGCGAATTGCTCCCCATTAGGATTCCACTAGAAGTGGTGCGTTTCCCAGCCGCCTGAGCATTCCTTCAGATCCCGAATTGCTACCCGATTGGATCCCGCTAGACTTGGACCACGCCGCGCCCAACGAGGAGCCGACACCTATGGGGCCACGAACCGTGCGAAGGGTGTGCCGAAATCAATCGCAGGGACGCTTGTAAATAAACACTGCCATTGGGTTTTCGGTGGAGCTCCCTATGGGGCCACGAGCCGTGTGTGCCGAAATTAATCGCGGGGACGCATTTTAACCCTGCCACTACGGCGTGTGGTGGAGCTCCGTATGGCACCACGAGCCGTGTGAGGGGTATGCTGACATGAATCGCGGGGACGCATGTAAACCTGCCATTGGGGCCTGTGGTGGGACTCCCTATGGCGCCACGAACCGTGTGAGGGGCGTGCCGACATGAATCGTGGGTCACCTGCCATTGGGGCCTTCGGCGAAGCGTTCTATGTGGCAGCGAACTTTGTGACGGGCGTGCCGAAATTAGCGGCGGGGGCGCATGTAAACCTTGCCACTGGAGCCTTCGGTGGAGCTCCCTGTGGGGCCACGAACCGTGTGACGGGTGTGCCGGAATCCACAAGAATCCTGAGGGAACTTGGAGACCCACGAAGAAGTTCGGGGAACCCTTCAGAATCTAGAGGACTCTGAAGGATCCCAGATGACACCAGACGAACCCGAAGGAACGCAAAGGAATCCAGAGGCATCTTGAAGAATACAAAGGCATCTCCAGCAACCAACAGGACACCCGGGAATCTGGGGCCGTGGGCCCCGAGCCCTGAGCCCTGCTTCTTGGGCCCTGGCCCCTGGACCCTGAGCCCTCAGCCCTGTGCCCTCAGGCCTGAGCCTTGAGCCCTGTGCCCCGTGCTCTGTGCCGTGCGCCCCGAGCCTTCAGCCGTGAGCCGTGATCCCTGAGCCCTGGGCCCTGGGCCCTGTGCCCTGTGCCCTGCGCCCTGAGCCCTGAGACCTATGCCCTGGGCCCTGTGCCTCGTGCCCTGTGCCATGCGCCCTGAGCCCTGACCCCAGACTTGAGCCCTGGGCGGCGGGTCGCAATCCGCATGAATCCAGAATCCGCATGAATCCAGAACCCCTGCGGAATCCCGTGGAAGCCGCATGAATACAGAGTCCTGAGGCACCCTCAGTAGCCTCAAGATTCCTGCAGAATCGGCAGGAATCATGCAGAATCCTAACAAGGTTCTCGCAGAATCCCGAGGAATCCGCAGGGCTCGAAGGCCTCAAAAAACGGAGCATGGACCCCGGATTGTACTACTACTACTACTACTACTACTACTACTACTACTACTACTACTACTACTACTATACTCGACTACTACTAATACTACTACTACTACTACTACTACTACTACTACTACTAACTACTACGTACTACGGCTACTACACTACTAACGACGGCGACTACTCGAGACGTAATGCGGGCCGGTGCGCGGGGGTACGCACGGGCGCGCGTACGACGCTAACGAGACCTACGACTAACGACTACGACTACTGATACCACCAACTTCACTACTACTACTACTACTACTTACTACTACTATTCTACTACTACACACTACGACTAACGACGAACTACTAACTACTACTCTTCTTCTTCCTAACTACTATTCCTACTACTATTTCTATACTACGGATTCTACAACACTATTAATACTACACTACTCTACTACTACCACCACTCTAACTACTTACTATTACTACTACTACTACTACTACTCTACTACTACTACTACCACTACTACTACTACTACGACTGCTAACGACTACTGCTACTACTACTACTAAACTACTACTCTACTACTGAACTACTACGACTAACCTCTACTATCAGTGCACTACTGCTACGAATACTACTACTACACTACTCCCACTAGCTACTACGACTACTACTACTACTACTACTACTACTACCACTACACTACCACTACTACTACTACTACTCTACTACTCCTACTACTACTACACTACTACTACTACTACTACTACTACACCACTCCTACTACGCATAATACTGCTACACTAACTAACTAACTATTACTACTACTACCTACACTTACTACTACTACTACTACTACTACTACTACTACTCTTAACTACTAACTACTACTACCACTACTACTACTATGTGACTGACTACTACTACTACTACTACTAACGACTACTACTACTACTACTAATACTACTAACTACTACTACTCCTACTACGACTACTACGACCAACCCACTACTACTACTACTACTACTACGACTACTACTACTACTACTACTACTACTACTACTACGACTTCTACGACTACTACGACTACTACGAATACTACTACTACGACTACTACCACTACTACTACTACTACTACTACTACGGCTACGACTACGACTTCGACTACGACTACTACTACTACTACTACTACTACTACTACTACTACGGCTACGACTACGACTACGACTACGACTCCGACCGCGACTGCGACTGCGACTAATACTACGACCACGGCAGTACTACTAGTACGACGACTACTACTACTACTACTACTACTACTACTACTACTACTACGACTACTAGACTACTACTACCACTACTACTACCTACTATTACTACATACTACTACGACTACTACTACTACTACTACTACTACTACTACTACGACTACTACTACTACTACTACTACTACTACTACTACTACTTCTACGACTGCTACTACGACTAATACGACCACTACTACTACGACTACTACTACTACTACTACGACTACTACTACTACTACTGCTGCTGCAACGACTACTACTACTACTACTACTACTACCACGACTACTACTACTACTACTACTACTACTACTACGACTACTACGACTATAAGATATACTACTACTTAACTACTACTACTACTACTACTGACTACTACCTAACTACTAATATTTACTACGACTACTACTACTACTACTACTACTACTACTACTACGAATAGTACCACTACGACGACTACTACTACTACTACTACTACTACTACTTCTCCTACTCCTTCTACTACTACTACTACTACTACTACTACTACTACTACTACATACGACTACTACTAC
>CAUYUJ010006781.1:40000-55000 GCA_963575745.1 Prorocentrum cordatum
TACCACGAGATTTTCTGAACAAGAACAATTTTCTTAGAACATAACCCCGACGTGTTGTTTTAATCCCAGACAGAAATGCTCTAAGAACATTTCGTGGAAACCGCAAAAGGTTCTTACAACATTATTTGGTACGCCGATAGGCCAGCCAGGACGCGTCGCCACTGCTTGATCCACGTTTACGCGATGTGCCGGCACCCCCGCCGTCCCTGTCAAAAACATTTGCAAAATGGTCGCGGGCCGCCCACGCATGCTTCAAATGCGGAAGAAAAATGCTTTCCGTCTTGTTTTTAAGAAGATGGTTAGCTAACACGCAGCGAGCAATATGCCGGCACCCCCGCCGTTCCTGGTCAAAAACGAATGCAAAGTGGTCGCGGGGCGCCCGCGCATGCTCCAGATGCGTAGGAAAAGTGCATTCTGCATCGTTGTTTGATAAGGATGGTTGGCCTGCGCGCAGGGCGCAAGATGACGGCCCCCCCGCGCATGCCTCAGATGTAGAGGCAACGTGCGTTCTGTATGCCTTTTGTTGACAGGGATAATTGGCCTGCGCGCGGCGAGCAATATGACGGCAACCCCGCCGCCCTTGTCAAAAACGAATGCAAAGTGGTCGCGGGGCGCCCGCGCATGCTCCAGATTTAGGGGCAAGGTGATTCTGCATAGTTTTCTGACAGGGATGGTGAGGGGGGGGGCATGTTCCGGGTTGGCCCACAATCGGGCGGGGGAGGGGGTGTGCACTAATAAGGAGCAGCGATTTAGGATCAGGGTGGTATAGTTAGGATTAGGGTGGTAGGGTTAGGGATAAGATGTCAGGGTTAGTGTCATGGGGGTTCGGGTTAGGGTGGTAGGGTTAGGGTTAGGGTGTTCGGGTTAGGGTGAGGGATAGGGGGTTAGGTTTAAAAAGGAGTAGTGTTCGGGTTAGGGTTAGGATTAGGCGGTTCGGTTTCGGGTTCGGGGGTTAAGGGGACAGAGGTTAGGATGGAAGGATTAGGTTCGGGTTGTGTCTAAGGTTAGCGTTAGGGGGTTAGGGTTAGGGTGTTAGGGTTAGGGAACTAGGGGTTTCGGGTTAGGAGGAGTTAGGGCCACTGGCCCCACTCGAAGCCCGTTGGACGTATCCAACCCACCCTTGACCCATGACATACAGAACTCAACACATCGAAGACGACGGCGATGCTCTTGCCAAACAAGACGAGGTATCGCCGATGCATCGGCGTTGCATCGGCGATTGCAAGTCGCTCCCTCGGAGCCGAGCCCCCGTATCTAGGCGGCCATAGCCTCACGGAAAACCACGAGGCCATTGTCCAGCCTCCACGTGGCTGCCCCTGGGGACGTGTACTGGCGCGGCTCTTGACCCGCAAGTGTCGAGGTCGCACCCGTAACCTTCGCGAAGGATATTCTGAGCGAACACTTGGGCGACAACTGTATCGCGGGCACATCTGCCGAGGGCACACCGCGCGCCGTGCGTCGAGCGGTGGCGTCACGCGCCCCGGAGTCGCCCAAGAAGCCTCCAGAGTTCACCGACGCGGAGGGACGCGCTTTGGAGCGCCCGGAGCGCTTGGGGAAACCTGGAGCCGCCGTGGCAGCTCCTGGGCCGCGCCTGGAAGCGCTTGGGGGACGCCTTGAAGTGCCTGGGCAGCGCCTAAGAGCCGCCTGGGAGCGCCACGGGCACAAACGCGCGCAGGCGTGCACGGGATCGCATTTGTTCCCAACCCTCCCTTGGTTGTGCACTCGTTTTGAATAGAGCGCTGTCTGCCCCGTCCTCCTCCTCATCCCCCTCCTCCTGCCTCCTCCTCTCCCTCTCTCCTCGAGCCTGAGTCCTGCCTAGTGCCCGCGGCTCGCTCGGGTGTCGTCACTTGCGTAGCGGAGGTGCCGTGCGTCTTAGGCTTAGGCTTCGGGTTCGGGATAGGGGGTTAGGGTTAGAATTGTAGGATTAGGGTGGTAGGGTTAGGGTTCGGGTTCTGTTGGTAGGGTTAGGGCGGTAGGGTCAGGGTTAGGGTCTTAGGGTTAGTTTCATGGGGGTTCGGGTTAGGGTGTTAGGGTGAGGGTTAGGGTGTTACGGTAAGGGTTAGGGGTGGGGGTTAGGGTTAGGGGGGTTAATCGGTTCGGGTTCGCGTTCGGGGCTTAGGGAGTCATGGGGGTTGGGTTAGGATGGTTGGATTAGGGTTCGGGTTAGGTCTAAGGTTAGCGTTACGGGGTCAGGGCTAGGGTGATATAGGATAAGGGATAGGGAGTGAGGGGTTCAGGTTAGGGTAGTAGGATTAGGTTTAAGGCTCGGGTGAGGGTTCTAGTGCGGTTAGGGGTTAGGGGTTCGAGCGTAGGGTTAGAGTTTAGGTCAGGGTTAGCGTAAGGGTAAGGGTAAGGGTTAGGAATGGGGTTAGGGTCAGGGGTTTGTGGGTAGAGATTCAGGCTAGGGTTAGGGGGCTTGGGGGTTAGAGTTAGGGGGTCGGATTCCAGAGGTAGGGTTCCAGAGTACAAAGGGGAGGGGGGTTCGACCCCCCGCCCCCCCCCATTTGAAAGGGAGGGGGGGAGGGGGGGTCCGCCGACGACGGGTCGCGAAAGGGGGGGGGGGGGTGGCTCCGCGGGCGACGGACCCAGGAAATGGGGGGAGGGGGGAGGGTTCCAGACCCCTTCCCCCTGGAGGCATCCGGCGGGGCCACCGACAGTTTTTTGTTCCTCTGAGCGGAGATGCACCTTCGTCTTATGGCTCACAGGTCTCGTGAGGCACACACGCAGAATGGCGTAGCCAGCACTGTGGACGAGTGCCTCACTCGGCGAGCAGCATCAAGACAATCATGGATGCTGCGGCGTCACGGTGGACGTGTTGCACTCGGCACGCAGCACATCGCTGACATACCTCATAAGGATTTTGGCAAGGTAAGGCAGTCCCAGAGTAGTGATCGGCACAGTGGACATGCCTTTCTCTCGGCGAGCAACAAAAAAAGACGACGGGTTGCGGGCACGGGCATGGTGGACGTGTTCCACTCGCGCGCGCCTTAAAAACATGCATGTCTATATAAGTGCATAAAAACTGGTGGCTGTGCTGGTACAGTGGCCTTGCTCAACGCGGCTCGCAAAACATAGTTGAGAAAGAATGTTTTCCCCCAGCACTGTCTCAGGAGGACACTGGCAGGACAAACTCTTCCCAGCAAACTTGCTGGCACGACGCAACTCCCCGTGAGCTAAACAGGCATGTGGTTGTGAATGACCAGCCTCGTGGGCGGACGGGGTGGCGTAGAGCAACGCAGCATTCGACACATTCGTGCGCATCGTCATTAAAATTGGACATGCCGAGGCATCTGGCAAAGAGGCTTACGAGAGAAGCGTGGCCAAACAGCGCCAACCCTTCGTAAACGACCCACACGCCCAGGCACGGACCACGTCCTGGAATCGACAATTCCTTCTCTATAATTACTGTACAGACGCACGCACAGGGCCCCGAACCCCCTACATATGAATGCTGCACTTGCCACGGAAATCCATGCGTGAGATCCGCCTCACGCCAGCTGTCGGCCGGCGGTGACAGGACGCACATTGTCATTCAATATACCATCCAGGCCCCGCTCCGTACACACCCCCTACCTTAATTTGCTGTTTGTTTTCTCTCTCTCTCTCTTTCTCTCCTCTCTCTCTCTCTCTCTCCAATCAGCCCACGCAACCTTCCATGGCTGCAGCCGTGAGTCCCACCTATCAGTGGTTAAAAGATGAGGCCCCGAGGGGTGGGGTCCTGACGACGAGGTGCCTCAAACAGTGTGAATCCAGCCTTGGATCCCTTCCTGCCCTTGGGACCCCATCCCTCTGGACTGGATCCCATCTTTGAACCACTGACACTTGGCGGTGCGCACAAGGGGGTGGAGGGAGGGGGGAGGGCTTCCTAGAAGGAAGCTGCTCCTCAGAAGGCGGTGGCCTTACAGTTCTAGACAGGGCCCGCGCCTTCTGAGAAGCAGGGGTGCTTCTGAGAAGCCCTCCCCCCTCCCCCATACCCCCCTCTGCGCGTGGCCGAGACACCACGTGACCGACAGAGGGCTCTGCGAGTCGGCGCCGTGCTCCAGCCTCCGCCTCCGCCGCCGCCGCCTCCGAACCTCGGCCGCGCTCCCTGGGCGGCCCCGGCGAGGCCCGGCGCGCAGAAACGCCTCTGCGCGCCGCCGCGCCGGATCCGGCGCACCCGCCGGCCCCGTGGTGCGCCGAGGGCGGTGACATGAGGTCGGGCATGTCCTCCTACAGGCGGATGTGGGGCATGCCCTCCTGCACGAGGTTATATATATATATATATGTATATATATATATACACACATACATATCTATGAATCGTTCCCAGGATATTTTATGACTGTTTTTGAAAAACGTCCTCCTGCAGAGGGACATGCCCGACTCAACAGTAACACCGAGGCGCCCACGCCCAAGGCCAAAGACACCGCGAGGCACCCGAGCCCGCCGGCAGCGCCCTTGCGGGCGCGCGGGCCGGAGAGGCCGGCGGGCGAGCGGCGGCGGGGGCGCACCCGCCTCGCAGCAGCCGCCGCCGCGGCCGCGGCCGCCCACGCGGGCTGGGCGGCGGCGGCGGGTGGGCGGCGGCGGCGGCGGCGAGAGGCGTGAGAGGGTGGCGCAGGGGGGGGAGGAGCTTCCTCGGAGCTTCCCGACGCCAACAAGTCGGCGGGAGGCCGCCACTGCAACGATTGCCTGAACGGCATCCTTTCCCAGGCGGCTGAACAACGCGCCAATCCGAACTGGGCGGCGCATGCGGCAGCCGCACACTGCAACACGCGCCGTTGCGAACTGAGCGGCGCGTGCAGAGCCGTGCACTGCGAGCGATGCACCGTCCAGGCACGTCTCCTCCGACACGGCCTGAATCAGTGAAAGATCTGCGCAGCTGGAAAACTCGACCCGATAGACGGCAAGGCATCGCGCCCCTTGCCCGGCTGAAGTCGTGCCAGGCGCCCACGGGTCTTGAAGTGCTGGTGGTGGCACTTTGTGCCCCAGACCCCGGAGATGCAGCGCCCCTGGTGGCCGTAGGTGCACGGCCTGCAGTCCCCGTCGAAGTGCCCGCCGCTGCCAAGGCTAGGCGCGCCCGCCGCCGAGGCCTTCAGCTGATCGCTCAGCCTTGTCAGCGGCCTCGGGAGAATGCTGGACTCGACCACGTCGTCAGGGAGAGCTGCTGGACGACCAGGTGCGCTCGGAAGCATCGAATTTGGAGGACTGCCAGGACTGCTCCTCCTGGCTGCCGGGAAGATGCACCAATGGCAGGGAGGCCTCTTGCTGGGCGGCCACGAGTTGGAGGAGACTTCGCGCGAGGGTGGCTCGGAGACGCGCAAGAACGTGTTGCTGTGGCCAACGCGCAGCAGGGTCGCTGGCAAGGCGAGTCGGCGAAGCCCACAGCCATGGCGCCACCGACAATGTTTGAGTTGTGTGTTGACCTTCTGGCTTGCTCACTTCCGATGGGCGTCTGAGGTCTCAAGAAGATGGCTCCAAGATCGCCGAGAGCCCCAAGAGGGGCCTGGGAGGGCTCCAAGACAGCCCCAGGGCGCCAAAGAGCGCATCTGGGCTAAGCCAACATCACCTTCGAACGAGGTCGGCTTCTCTAGGGTATCTGTGCGAGGCTGTTTGGCAGAGCTGGCCCCAAAATGACACCACACGCCTTAACGTTGCCTCTGTGATGGCGCAATCTGATTCAAATTGGCTCAAGCTAGCCTCTGGCATGCCTCCAAGCGACCGCGATGGCTCCAGTTGGCAATGGAAGCCTCCACAAGATGCCCCCATTAAGCCAAACGCGTCTAAAACACATTGTTTGGAGTTGTCTGTTGCCGTCTCACCGTTTCGCTCACATCGGGCTTCTGAAGCCTCAAGATGACCCCAGGATCGCCCAAAAGAGCCCCAAGCGGCGCTGAAGCGTCACCATGAGAACCCAGGAGTGCCCCGAGCACACTCCAGGAGAGCTCCAAGCGAGAATGCCGTTGTGATGGACGGCGGGCGGGCGGCTGGGGCTAAAGACACCCGTTGTGATGGATGTCCTCCAAGATGGCCCCAGGAGGGCCTCGAATGCCCACAAGAGGCCCCCAAGACGGCTCCGATGCTCCCAACATATGTCCAAAAGGCCCCAAATTGGGGCCAGCAGGCCTCCAATAATGAAAGATCCGCAGTGGCATTTGTAGTTTACTCCTGTCGTAGACTTCGTCTTCCTCGTTGTCTTCGTCTTCGTCGTCGTTGTCGTCGTCGTCCCTTTCTTTTCCCCCGTCCTCCTCCTCCTCCTCCTCCTCCTCCTCCTCCTCCTCCTCCTCCTACTGCTCCTGCTCCTCCTCTTCCTCCCACCTCCTCATCCTCTTCACCGTCCTCTACACAAGCACGCAAGCGAGCATCACGAACATGTACGACAAGGGAACTCAGTGGACACTTGGGGAACACCTTGAAATCCGCAAAGGCACAGAGGAGAACACAAAAGGGGTACTTGGGCATCCCCTTCGGAGGCGGCTTCAAATTGGTCGCCCGGCCCGTCGGCTGGACGTTGCACCCGTCCTGTGCCGGAGGAGAAAAGCTGTGGCGGGGCACACGGGAGGCAAACAGCGTGGCCCGGGCGCCCACGGAGAGGGAGGAACACGAGGAAGACAGGAAGGGATGGAGGGGATGGATATGTTATTTCCTTGTCGTATACTTGCTTGGAGATCTCTTCCAAGAGCAGCACGCTCGGCAGTGCAAGCCCTAGGTCCTCGGGGGCACTGCTGAGCCCAAGGGGAGGTAATCTGCGTGCGCCAATCGCTGCTAATGTGTAAGGTACATCTGTGGCGACGCCATCGTAGTGGGGGGGCCGCGGCTACGGCGAACAGACAACGAGATGCGATGAGAAGAGAGAAGCCGCGAGGCGAATCCGATAAACTTCAGGCTTGGCCGCACGCTCCGCCTGGCCGAGCACCCTGGTCCAAAGACCTCTTCTCTAAACAACGGCGGACGAGCTCCAAACTGGCCGCCAAGACGCCCAAGATGGCCGCAATATGGCCTCCCGGGAGAGTTCCAAAAGGCTAACATTAGGTCGGGCATGTCCTCCTACTGGCGGATTTTGGACGAACAATTAAGAGTAGTCGAACAATATTCAATAAATACTCAAAAATCTGCTGGCCCCCTTGTGGGGCCACCAGCCTGTAAGCCTAAGGTTCGCACAAAGTGGGCATTTGTACCACGCCCTGAGCGTGTTGTCTGAATTCCCGGGGTGGGTAAAAATTAACACCCCTCACGCAGATCGGCGGGGTCAGGGTCCAAAAAAACAAGGGATTTGCCACATTTCTAAAATTCGTTGCACCCCTCACTCAGATCGGCGGGGTCAGGGTCCAACAATACAAGGAATTTGCCACATTTCTAGAATTCGCTGGCACCCCTCACGCAGATCGGCGGGGTCAGGGTCCAAAAACACAAGGAATTTGCCACATTTCTGAAATCCAGTGGCACCCCTCACGCAGATCGGCGGGGTCAGGGTCCAAAAACACAAGGAATTTGCCACATGTCTTAAATTCGGCGGCACCCCTCAAGCAGATCCGTAGGGTCAGGGTCCAAAAACACAACGGATTTGCTACATTCCTAAAACTCGGAAGCACCCCTCACGCAGATCGGCGGGGTCAGGGTGCGAAGTCACAAGGGGTTTGCTGCATTTCTGAAATTCGCTGGCCCTCACGCAGATCGGAGGGGTCAGGGTCCAAAAACACAAGGCATGTGCCACATTTCTGAAATCCGGTGGCACCCCTCACGCAGATCGGCAGGGTCAGGGTCCAAAAACAAAAGAGATTTGCTACATTTCTGAAATTCGGCGGCACCCCTCACGCAGATCGGCAGGGTCAGGGGATTTGCCACATTTCTGAAATTCGGCAGCATCCCTCACGTAGATCCGTAGGGTCAGGGTCCAAAAACACAAGGAATTTGCCACATTTCTGAAATTCGGCGGCACCCCTCACGCAGATCCGTATGGTCAGGGTCGAAAAACAAACAGGTGACGACACTGCTTCACGGCGGCGCCCAGACCTCATGATTTAGCTTTTGCATCTCCCATTATCCGAGACATGGGGCCGGCGACATGGGGCGAAGCCCTTACGGATAGTCAAAAAAAATACCCTTCCTATTCTTGTACAATTTTTGAACACTCCTCCTGTAGAGGGACACGCCCGACTTCAGGCCAACATCACTGATTTCCTTAGGCTCTTGAAGGATGTTGGCGTTCTCGCCTTTTCGGCTTCCGCCACTCCAGAGAGGCCCAAGAGGCCCCCAAGACCATCCAAGAGGCGTCCAAGGGGGCCCCAAGACGGCCTAAGAGTGCCCCAAGACGGCCCAAGAGGCGCCCAAGACGACCCAAGAGGGCCCCAAGACGGGCCCAAAAGGAGCCCAAGACAGGGAACAAGAACCGAAAATCCGAGCCTTCCGCCCCAAGAGGAGGCCCAAGAGGCACCCACTAGGCCCAAGAGGCCCCCAACTGGCGCCCAATAGTCCCAAGAGGCCCCCAAGAGACCCAAAAGAGGCTCCAAAACGGCCCCCAAGAAGCCTCAATACTGCCTCCAAGAGGCCACCGAGAGGCCCCCCCACGAGCCCCCAAACTGACACCCAATCGGCCTTATACCCACAACCCAGGCACGTTGGCGAGACGGGCCGAAGGCCATTAACTATGCTAAAACCAAGCTTCATGCCGCTGGCAAAGACTTTGGACAAAAATCTCGACAACGGCGCCAAGGATCAGGCAGGCCTGGCACCCAATGTGCAACTCCCCGTCCAGAGCACTCTTGCGCGACGGGCCCCTCGGGGCACTTTTGAGTCGTCATCCTACGTGATCCTCCGCGCCGAGCGCCGGGACGGGCGGCAGAAATAGCCTTAGGTCGGGCATACCCCCCTACAGGCGGAGTTTGACGTGTGTATGCATATATGAAAACATGAACAGCAACAAATACTGATTATCCCGGCAAAGCAACCTAACAGCGATGTGTAGGAGCATATCTGGAAGCATTCCCCTTAAGATTCAGATAAGAATCCTGTTGTAGAATTCTGCTGTTCTCGCAGTCGTGGTCGCATTCGCGATGGCAGTCGCAGTGGCAACAGCAGTCGCAGTCACAGCCTCAGCCTCAGCCTGCCTCAGCCTCAGCCTCAGCCTGCCTCAGCCTCAGCCTGCCTCAGCCTCGCCCTCAGCCTGCTTCAGCCTCAACATCAGTCTGCCTTCAGCCTCGGCCTCAGCCTGCCTCAGCCTCACCCTCAGCCTGCATCAGCCTCAGCCTGCCTCAGCCTGCCTCAGCCTCAGCCTCAACTCAGTCTGCCTTCAGCCTCAGCCTCAGCCTGCCTCAGCCTCAGCCTGCATCAGCCTCAGCCTCAGCCTCAGCCTGCCTCAGCATCAGCCTGCCTCAGCCTCAGCCTCAGCCTGCCTCAGCCTCAGCCTCAGCCTGCTTCAGCCTCAGCCTCAGTCTGCCTTCAGCCTCGGCCTCAGCCTCAGCCTGCCTCAGCCTCAGCCTGCATCAGCCTCAGCCTCAGCCTCAGCCTGCCTCAGCATCAGCCTGCCTCAGCCTCAGCCTCAGCCTCAGCCTCAGCCTCAGCCTCAGCCTCAGCCTTCAGCCTCAGCCTCAGCCTAGCCTCAGCCTGCCTGCCAGCCTTCAGCCTCAGGCCTCAGCCTCAGCCTGCCTCAGCCTCAGCCTGCATCAGCCTCAGCCTCAGCCTCAGCCTGCCTCAGCATCAGCCTGCCTCAGCCTCAGCCTCAGCCTCAGCCTGCCTCAGCCTCAGCCTCAGCCTGCTTCAGCCTGCCTCAGCCTGAGCCTCAGCCTCTCAGCCTTCAGCCTCAGCCTCAGCCTGCAGCTCAGCCTCAGTCTGCCTTCAGCCTCGCCTCAGCCTCAGCCTGCCTCAGCCTCAGCCTGCATCAGCCTCAGCCTCAGCCTCAGCCTGCCTCAGCATCAGCCTGCCTCAGCCTCAGCCTCAGCCTGCCTCTGCCTCAGCCTCAGCCTGCTTCAGCCTCAGCCTCAGTCTGCCTTCAGCCTCGGCCTCAGCCTCAGCCTGCCTCAGCCTCAGCCTGCATCAGCCTCAGCCTCAGCCTCAGCCTGCCTCAGCATCAGCCTGCCTCAGCCTCAGCCTCAGCCTGCCTCAGCCTCAGCCTCAGCCTGCTTCAGCCTCAGCCTCAGTCTGCCTTCAGCCTCGGCCTCAGCCTCAGCCTGCCTCAGCCTCAGCCTGCATCAGCCTCAGCCTCAGCCTCAGCCTGCCTCAGCATCAGCCTGCCTCAGCCTCAGCCTCAGCCTGCCTCAGCCTCAGCCTCAGCCTGCTTCAGCCTCAGCCTCAGTCTGCCTCAGCCTCAGCCTCAGCCTCAGCCTGCCTCAGCCTCAGCCTGCATCAGCCTCAGCCTCAGCCTCAGCCTGCCTCAGCATCAGCCTGCCTCAGCCTCAGCCTCAGCCTGCCTCAGCCTCAGCCTCAGCCTGCTTCAGCCTCAGCCTCAGTCTGCCTTCAGCCTCGTCCTCAGCTTCAGTCTGCCTTCAGCCTCAGCCTGCCTCAGCCTCAGCATCAGCCTGCCTCAGCATTCAAAGTGTGGCCCGGGAATGGAGTTCTGGGAACTCGAAGAACACGAAATGGCCTACAGTTGGCTCCGGGCATTCAAAATCATGCCCAGGAATGGAGTTCTGGGAACTCGAACACCACGAAGTGGCCTACAGTTGGCTCCGGGCATTCAAAATCATGCCCAGGAATGGAGTTCTGGGAACTCGAAGACCACGAAGTGGCCTACAGTTGGCTCCGGGCATTCAAAATGTGGCCCGGGAATGGAGTTCTGGGAACTCGAAGAGCACGAGGTGGCCTACAGTTGGCTCCGGGCATTCAGAATGTGGCCCAGGAATGGAGTTCTGGGAAATCGAAAAACACGAAGTGTGTGACTGTATGCGAAAAACGATCCCCCCCGGCAAACCCCAACGGCCCCCCAACGGCCCCCAACGGCTCCCCAACGGCTGCCCAGACCCCCCTGTGGAGTAATGTTGGAGTAATGTGCTGCTCTCTTTTTAGACTATTAGAAACCTATCAGTCTTCGATGTTAGGTACAAAGAGTAGTCCCCTGTTTTTGGTTTGAAACAATTTCTAAATACCCCTCCTGTGGAGGGGACACGCCCGACTCCGAAAAAGGGCCCCGCCGCACCGGGGCGGCCGGAGGCGTCCAGCGTACACCCTGCGAAATGCTTAAGAAATCATGGGTTAAGAAATTCAGAGTCTCAGGATTTGAATAAAAAACCCAAAATTCCTATTCAAAGTTTAGGCTTTACATCGAAACAGTAAGAAAAGGCGAGACTCTGGCCGAAACCTTACGTTTTCTTAAGCATCGCCCAAGGTGTATCGCGGCACGCGCGGAGAGACACGCGTGCCTCGGCGTGACTGGGGCACGCAGGCACGCGGGGAGAGCGGAGGACGCCCGCAGGCCGACGGTCATCCGGACCCGCCACGCGGGGGGGGGGGGGAGGAGGAGGGGAGGAGGAGAGGAGGAGGAGGAGGAGGAGGAGGAGGAGGGAGGAGGAGGAGGAGGAGGAGGACCCCCTCCCTCGTGTCTCCGCCCCTCGCCTATCTGCCTCCGCCCCTCGCCTATCTGCTCCTCCTCCTCCTCGCCTCCATGCGCTCCCTCTCGCACACCCCGCTCGCCTCCCCCCCCCGCCATCCCCCCTCGCCTCCTCCCTCGGGCCCTCGCCCCCTCCCGCTCGGGGCCGGGGCAGATGCGGCCGGAAGGACGCACCCCGCATGGCAGATGCATCGCCGCTGCGCTGGCGGCGTCAGGACTCAGGGCATCGGGCTCCCAGCCGCGCCGCAATCGGCGATGCATCGGCGATGCCGCGCGATGTGCTCCGCGCGCCAGGGAGGGGGGTGCAGCGCGAGTCCAAGGAATCCGCGCGGAGCGCCAAAAGTTTGTGTTTGTGGCGTTTTGTTCTTCTTCGACATCTGCAGCCTCCGACCCCTCGCCATCCAAGCCCTCCCCAGGCCTCCCAAAGGGATCTCCACCGACCTGCGTCCTCTGAGGGGGGCTTGTCGCACCATCGCTCGGACGCCCCCTCCTCATGCACGATGTTCGGTCTCGTACTTTGCTTCGTCTTTGCCGGGTGATCCAGGATGCGCCTCGATCTCGATGGCCCTCGCCGAGAACACATGCACACGTCCCAGCGATGCCAAGATCATGAGTGCATCTGGGAAGAAAAAACTCCCACCAGGGAAGGTGTCGGGAGTTGTGGAGCCCAAGATTCGGATTGACTCAAGTCATATATCGCTGGATGTCTGGGCCTCAGATTCGCGTCCTCCATCGTTGCCTCTCAATCATCCCTCGCTCCATCCCCCATTCGCCGCACCTCTTTCCCCTGCTCTCTCGCGTCCCTCGATACCTTGGCCGAGTATGCGCATCGCCCTGGCCCCCTTCTGCACTTTTTGCTCCGCTCACAAGATCTTGCTTTCACAAAGGACCGGGTCCTTGATCAGATGTTTCAAGATCTTGGACAGGTTGCTCACGTCGTCCATCCCAAGGTGATGCTGCCCATAAAGGGGAATCCTGAGCCGATTGAGCATGCCGCGCATGCCCGTCGGCGCCGAGGCCTTGCAAGAGAGGCTTCGGCAGGGAAACGCGGGGGTGCTGCACATTGACGGGCGATAGATCATGTGACAACTCAAGTGCACCTACATCGGCGCATGCAGGCCTGCGGCTACGGACGCGTGCTAAGGTAGTGAAGCAAGCGACTTTGCGAGACGCATCTAAGCGAGGCCAACAACAAAAGGCGGGCTCAAAGAGCTGGTACCAACCGACATATACTTCAAACTCTACATGGGAAGTCCAGGAAAACGAAAGAAGAGATGTTAGTGTGACTTGTGCGGGGCTGGCTCGTGCACAGCACCCACGGCGGCGTGCGACCCACTGGAGCGTCTTACAGACGTCCTCCTCAGCCTCCTCCTGCCCCGATTGCTCGAAACATGCCACCCGCAGACAAGGTCCCTCCGGAAGGGTGAGCCATGCAGCGAGCTGCCGCGCTTCCCCCCCCCCCGAATTAGGACACCCCGTTTCCTGTTCGGAAGTGTCCCTTGTACTACTAGCTCCTCCTACGCACCCTGCCTGAACCATTTCTCTTCCATCAAGTCACCTCCACCTCCTCCTCCTCCTCCTCCTCCTCCTCCTCCCCTCCTTCTCCTCCTCTCCTCCTCCTCCTCCCCCTCCTCTCCTCCTCCTCCTCCTCCTCCTCCTCCTCGTCCTCCTCCTCCTTCTCCTCCTCCTCCGTCTCCTCCTCCTCCTTCTCCTCCTCCTCCGCTCTCCTCCTCCTCCTCCTCCTCCTTTTCCTCCTCCTCCTCATCCTGCTCCTCCGCTCTCCTCCTCCTCCTCTTCCCTCTCTCCCCCCTGCAAAATTGCATGGGATGGGTTTTCCAGGTTTCCGCCGCCTGGGCGCTGGCTGGGGGCCGGGGGCTGCGGAATTCCACCCACTGGCCGCCAGCGTCCGCCTCGTGGCCGCCCCGTTCGCTGGCCGGGTTGCTCGGGTGGTCGGACGGTGGCAGGGCCCATCTTCGCCGCCTCGTGGTGCTGGCCCCGTGGCCGCCCGTCGACGCACTCCGAGCGCGGGGCGTCTGGGACGTACAGTCGGGCCTAGGACAGGAGATTACCCTTCAAGAACAGGAGACCCTCCGAGGGGCAAAGCACAGACCATCCTAGGGTGCCCTCCCCAGGATGCACACGAACATCCAACAAGCAAGAAGAACACTGGGGCACTTTTCCCGAACCGACCTCGATCTGATATCTCGGTAAGACTACACATCTGTTCCTGAAACATGTGCCTCTACCCCACATCCCACCGAAGCGCATGGCGTTTCCCAAGCCGTTGGTTCTCTCGAGTAGCCTGCATGGTTCCTTGCAATCCCGCGCGCGCACTTCCTCACCATCAACCTCATCAGCGTCACCGCATCACCGCGGTCCTCGGCATCGCAAATCGCCAATCGCTGTCATCATCTGCCAATTCATTTCGTCAGTCACCGACACATGGGCATCATCACCGTCATCGTAGTCACCAGCATCGGCGTCGTCATTGGCATTGCTGTCGTCATCGTCAGCATCGCCACCACCATCGCTACTAGCATGAACGTTGTCGCCGTCGTCGGCGTCACCATGATACCGCGCCCGCCCGAGTCACCGACCCACACTGAAGTTCCCGTGCGCCAGCGCAGCCTTTCAGACGCGCTGGTGAGTTTCAGTCGGTACGCGCCATCGCGGCCGTATCGGTTGTGCCAAACCTGTTGGCCGCTTTTGACGCGAGCTTGTGCGCGATAGTACAGCCGTAGAGATGGGCCAGACAGTGCCAAGTAGCCACCGCAGTCGCGGCCGCATGAGTGTGCGAATAAGTTCCAGGTGGGAGGGTGGGATGGTGTTAGGCTGGCAGTCAGGTTGACGACTTCCAGCTCTGCAAGGTGGATAGCACCCATCATGTGAGCTGCACAACGTGAATCTCACCACCCCTCTGGGCGTGAGTGGTCTAGAGAATTCGTTCTACTACCCCCATCTTCCCCTTCGGGAAGGGGGCTCCCCCTCCCATCCCCACCCCCCCTGGGTCTGGAGACCTCCCCCTGCCCGCGAGGGTCAGAGAGTGCGTTTTGGCCTCAGGTGGCCCCAAGAGGGCCACAGAGAGCTCAAGATGCCCCAGGACGGCCCCAAGTGCCCTCCGAGCCTCCAAGAGGTGCCCCCAAGGGGCACAATCGCTCAAACATCATTGGCTTCAATGTGGGTTTGCCTCCTTGCCTATTGTCTTCCGATTTGCCCCTGAGGTCTCATGATGGCTCAAAGATGCCCAATGGGGCCCCAAGAGGAGCACAGTATGGTCCTCAGATGGCCCCATGAGCGTTTAAAAACGCCCCAAGAGGGCCCCAAGAAGCAAAGTTTCGGGCCCAGGCGGGGGAGCGCACGTGAGTACACACCTCGTTTGACCGATGGTTTCCAATCTGGCCCCAAAGGCCTCCAAGAGGGCCCCAAGAAGGCCCCAAGTGAGCCCCAGAGGGACCCCAAAAGATACCAAAGAGGACATATGA
>CAUYUJ010006781.1:60000-77500 GCA_963575745.1 Prorocentrum cordatum
TCACTTCGGCGCAAGGTCGCTGTGACGCGTAGTCAATCCTCCTCCCTTCACTCCTCCCCTTTCATCCTCCCTTCCTCTCAATTCCGTCCGCCTGGCACCTCCATGCTCATGCATACGTTGTTCCCTCCCGCAATGTCTCAATATCCTTCACATTGGAAGCGGCCGAGGGGTCCGAATTGCTTGGGACCCCAGAAAATCGATCCAGAGGGGGGGGATGAGGCCGAATTCGCTCAAAATCGGTCCCCAGACCCCTCCCGGGGTCCATTGGTGCAATTTTTCACCCTGGAGCCCGTGTTTGAATGTCCCGGGCCCGAGAAAGAGCCCGTGGAACAAGTCCAAGAACCTTATCGAACCAAGAACCTCGGAGCTGCCCCCCCGCCCCTCGGGCTGGCCACAAGCAGTGCTGGGCCACCATAGACCTCCAGCCAACTCCAACCTTCACACGATCCGCATTCTCTCATCCCTCCACTTCCCACGTTCAACCTTCCGCCTCATTCACCCCTCGCCCTCCTTCCTTCGTCACCTCTTCTCCTCCCTCATCCCTGCCTCCTTGAAAATATACAACGACGACGAGGAGAAGGCCGAGGACGACGACGAGGACGACGACGAGGAGGTTCTTGGATGCATGCGTCAAGGGTCTGTCGGGGGAGAGGGAGAAAGAGAGAGAGAGGAGAGAGAGAGAGACAGAAAGAGAGAGAGAGAGAACATCGAAAAGATAGACAGAGAGAGAGAGAGCGAGAGCGAAAGAGAGCGAGAAGAGAAAGAGAGAGTCAGAAAAACAGAAAGGGATGAGCATATAGACACAGAGAGAGTGAGAGACAAAAAAACAAAGAGAAACGGAGAGAGAGAGAGAGAGCGACGAGACAGATAGAGCTCGGGACTTGCATCCCATGCCAGCCGTCCAGGGCCCCTGCGCAGACGTCAGTGGCTTCGTGGAACGCTGGACGGGGAATGCAGGAGAGCGGAGGTGTCCGCTTGCTTTCCTGCTGCACTTTTTTCGGGCTCTTTCAAACGGTTAGCAGCTGCCCCAAACGTCCCGGCGAGCGCCCTGTTTGTCTGTATATATAAACAGAACCACGCGCGCGCTTCGCGCGCGCTTAGGTTCTGTCGAGTCACAGACCCAGGAATCGTTGCGAGAAGAAATTGGTGACGCGAAGCGTCTTGGGGGCGTCCTTGGACGTCTGGGGTCTCCTGGGGCCTCTTGAGGGGCCTCCTTGGGGCCTTCTTGGGCTCCATCTGGAAGCCAAGATGGATGCAACAAGAGGGTGCTTGGGCTCTCCGTGAGCTATCCTGTGGTTTTCATTCCCCTGGAGAGGAGAAGGAGGAGGAGGAGGAGGAGGAGGAGGAGGAGGAGAAGGAGGAGGAGGAGGAAGATGCAGAGGAGGGAGGAGGAGGAAGGAGAGGAGATGTTGGGGCGCTCTTGGGGCCCTCTTGGGCTCTCTTGGGGCTCGTCGGGGCCCTCGTGGGGCCACCTTGGGCTCCTCTCGGAGCTCCAAGAGGAGCCCACAGAGGGGCCCAACATCGGTCACGCGAGAGCTCTTCGCGTGACCGATGTTGGGGCCCTCTTGGGGCCCTATTGGGCCTCCTTGGGCCCTCTTGGGGTCTCGACGGGGCCCTCGTGGGGCCATCTTGGGCTCCTCTCGGAGCACCAAGAGGAGCCCAAAGAGGGGGCCCAACATCGGTCACGCGAGAGCTCTTCCGCGTGACCGATGTTGGGGCCATCTTGGGGTTCCTTGGGCCTCCTTGGGCCCACGTGGGGCTCCCTCGGGGCCCTCGTGGGGCCATCTTGGGCCCCTCTTGGAGCTCCAAGAGGAGCCCAAAGAGGGGCTCAACATCGGTCACGCGAGGGCTCTTCCGCGTGACCTATGCTGGGGCTCTCTTGGGTCCCTCTTGGGCCTGCTTGGGTCCTCTTGGGGTCTCGTCGGGGCCCTCGTGGGGCCATCTTTGGCTCCTCTCGGAGCTCCAAGAGGAGCCCACAGAGGGGCCCAACATCGGTCACGCGAGAGCTCTTCCGCGTGACCGATGTTGGGGCTCTCTTGGGGCTCTCTTGGGTCCCTCTTGGGCCTCCTTGGGCCCACGTGGGGTTCCCTCTGGGCCCCCTCTTGGGCCCGTCTTGGGGCCCTCTTGGGCCATCTTGGGCGCCTCTTGGGCCGTCTTGGGGCCCTCTTGGGCTGTCCTGGGGCCCTCTTGGAAGCTTCTTGGGCCGTCTTGGGGCGGTCTTGGGCGCCTCTTGGGCCGTCCTGTAACGTCGGAAAGCCCAAAAGACAACTTTGTTGAAAATGTACGTTTTACGAAGGGAATGGGCCAATTTTTGCGTCTAGGGGCCCTCTTGGGACGCATGTTGGAGGCTTCTTGGGGCCTCTTGGGGGCGTCCTTGGACGTCTGGGGTCTCCTGGGGCCTCTTGAGGGGCCTCCTGGGGGCCTCCTGGCGGCCTCTTGGGGCGGAAGGCTCGAGCTTGCGGTTCGTGGTCCCCCTCTGGGCCCCCTCTTGGGCCCGTCTTGGGGCCCTCTTGGGCCATCTTGGGCGCCTCTTGGGCCGTCTTGGGGCCCTCTTGGGCTGTCCTGGGGCCCTCTGGGAAACTTCTTGGGCGGTCTTGGGGCGGTCTTGGGCGCCTCTTGGGCCGTCCTGTAACGTCGGAAAGCCCAAAAGGCGACTTTGTTAAAAATGTACGTTTTACGAAGGGAATGGGCCAATTCTTGCGTCTAGGGGCCCTCTTGGGACGCATGTTGGAGGCTTCTTGGAGCCTCTTGGGGGCGTCCTTGGACGTCTGGGGTCTCCTGGGGCCTCTTGAGGGGCCTCCTGGGGGCCTCCTGGCGGCCTCTTGGGGCGGAAGGCTCGAGCTTGCGGTTCGTGGTCCCCCTCTGGGCCCCCTCTTGGGCCCGTCTTGGGGCCCTCTTGGGCCATCTTGGGCGCCTCTTGGGCCGTCTTGGGGCCCTCTTGGGCTGTCCTGGGGCCCTCTTGGGAGCTTCTTGGGCCGTCTTGGGGCGGTCTTGGGCGCCTCTTGGGCCGTCCTGTAATGTCGGAAAGCCCAAAAGGCAACTTTGTGAAAAATGTACGTTTTACGAAGGGAATGGGCCAATTTTTGCGTCTAGGGGCCCTCTTGGGACGCATGTTGGAGGCTTCTTGGGGCGTCTTGGGGGGCGTCCTTGGACGTCTGGAGGCCATCTTCAGCATCTCGGAGCCCTCTTGGAGGCCTCTTGGAAGTTTCTTGGGCCGTCTTGGGCGTTTCTGGGGCCGTCTTGTCTGACCGGGGAGGCCTCCGGCAAGCCCCGACGAGCCTCCGGGGCCCCCGGGGTGCACATTTGTGGTCGAGGTCCCGGCCCCGGGCCCCCGGACCCGGTGCGCCGTTATATGTATATACATATGAGAGAGAGGGGGGAGAGAGAGAGAGAGAAAGAAAGAAAGAAAGAAAGAAAGGAAGCAGCAGAGAGAGAGAGAGAGAGAGAGACAAAGATGGAACGTGCTCTGTCGTGCGGCCGACCGGGCCTGGCATGGGATGGCTGCATTGCCGAGGGATGGCAGTCTTCACGTCCCAGTTCCCGCACGTCACAAACAGGAACGAATCGGGCCTCAGCTCCTCCGACTCTTTCAATCCTGGCGCGAGGGCAGCGACGACAGGAAAACAGCAAAGGGCAGGGATGGACGGAGGAAGGGAATACGGAGGTAGGGGTAAGGATAGGGAAGAAGAAGGAGGAGCGAAAAGAGTAAGGAGAGGAAACAGGCATGGACGAGAGGAGGCGTGAGTATAAAGGGGGAGGAGGGCTCATCCTGTTGCTTTTTCTGTGGCTCTGTTCTCCGCTCAACGACTCCCTTGTTCTGGTCCCCCTCCTCCTGCTCGTCCTCCCCTCGCAAATCCCCATTGACTCTGTTGCTCGGCCCTCAGCCCCGTCATCCCCACCTATCGGGGCCGTGATCGATGATGCGGCTGAGGGGCTGTCCTCTTGCCTTTTGGCACTCTGGCTGCCTTCCTGTTCCTAACCTACGTCCTGCTAATTTCTCTCGTGCTCCATCCTCCTCCCTCCACGTTATCCCTTCGCTCCTCCCTCCCTTGCCCTGATTAGTGGCTGTGCCAACTGGACGGGTCATGAATGGCCCTGCCTCACAGTACCTTCGGACCTGGGTACTGGCATGGACCACCTGATTTGGCACGAAGGATCGATGTAATCGCGTCAACGCGAAATAAAGGTAAGGAACGAACCTGTCGAAGGCCATTATTGGTCCATTATTAGGCAATTAGCGGGGCATTGGCGGGCCATTAGTGGGGAATGTGTAAGCCATTAGTGGGGAGAGGAACAATTGCGGGGCATTTCATTGGCATTCCCTTGCGGGGCATTCCATTGCGAGAACATCAAGCTGCATCCGCGGCGGGCCCGTTGTGCACGTAGTGTGTCTTGAAATCGCTGCCTGCGGCAGGCTTTCTCAAATTCGACTCAGCACGATTCAGTGTGCACACGCACGCGTGTGCCGACTGGCTGTTTCCCCAATCGGTGCGTGTGCTGAAGGGATCCTAGAGGAGATTGAAAAGTAGGCGGATGTACGGTGCTGATTTCGGTGGGCGGCTGGGATCCCCGGTGTTCGGTTATAGGGTTCCTGGCAATGCCACGTTTCGGTATCTAGGCGGTCATATTCCCGGCGGTTCCCGGGTTCCCTGTTCTGGGGATTCAGGCAGTGTCAGCTTCCTGGGTTCTGGAACCCTTGGTTGTGGCCAACTGCCTCAGGCCAAATCATAGGTGCTCGCATGTCTCTGTTTTCCAACCATCCTTGGTTGGGTATTCATTTTGAGTAGAGCATTGTGGTCTCCACCTTCTCCTCCCGCCTCCCTCCTTCTCTCCGTCTCTGTCTCTCTCTCTCTCTCTCACTCTCTCCTCTTGTTTCGATCCTCTCTCGTACTGGCCTCCGACTTCACCATGCCTGGGGGCTGCGATCTGCGAAACTGTCGCCACTTTCGAGGGCCGCTGGAGGGGCCGGCACAATGACGTCACACCCGAGGGGCTGCGATCTGTGAGAGTTTCGCCACTTTCGAGGGCTGCTGGGAGGGCCAGCACGGCGTCGTCCTACCCAGATTCAAACTCGACCTTACCATCCCTGCGGGGCTGCGATCTGCGACACGGTCGCCACGTTCGAGGGCTGATGGGGGGGCCAGCACAGTGATGTCCCACCCAGCTTCAAAGTAGACCTCGCCATCCCTGGGGGGGCTGCGATCTACGAGACCGTCGCCACTTTCGAGGGCTGCCGGGGGGGCGGGCACCACATCGATGTCCTATCCAGATTCAAACTCGACCTCGCCATCCCTGGGGGGCTGCGATCTGCGAAACTGTCGCCACTTTCGAGGGCTACTGGGAGGGCCAGCACAATGACGTCCCACCCAGATTCAAGTTTGACCTCGGGGGCTGCGATCTGCCAAACGGTCGCCACCTTCGAGGGCTGCCGGGAGAGGCCAGCACAGCGACGTCCTACCCAGATTCAAACTCGACCTCGCCATCCGTTGGGGAGCTGCGATCTGCGAAACGGTCGCCACGTCCGAGGGCTGCTGGGGGGGGGGGCAACACAGTGACGTCCTACCCAGACTCAAGTGGGCTGCTGGGGGGGGGCAACATAGTGACGTCCCACCCGTATTCAAATTTTACCTCGCCATCCCTGGGGAGCTACAGTCTGGGAAACTGTCACCATTTTCAAGGACTGCTGGGGGGGCAACACAGTGGGGGCTCCACACAGACTCAAATTAGACCTCGCCATCCCTGGGCGGCTGCGATCTGCGAAACTGCTGCCACTTTCGAGGGCTGCTGGTGGGGGGGGACAGCACAATGGGGGGCCCACCCAAACTCAAATTACACCTCGCCATCCTTTGGGGGTTGCCACCTGCGAACCCGTCGCCATTTTCAAGAGTTGCTGGTGGGGGGCAGCACAGTGGAACCCCAAACTAGCATCAAACTAGACCTCGCCATCCCTGGGGGAGGGCTGCGATCTGGGAAACTGTCGCCAATTGCGCGGGCTGCTTGGAGGGACAACACATCGACGTCCTACCCAGATTCAAATTGTACCTTGCCGTCCCTGGGGGGCTGCGACCTGCGAAACGGTCGCTACTTGCGAAGGCGGCTGGGAGGGCAGCGCAATGATGGCCCAACCAAGCTCAAACTACACCTCGCCATCCCTGGTGGGCTGCGATCTACGAGACCGTCGCCACTTTCGAGGGCTGCCGGGGGGAGGGCAGCACGGTGACGCCCTACACAAATCCAATTTAGACCTCGCCATCCCTGGGGGGCTGCGATCTGCCAAACGGTCGCCACGTTCGAGGCCTGCTGGGGGGGGCAACAGAGCGACGTCCAAGCCGTATTCAAATTAAACCTCGCCATTCCTGGGGGGCTGCGATCTGCGGAACTGTAGCCACTTTTGAGGGCTGCTGGGGGACCAGCACAATGACGTTCCACCCAGATTCAAGTTTGACCTCACCATCCCTGCGGGGCTGCGATCTGCGAAACGGTCGCCACGTGAGAGGGATGCTGGGAGCGACCAGCACAGTGACGTCCTACCCAGATTCAAACTCGACCTCGCCGTCCCTGGGGGGCTGCGACCTGCGAAACGGTCGCCACGTTCGAAGGCGGCTGGAGGGGCAGCGCAATGGTTGCCCCAACCAAACTCAAACTACACCTCGCCATCCCTGGTGGGCTGCGATCTACGAGACCGTCGTCACTTTCGAGGGCCGCTGGGAGGGGGCAGCACGGTGACGCCCTACTCAGATTCAATTTAGACCTCGCCATCCCTGCGGGGCTGTGATCTGCGAAACTGTAGCCACTTTCGAGGGCTTCTGGGGGAGGCAGCACAGTGGGGGCCCCACCCAGAGTCAGATTGGACCTCGCCATCCCTGGTGGGCTGCCGGCCCCCTTGTGGAGCCACCAGGCTGTAGGCCGAAGCTTCGCAGTGTCCTGTACCAGTTGCAGCTTCCAGTTTCCACTGTTACAGTTCTGCTTCTTGCTGCTTACTGTTCCTTGTTGATTTCTTGCTGCTGACTGTTCCTTGTTGATGGACAGCGCGAGGGGGGGAGGCCCAATACTGGCATTTCTACCACGCCCTGAGCGTGTTGTCTGAATTGCGGGGGTAGGTAAAAATTGACACCCCTCACGCAGATCGGCGGGGTCAAGGTGCAAGAACACATGGATTTGCCACATGTCTGACATTCGGTGGCACCCCACACACAGATCGGTGGGGTCAGGGTCCGAAAACACATGGGATTTGCCACAGTTCTGAAATTTGCTGGCACCCCTCACGCAGATCGGCGGGGTCAGGGTCCAAAAACACATGGGATTTGCCACATTTCTAAAATTCGGCGGCAGCCCTCATGCAGATCGGCAGGGTCAGGGTCCAAAAACACAAGGGATTTTGCCACATTTCTGAAATCCGGCGGCACCCCTCATGCAGATCCGTAGGGTCAAGGTCCAAAAACAAAAGAGATTTGCCACGTTTCTGAAATTCGGCGGCACCCGTGACGCGGATCCGTAAGGTCAGGGTCGAAAAACAAAAAGTTTCCGACTCTGCTTCACGGCGGCGCCCAGACCTCATGATTTAGCTTTGGCATCTCCCATTTTCCGAGACACGGGGCCGGCGGAATGGGGCGAGGCCCTTACGGATTAATCCTCGCTGTCCCTGGGGGGCTGCGGTCTGCGAGACTGTCGCCACTTTCGATGGCGGCTGATGGTGGGGGCGGTGTGCAGCACACTTAGGCCCCACGCTGATTTAGACTAGACCTCGCCATCCCTGGGGGGCTGCGCTGTGCGAAACTGTCGCCACTTTCGTGGGCTGGTTGGCCTCCGTAGGCCCAACTAATCACCTCTAACTATGAAGCCCTTGTCCCTTGCTCGGTGTCCTGCAAGTCGCGCAGTTTGCGAGCCTCCCGATTGCTGTCTGCAAAAACCTAATCCTCCCTGTCGCCTTATCACACCCAGCTATTACGGCCATGCGTTGCGCAAAGGTTGGGTAAGTGGTCAGGGTAATTGATCTCGTACGAGCCCAACTGATGAATTTTCAACTGCCTTGTGGCAAGCACTGCTGCCTCGCCAACACGGCAAACAGGGTGGCAGCTATTCGAATGGTGATGACGACGACAGCAAAGACGACAACGACGACGATGATGATGATGAGCAAAACGACGAGAATGATGATGGTGGTGACAATGAAGATGCTGCTGATGATGCTGGGCAATAGGAGGAATGAACCCACCCTGCCGGCGTGTGTGAGAGGCTTTTCCGTTTCAGTCGTCGTCTCCGACGCCCCCCCTCACGCGTTCCAGCCAAGGAGAAACCCAAGAACGTTGCAATCGAGTCGACAATGGTCGAAGTGAAGCTCGTTCCCTTTGATCCCTCCCCCACCGCAAAAGAGTTGGAGCTGGGGGGCCCCGAAGGGGGTTCCGGGGGGTCCCGCGGGGGGGGGGGGGGCGGGGATCGTGACCCCCACTGCGGGGAAGCACACCTCCCTGGGAGAAGCGTTCGGCTCCAGAGCCTTCGGGGTCGGCGGCACCAGTCGCAAGACCTTCGCAGCAGGAGGAACGCCTGAACTTCACTTCTTGGAGCTCTTTGGGGCCGTTCTGGGATTGTCCTGGGCTCCTATGGAGCAGTGTTGGTGGTTCCTCGGGGTCCTCTTAGGCCGTCCAGGCTCTCTTGAGCAGTCTTGAAGCCTTCTTCGCAGACTGGGCGGTCTCTCCCAGCCGGCGTGGAGCCGCCTAGAGGCCGTCTTAGGCCGTCGACGGGCCCTCTCAAATCGCCCATCTCGGAGGCCTCTTGGGCCGGGTTGCACCCGGCGAGTGCCCAAAAGACTAAAATGCCACATCCTGTCGGAAACCTTGTGGGAGTCTGTCGTTTTCGCCTCTCCTGGCCCTCTGGCAAAACTGCGGCCAAGCATGGCGTCGGACCATCTAACCATCTACTGCTTGGGGGACCACCTACCTGCCAGAAGTCGTGGGCGGTGCTGGCCATGGACTGTGCCCCGTGGCCAATTGGAACGCGAGGTTGCCGAAACCGACTCCAACCTCCCCCCTAAACATTCCAGGAAACGCCCAAGAAGACTTGGGAACCCTCGGGGAGCTGTTGTACAAATTTCGCGCGCTCAGCGCGCTGATCTCCAGAGCGTCCAATACGGCCCACGGACCCGCCAAGAACCATCCAAGAGGGCCTCCCATGCCTGGCGTATCCTCGTCCTTCTTGTCACCCTGCCTTCGAAATCCCCAGAGATATTGATTCCCTTCGTCCGCTTGTGTCCAAAAGACATCCACCGCTTCTCCTACAGCCAATATATCATGCTGGATCCTTGCGTGACGGCCCCAGGGTCTAAACATCTGACCTGGAAGCCAAAACAAAGGCAGGGCGTCGTGATAGAAACAACATGGACACGCTTACGGCAGAAGGCCTTGAAAAGCTTTGCACAGCCACGGCGGGGAACCACGATATGGACCACGATAGGGGGGCACGATGGGCCACCGATTTCGAAGGCCCAAGCTTCCCACCAGGCGCGACAATCATGATGCGCAACCCTCAAAGAAGAGCTTTTTATGGAAAGCCGATATTTGGAATGAATTGGAATCACTCATCGTCCTCCTCCATATTGTCCTCCCTCCCTCGCCCCTCTTCTTCCCAAAACGCAGAAGGTGGGGGGTGGCCTTGAAGGGCGCGCACCCACGACAGCAGGTCGCGGATAACCTGCGAGACGGCGGCAAACGCTAACACTACAGCCCGGCGGATCCCGCTCGAGGGTGCGTGCGCTGACCACAAAGCTCAGGGGGTGGTGGCACTAGCACCTGAAACGATAAAGCGGTAGGAGAGGTATTCGCCGAAGTAATGGCTATCGCGTGGTACCCACAAACCTGAGTCGTAGTAGTGGAAACAATCGTAGTAGTAGTAGTAGTAGTAGTAGTCGTCGTCGTCGTCGTCGTCGTCGTCGTCGTCGTCGTCGTCGTCGTCGTCGTCGTCGTCGTCGTCGTCGTCGTCGTCGTCGTCGTCGTCGTAGTAGTAGTAGTAGTAGTAGTGCTAGAAGTAGTAGTAGTAGTAGTAGGTCGTAGTAGTAGTAGTAGTAGTAGTAGTAGTAATAGTAATAGTAGTAGTAGCAATCGTAACAGTAGTAGTAGTAGTAGTAGTACGATTGGTGGTAGTAGTAGTAGTAGTAGTAGTAGTCGTAGTCGTACTAGTCGTAGTACTAGTAGTAATCGTAATAATAAAAGCAGTAGCCATGGAAGCCGTAGTAGTAATAGTGGTAGTAGCCGTAGTAGCAAGAAGACTCATACCGGTGGTGGTAGCATAATTAATAGTAATAGTAGTCGTCGTGATAGTTGTAGCCGCAGCAGAAGCAGTAGTAGTAGTAACAATACAAAGAGTTGTAGTGGTCGACGTAGCGGTAGTAGTAGTAGTAGTAGTACTCGTCGTCGTCGTAGGAGTCGTAGTAGTAGTAGTAGTAGTAGTAGTAGTAATAGTAGTAGTAGTAATAGTAGTAGTAGTAGTAGTAGTAGTAGTAATAGTAGTAGTAGTAGTATGGTGGTAGTACGACTAGTATCCGTTGTACTAGTAGTTGTAGTAGCCGTAGTCGCAGTAGTAAGGGTAGTAGTAGTAGTAGTAGTAGTAGTAGTAGTAGTAGTAGTAGTAGTAGTAGTGAAAGTAATACTCGTAGTCGGGATAGTACGAGCCGTAGTAATATTAGTAATAGCAGTTGCAGCCCTGGTAGTACTGATAGCGGCCGTAGTCGTACCAGTAGTGAAAGTCGTAGTAGAAGCCTTCGCAATAGTAAGAGTAGTAGTGGTAGCACCCGTACGAGTACTAGCAGCCGCCGTAGGGGTAATAAGCGCACTCGTAGTCGCAGTAGAACTAAAAATAATCGTGATAGATCGCAGTGGTACAACAAGTAGTAGTAGTAGTAGTAGTGGCGAAGGTAGTAGTAGGAGCGGTGATAGAAGCAATACTAGTAGTAGCACAACCAATAGTAGACATCGTGGTCGTAGTAGTAAGTAAGAACAATAAGAATGAAAGCGAACTAGAAAAATAAAACAAGCAGTGCTAGTGCCCGTCGAAAGAGTACCAATTCTACTCGCAGGCGTGAGCGTACAAGCCGTAGTCATAGTAGTAGTCGTCGTCGACGTACGGGTCGGACTAGTCGTACTGATAGTAACAGTAGCAGCAGCAGTAGTCAGCAGCATGAGTAGTAGAAGCAGTACCAGTGGTAGTTGTAGTAGTAGCAGTAAACGAACAATAGTAAGGAGTAGTAGTAGTCGTAGAAGCAGCACCAGTCGTAATAGTAAAAAGTAATAGTCGCAGTAGTAATAATAATAACCGTAGCCGTAGCAGTCGTGGAAGACTGGTAATAGTAAAAGGAAGAGTAGTCGCAGTAGTGGTAGCCGAAGCAGAAGTGGTGGTAGTAGTACTAGCACGAATACGAGATGCAGAAGCCATGGAAGTAATCGTATTAATGCTCGTAGTCGTAGTCGTCGTACGGGTAGTAGTAGCAGTAGTAGTAGTAATAGTAGTAGTAGTAGTAGTAGTAGTAGTAATAGTAATAATGGTAGTGGTAGTAGTAATAGTAATACTAATACTAATACTCGTAGTAGTATGAGAAGTCGTAGTAGCCGCCGTAATAGTAGTAGTAGTCATAGTAGCCGGTAGTGTTGGTGGTGCTAGTGGCAGCAGTAGTCGCAGTAGCCGCCGTAGTAGTAGTCGTATCAATGTTCGCTGGATTAGCCGCAGTAGTAATAGCAAGACTTCAAGGTGTAGTAGCCGTCGCGGTACGAGGAGTCGTAGTAGTAGTGTTGTAGTAGTCGTAGTAGTAGTAGTAGAAGTAGTAGTAGTAGTAGTAGTAGTAGTCGTAGTAGTAGTAGTAGTGGTAGTAGTAGTAGTAGTAGTAGTAGTGGTAGTAGTAGTGGTAGTAAGAGTGGTAGTAGAAGCAGTGGTAATGGAAGTAAAAATGGTCGCCGTAGTAGGAGTAGTAGCAGGCCCAGTGGAAATAATAATAGCAGTGGTGGCGGTGGTAGTGGCAGCAGTCGTCGTGGTAGCCGTAGTAGTAGTAAGGGTAGTAGTAGTAGTAGTAGTAGTAGTAGTAGTCGCCGTAGTAATAGTAGTAGTAGTAGCAGTAGTAGTAGTAGTAGTAGTAGTAGTGGTAGTAATAGTAGTAGTAGTAGTAGTAGTAGTAGTAGTGGTAGTAGTAGTCGTAAAATTATTATTAGTAGTAGTAGTGGTATTAGTAGTAGTAGTAGTAGTCGTCGTCGTCGTAGTAGTCGTAGTGGTCGTGGTAGTAGTAGTAGTAGTAATAGTAGTAGTAGTAGTAGTAGCAGCAGCAGTAGTAGTAGTAGTAGTAGTAATAAAAATTTAATCGACGCGGGGCTCCCCATATGTGCATCTCATTATATTGGTACGTCTTTCTATTGATATCTGTCAATGAGCGCCTGTGTGCGAGGGCGAACCGCTCGCTCGAGACATTCCCACAGTCTGCAAGCATGAGTGCGACCAATAGCAAATCTGAGAGCGACTGATTCTGAGTGTGAGTTTGTCTGGGTGCGATTGAGCTTGGGTTTGAGTGGGTATGCGTGTGAGTAAGTATGAGCGCGAGCGCGTCTGTGTGCGAGTGGGTCTGAGTATGGACGAACCTGAGTGTGAGCCAGTCTGTGATTGAGCGGATCGTAGCATGATGAGTCTGAGCATGAGTGAGTCTGGGCTTGACTGGGTCTGAGTGTGAGAAAAAGTGTGTGTTAATGAATCTGAGTGCGAGTGAGCCGAGTGTGATTGGGTATGGATGTGAGGCAGTCTGAGTGTGAGTCGGTCTGCATCTGGGCGGGCCGAAGGATGATGAGTCTGAGCAGGAGCGGGTCTGAGTATGAGTGGTTCTGAGCGTGAGTCTGAGCGTGAGTAAGTCCCACCAGCCCTTTGGGCGTGAGTGGTTTAGCGAGCTCTCTCTGTTCTCAACCCCCCTTCTTCCCCTTCGGGGAGGGGTTTACCCCTCCCCCTACCCCCTCCCCCTGGGCCTGGAGAGGGCGTTTCGCGGGTGGTTGGAGGGCCCTTTTTCTATCCCTGGGAGGGCTAAAATTCGACACCCCTCACGAGGATTCTGGCCCCGACGGGGGGGGGGGGGGAGAAAAATGCTCGCCCCATCTGTGATCGATCGCCCCAAAGATGGCCCCAACAGGCCCCCAAGACGCTCCAAGAGGCGCCCAAGAGGGCCCCCGGACGCTCCCAAGAGGCTCAAAAGAGAGCCCAAGAGGCCCCCAAGAGGCCCCCAAGGGGCCCCAAGAGGCTCCCCCGAGGCACCCAAGACGCTCCTGGAAGCCCCTGGGGCCGCCAAGAGGCCCCCAAGACGCCCCAAACGGCCTCCAAGAGGCTCCCAAGAGGCCCGAAGAGGCTCCCCCAAGGCACCCAAGACGCTCCTAGAAGCCCCTGGGGCCGCCAAGAGGCCCCCAAGACGCCCGAACGACTCACACCACGAAGAGCCCGAACGACTCACACCAGAAGGAGGGGCCCGAACGACTCACACCAGGACGAGGCGCCCGAACGACTCACACCACGAGGAGCCCGAACGACTCACACCACGACGAGGGCCCCGAACGACTCACACCACGAGGAGCCCGAACGAGTCACACCAGGAGGAGGGGCCCGAACGACTCACACCAGGACGAGGGGCCCGAACAACTCACACCACGAGAAGCCCGAACGACTCACACCAGGACGAAGAGCCCGAACGACTCACACCACGAAGAGCCCGAACGACTCACACCAGGAAGAAGGGCCCGAACGACTCACACCAGGACGAGAAACCCCAAACGACTCAAACCACGAGGAGCGCTTTCTCTCCCTCCTCCTCCGCCTCGTCCTTCTCCCGCTCCCACCACAAGGAGGATGTACAAGGAGGCGGGAGGAAGGAGGAACAGGGGAGATATGCGGGGGCAGGCGGAAACACGCCTGAAAAACACGACTGTCGGCATGCTTCGCAAGAGTTGCTGTTTTCAGATGGGCTGGTGGGGATACGCGAAGCGTAAAGAATTTCAGTATGGATATGAGCGAGTCTAAGTGCGAGTGAGCCTGCATGTGACTGGGTCTGAGTATGAGTGAGTATGAATGCAGAAGAGCGAAGGAGAGCGGAGAGCGAAGGAGAGTGAGGCGGAAGCGTTTGAGAAAAACCGAAATCCTTGGCACATCGAACCTCGATCGTCTGGCCCTGGCTACTCGAGTTGCCCACGTCCTCCTCCTCCTCCTCCTCCTCCTCCTCATCATCATCATCATCATCATCATCATCATCATCATCATCATCATCATCCCCTTTCTGCTTCTGCTCCTACCGTGTTCATGCTGTCCTCCTTCTCCTCCTCCTCCTCCTCCTCGTCCTCTTCCTCCTCCTCCTCGCTTCCTCCTTCTCTGATCTTCCTCCTCCTCCTCCTCATCCTCCTCCTCCTCTTCTTCCTCCTCCTCCTCATCATCATCCTCCTCCTCCTCCTCCTCCTCGCCTGAGACATCCTCCTAAAACTGCTCCGGAAACGACAGATGCCCAGCATCATAACGGCCAAACCGCCTGAGACATCTCCGCAAACTGGGCGCGAACGTCCTCCAAATCTGCTCCGAAAGCGAAACATGTTGGAAGAGAAAATGGCCAAACCGCCTGAGACATCCCCACCATGAAATACCCCCCCGCCGCTCCCCTTAGAGTGCTGAAACCAGCGAATCGCCTGAGACATCCTCCAAATCTGCTCCGAAAGCGAAACATGTTGGAAGAGAAAATGGCCAAACCGCCTGAGACATCCCCACAAAATCCTGAAAAGGGGCCGAGTGCAATACCCCCCCGCCGCTCCCCGTTAGGAGTGCTGAAGCCACAGAATCGCCTGAGACATCCTCCAAATCTGCTCCGAAAGCGAAACATGTTGGAAGAGAAAATGGCCAAACCGCCTGAGACATCCCCACAAAATCCCGCGAAAAGGGCCGAGTGCAATACCCCCCGCCGCCCCCCTTAGAGTGCTGAAACCAGCGAATCGCTTGAGACATCCTCCAAATCTGCTCCGAAAGCGAAACATGTTGGAAGAGAAAATGGCCAAACCGCCTGAGACATCCCCACAACAATCCCGCGAAAGGGGCCGAGTGAAATACCCCCCCGCCGCTCCCCTTAGGAGTGCTGAAACCAGCGAATCGCCTGAGACATCCTCCAAATCTGCTCCGAAAGCGAAACATGTTGGAAGAGAAAATGGCCAAACCGCCTGAGACATCCCCACAAAATCCCGCGAAAGGGGCCGAGTGCAATACCCCCCCGCCGCTCCCCTTAGGAGTGCTGAAACCAGCGAATCGCCTGAGACATCCTCCAAATCTGCTCCGAAAGCGAAACATGTTGGAAGAGAAAATGGCCAAACCGCCTGAGACATCCCCACAAAATCCTGAAAAAGGGGCCGAGTGCAATACCCCCCCGCCGCTCCCGTTAGGAGTGCTGAAGCCACAGAATCGCCTGAGACATCCTCAACATCAGTGTGTGTGTGAGTCATCCGATGAGTCATGACTGAGTCCGAGTGATGAGTGAGTCTGAGTGATGAGTTAGTCTTAGTGGTGAGTGGGTCTGAGTGATGAGTGAGTCTGAGTGATGAGTGAGTGGGTCTGAGTGAGAGGAGGTGAGGTGGTGTTATGTTATCTCCCTGTTCCTCCGGCGCGGGCCGCCAATAACAAGACCCCAACACTTAGGCTATGGGGGATAATAGTGGCATTCGCACTCGCAGGAGTGGTAGCCAAAAAATAGTTGTAGTAATAGTGATAGTAATAGTAATAATAATAATAGTAGTAGTAGTAGTCGTAGTAGTAACAGTAGTAGTAGTAGTAGTAGTAGTAGTAGTAGTAGTAGTAGTAGTGGTAGTACCAGTAGTAGCAGTAGTAGTAGTAGTGGTGGTAGTAGTAGTAGTAGTAGTAGTAGTGGCAGTAGTATTACTGTCGTAGTAGTCGAACTCGTAGCAGGAGTAGTAGTAGTAGTAGTAGTAAAAGATGTAGTAGTAGTAGTAGTACTACTAGTAGTGGTCGCCGTCGTAGTGGTAGTAGTTACGAGTAGTAGTAGCAGTAGTCGTAGAAATCGTCGTAGCCGTAGTAGTCGTAGTAGTAGTAGTAGTATTATTAGTAGTAGTAGTAGTATTAGTAGTCGTAGTAGTAGTAGTAGTAGTAGTAGTGGTAGTAGTAGTAGTAGTAGTAGTAGTAGTTATAAAAGTAATCGCAATAGTAGTAATAGCAGTCGTCGTCGTAGTAGTAGTAGCAATAGTAGTAGTAGTAGTAGTAGCAGCAGTAATACCAAACAAAAAGAAGCAGCTGTAGTACTGGTAGTAGTGGTACTACTGAACGTCGTGGTAGCAGCAGGATCACCAGCACAAGCACCAGCACTAGCACGCGCACTAGTGCTGGTAGCAATCGTGCTGGTGGCCGTAGTCGTAATCAGAACAATCTCGGTGGTGAAAGAGAAAGCAATAATGATCACATCAAGGGGCGTAGCAGGCTTCGTAGCACTGGATGAGGATGAGGCGGGAACGAAGGAGCAGCTTGAGTAGAACCACCGCCGCCACCAACCCTGCCACCATCACGTCCTGATCCAAACAGGGTGTTGATGGTAACTGGGGTAATGGTTTAACTGGTGGTGGTGGCACTAATGGCGGTAGTAACTGCAGGAAGACCACGGTTAACAACCGCGATAACAAGTCGTAGTAGCAGCGGCGGGATATGGAAATTGTGCTTCTCACTAGTAACACTGAGAATGCTTGTCACGGTTGTGCTGGTTTGGTGGTTGTGCTTCTGCTGCGGGTTACCCTTCTCCACCGAACCCTCATGGTTCGCATCATCCCACACCGACCGCTACGATCACTGGCACTACTCCCATTACTCAAACACTACCACTACTACTGCTACTACCACGACTTCCACTACTTCTACTATTTCTGCAACTTCTACTAATACAACTGCTACCGTTGCAACGACTACCACCACCATCACCTCCGCCACAGCCGCCACCACCACCACCTCTGACTCTGACAGGGCGGTGATGATGAACGAGTCGCCGTGGTAGTGGTTGAGGTGGTGATGGTATATAGGTTCCTGTTCACACCAAAACTCCAACACAGGAACAGACTTCACCCCGGGCCTGTCTCAACTCATATCGACTTCTTGCCACCTTCCTGTCCAAACCCAACGAGAACCCTCTGAACTGGGAGCCTGCTCCCCCCGATCAAACCCACTGTGGGCTCCCAACTCCTATGCATTCCGATTCCTTTATGGTGTGCGCGCCATTCCTAATGAATTCCGATTTGCATCCCAAGTAAATCCACTTGAAATCCTCTGACCCAAGGGTCTGCTCCATTCCGACTGCATTTCCTTGGAATGAGTGATTCAAGTCCTAAAGCAAATCCTTTGAACCTGGGGTCGCATGTTTGAGCCCCCTACGGAATGCGAATTCGAATCCAATCAAAATCCTCTGAATGCCGGGCCTTCCCCAATCCCATTGAATTATATCGGACCCCTTGTCAATCACAATGGACAC
>CAUYUJ010006781.1:80000-95089 GCA_963575745.1 Prorocentrum cordatum
GCCTCACTCCGCAGGACCCACCAGCAGCCCTCGAAAGCGGCTACAGTTTCGCAGATCGCAGCCCCCCAGGGACGGCGAGGTCCCGCTCAGATCTGTGCGGTGCCTCACTCCGCAGCACCCACCAGCAGCCATCGAAAGTGGCGACGGTTTCGCAGATCGCAGCCCCCCAGGGACGGCGAGGTCCCGCTCAGATCTGCGCGGTGCCTCACCCCGCTAGTGTAGCCCCCCCAAAAAAGAAGGCGGCAGTGGTTTGGGATGTGTGGTCGGGGGCGAGGTTTAGAACCCCAAAAGAGCAACGACATAAACAAACAAAAACAACACGATTGTCTATATATATATATATATACATGAATGCATATATGTCTTTGTTATTGCTGCAGGGATGGATCGATCCCGCCGCAAGTGACTAAACAGGCATGCGTCGATCGACGGTCTGAGGCAAGGACTCCGCTGTGATGTCAGACATGGCTGTGCAGCTGCAGCACTAGCATTTGGCACACCCTACGGCCAGGCACAGCCGACGGCCATGCCAACAGCAGTGGTTGCCTGAACCACGGCCAAGGCGCGAGAATGACCGGCACGCCTGGCATCCCGTCGCGGTACATTATCTGCACAATCAAATTCGGCACACACATCTGGAGAGAGCCGGATAAACTTGTGAGGCGTGGCACAGATGGCGCCCCAACACCGAATGCGCCGACGATCACAAAAATGAGCCAGGTGACGTAAACGAGACCAGAAATTGATGTCACAGACTTGGCACACACCATCCGCTACGCAGAAGACGCGCCGGGGAAGCTTCGCGCCGCGCTGAGCGCGGGCATGCGAGCGAAGTGCCACACTGGAGGCGAACGCCATACCGCATTCTGGGCACAAGCGCGCGCTAAACAGTGGGCTCGGGGCCAGAAGGGCACCAGGGCCTAAGTCACAGAGCAATGAAGGAAATAACAAGCACTACGCAGACTGGCGCCACACATCGGGCTGGCCCACAATAAATTGGATCCATGGGTCACCGTCTTTGAAGGAGTCGGAGAGGGAAGCGCATCAGGCAGACATCCTCCAGAGACATCCGATGTCATCCCTGAGCTGCTGACCCATGGCAGCACAACGGCAACTCGACGGTCGGAAAGGAGGGCGAAGAGCTATGGGGGTTCAGAGCTCGCAGCACGTGCAAAATGTATCAGCCGCTTCCGCATTAGAATGCAATCAACGGATGGCTGCTTGCGCTCAGCACGGACAACGCGGTCGTGCTCAGAATGCCCGTGCCGGCACCTGCCGAAAATGCGGCGCACCACGCGCATATGCGCAGCGCTGATGATGCTTTCGGCTGCCAGGGGCTGAACTCGAACGTGAAAGTTAAAGAACAAGCGGGAGAACAAGAGCGAACGAGCTAAGCTCTGGCGAACCTCGACATTGGGGAAAACGTTGCCAAAAGCTCGCGCTGAAAGCGGGCCACATGAAGAAGGGCGGGCATGGCTCGCGCGCGGCATTCAGGCGCGACCTGTCCTGTGCTCGACGCAATGCCACCCAATCGCTTGTTTGGATTACGTCGCTGCTGCCAGGGACGTTCACCGCGAGCTTGTCGCCCGTGCCGAGGTGTCGCTTCCGGCTATGTTCCGCCGAGGCGGCGCCCCTGTAGACGATGCTACACAAAGTCTTGCGGGGCTTCGAATTGATCGCAACATTCAACATGCCGAACATGAGGGTCACTTTCTTCAGCAGGAGAGCGATCCCTTGGTCGAGCTGGCGTGGGGTCCGGGCGCCGAGCGACGAAAATGACGCCGATGATTGAGACCGCGTCGTTATCCTCGTCAGTGTCTCAGGGAGGTCAGTGTTTATGCTGAGAAACACTGAAACACTGAAGAATCAAAGACACTCATCTGCTTTTCATTAGAAAAACCATTTGTTTGTTGCGGTCGGGAACAAATGAATCCAATGAAAACAGGGACTGCGTTTATGCTTATTGAGGTCTTGAATTTCCCGTCGGGCTCGCATCCTTACAAATAATCCTGAATACGTGAACAGCTCCGTAAACATATAGGAAAATGCATACATATATATATATATATATATATATACGATGTACAAACATGTAAGACCATAAAACCGTACCTAGCGTTACGTAAACGTATGTCTTACCCTTACGGGGGGGAGTCTTTCTTGGCTTTGCGCTCCGCACGGGGCTCATCGAAAGAGAGGCGTAGGGACCAGGCAGCAAGGGGGAGGCGAAGCGAGGCGCAGGGAGGGCCCGGGCGAGAAGGAGCACGAAGGTGGGGGGGGGGAGTTGAGAGGAGAGAGGAGCGGAGCGGGGAAGTGATGGGCCCGTCTTCCACCACCACCACCATAAGTTAGAGGGGGGCAGGAGGAGAAGGACGAGGAGGAGGAGGACGAAGAGGAGGAGGATGAGGAGGAGGACGAAGAGGAGGAGGAGGAGGAGGAGGAGGCGGAGGAGGACCCCTCCCCCTCCAACTCATGGTGGTGGTGGTGGAAAACAGGCCCATCAGGGAAGGGAGGACATTCGGGGGGTAAGGGAGGGAAGGAAGCGGGGCACGCGGGGAAGGAAGAGATCGACGTCGAGGAACCCGATCGGAACGGACAAGAATCGGGTCGCGCCTGAACGGTCACAGAATCGGCTCGTCTGGAATCGCGGATCGGGCCTGGCCCCTCCTGCATGCAGGAGATGGACCCGGTTCGTGGCGGATCAGATCGGACTGGGATGGGAAACGAAGCCTCGGGATCGAATCACGAGAGAGGTCCACTTGAGACAACGCCGACGCAACCGCCAGCCCAAACCCGCTCGAACTCGGTACAAGAAACCTTTCGGGGGTCCACCTTGACCCCCACCTTCCAGGGCGATACCATCGTGGCGACCAGCGGTGTCCACGAGACCAAGACGGGGACGAATCGCGCTGGGCGGGAAGACCGCCGTTGTCCCGGACAACGACGACAACATCAATGACAACAACGACGACGACGTCGACGACGAAGCCCACGACGACGACAAAGTCGACAACGAAGTCGACGACGCCGACGACGACGACGACGGCGGCGACGACGGCGGCGGCGGCGGCGACGGCGGCGAAGCCAACGGCGACGGCGCCCGTTGGAGAGCGTGGCGTCGCCGCCACAGGCGCGCGGCCCAGCGCTGGAGAAAGCGCAGGGGCGCCGTGGCATCGGGCGGGTGCCTGGCACGACGTCCGACGTGGTCGCCCAGTGCGGGGCTCTTTGAGGGCCCAGCCAAGACGAGACAAGGACGAGGCCAAAATCGGGTGAGGACACATCGAGAATCTCTTAGGTCTAGCGGCTCTGGAGGACGTCTCGGGCGCTGCGGCCTTCTCAGAACGCTCTGGAATGCGGGCAATGTCTGTATATCCACATCCAGTGCGTCTTGGAGTTTCGGGCTCTCTTCTCCAAAAATATGAGGCGCACTGGATATGGATTGAAATCTGGCCCCAACAGGCTAGATGTTATCCAGATCCAGTGCGCCTCGGCCTTGCGGCGCCCCTCCCAAGAAAGTCCAAGACGCACTGGATATGGATATAAATATTGCCCGCATGGAACGCTCTGAGAGCGTTCTGGAACGCTCCGGAACGCATTTGATCCTCGTCCCCGCCCCATCCGACCCAGCCCCTTGCAGGCCAGAGCTCGGCCGAGTCGCGAGATCGGAGCGGATCGGGAACGGATGGGCTCGCCAGCAGATTGTCTTGGACAGACTCGAAGAGGGATCGCCGCACCTGGCCTCGGCTGGGCGGATTCGGGACTCGGGGCGGTGCTGGCCTTTTCCTTGAGCAGGGGCCGACCGTTTACCAGGAAGAATAAGCAGCGTTCTTGGAACGCAGCCAATGCACTAAAGCAAGACGATGCCCACCAGAAATGTCCCAAGACCATGCCGTACAAACCAACAACGGCTCTTAGATGGGCCGTGGGGTAATCCAGGACGCTTCGCCACTGCTCGATTTCCATGGAGGAGCAAAAGGCGGCACAAGCATGTGAGCGTTTCTTTATTCGGCGTTTCGGCATTGGGCGGAAGGAGGGGGGGAGGGGGGGGTCTGGCTCCAGACATCAGCTAAGTGCGACTGTTTGGGACCGTGCGTCCTATGAGGGAGTCCCCACCTGCTCGAAACAGGCGCCAAAAAACAGCCAAGATACACTCCAGGGGAGGGGGGGGGGGGGATGACGGGTGCGGGGGCCCGTGCCGATCCGCAAAATACGGAATCCGCCGGCCCCCTTGTGAGGCCACCAGGCTGTAGGCACGTGATTCGCAGTTTCCTGTACCAGTCGTAGGTTGTAGTTTCCAGTGTTACAGTTCTGCTTCTTTCTGGTTACTGTAACTAGTTGAGTTATTGCTGGTTACTGTAACTAGTTGATTGACCGCGCAAGGGGGGGGGAGGCCCAAACAGGATTTTCCAGCGTCCCCTGGGCGCGTTGTCTGAATTGCTGGGGGGGCTCGAAATCGACACCCCTCACGCAGATCCGCGGGGTCAGGGTCCAAAAACACAGGGGATTTGCCACATTTCTGAAATTCGGTGCCACCCCTCACGCAGATCCGCGGGGTCAGGGTCCAAAAACACAAGGGATTTGCCACATTTCTGAAATTCGGTGCCACCCCTCACGCAGATCCGCGGGGTCAGGGTCCAAAAACACAAGGGATTTGCCACATTTCTGAAATTCGGTGCCACCCCTCACGCAGATCCGCGGGGTCAGGGTCCAAAAACACAGGGATTTGCCACATTTCTGAAATTCGGTGCCACCCCTCACGCAGATCCGCGGGGTCAGGGTCCAAAAACACAGGGGATTTGCCACATTTCTGAAATTCGGTGCCACCCCTCACGCAGATCCGCGGGGTCAGGGTCCAAAAACACAGGGGATTTGCCACATTTCTGAAATTCGAACCCATCACGCACATCCATCGCAAGGCGTGGTAACCCAAACTGCGAGAACTCCCTCGGCCCTTTATCGCAAGGTGTGGTAACCAAGCCCTTAAACCATACACGTCTTACCAATCGCCAGGTGTGGTAACCCCTCTTGTGATCAGTTGGTTTTGCTGATTGCGACTCGGCTTCGCATGAAGTTTCGATACTGCTTCACGACAGCGCCAAGGCCTCATGACTTAGCTCTTCCATGGCCCATTCTCCGAGAGAGGGGGCCGGCGGCAGGGGGCGAAGCCCTTACGGATAACAAAAAAATCACCATGCACTGCCGCAGATCCGCACGAACATCTCGGATCCGCGCCGCCCCCCTGGCGGGGCGCCTCGCGCGCCAGGGAAGGGGGCGGCAGCGCCGATCCGAAAAACCCGCGCGGACCTCAGAGAAATCATGCCTGCGCCGCCTCTTGCTGCTCTGTATGACGTTTGGGCCGAACGTTCCTGCTTGTGCCGATGCGCCTGCTCTGATGGCCCCGCGGGGCGGGTGCTCCGCCCAGCACTGGACACCTGCCAGACCACCCCAACCCAGCCCGAAGACCCGCACTTCGACCGAACTTCGGGTTGGGGGGGTGCGGGTTCCACACGCCTTTTCCTTCAATGTTCCCCGACCCCCCCCGCCACCGGAAGTGGAGGGCAAGTCGGGGCCTCCGGGCTGGGTTGGGGTGGGTTGGTGCTCAGCCCGGCACGCTGCAGATGCTGGGGCCCGACGGACGGCCCCAAAGCGCTCCGTGCCCCGGCGAGCGCGGGAGCGGCGCCCGGGCACCGTGCACCGTGGACCATCATGCCTGGACTCCGCCCCTGCTCCGCCCCGGCGCAGGACGGTGAACGAGCTCACTGCGGAGGCCAGTCCACGAGAAGGCTTCCACGAGAAGCCCAACCCTGAGAACCCAGGGCGCCCACTGGTAGTTGGTGCGGGAGCGTCACGCTGCCCATAGCGGAACCATCGAAACCCAGGAAACCCAGGGCACCCTGGCGGCAAGCAGGGTGTTTCTTAGCATGGGCCTCCACTGGATCACTCCTGGGCCAAAGATCGACGACGCCTCGGGAGACGCCCATTCGCGGTGCGTTGCGCAGTCTGATCTGGCCCCGAGGGCCGCCCGTGCACCGTACCACTCCCTGGCCGAAGATCGACGACGCCTCGGGAGACGCCAGAGCGGCACGTTGCGCAGCTTTTGCCGGCCCCGAGGGCCTACAAAACCAGTGCACCGTACCACTCCCTGGCCGAAGATCGACGACGCCTCGGGATACGCCAACGCGGTACAGTCGGACCTAAGACATAATGACATTCTTCAAGAACATGAGAACCTCCGCCGGCCAAACGAAGAACATTCGAGGGTACCCTCCCCCAGGATGGATCAAGGAGAACATCAGGGTACCCTCCCCGAACCGACCTCGACCTTGTACCTCGGTCGGACCGCCCGGTGCTCCATCCTTTCCGGCCCCGAGGGTCAAGAACACCTGTGCACCGTGCCACTCCTAGGCCGAAGATCGACGCCTCGGGAGACTCCAACGCGGTACGGTGCTCGCAAGCCGTCCGCGGAGCAGGGCAAGATCGAATGGACCATTGGCGGCGCGCACCTACCAGACCACCACAACCCAACCCGAAGACCCGAATTTGATCCGAATTTCGGGTTTAGGGGGGTACGGGTTCCATGCGTTTTTTCAATGGTCCCCGACCCCCCCCCACACTGGAAATTGAGGGCAAATTGAGGCCTTCGGGTTGGGTTGGGGTGGTTTGGCCGGTGGTGGAAAGGAGGCGGCATGAGGCGGGTGGCCTTCTGAGAAGCCCAGAAGCCCAGGGGGCTTCTCAAAGCCCTCCCGCCTGCAAAGCAGCTCCATGATTCGATTCCTGGCGTCGTGATGTTCGTCGCAGCGCGGACCCCACGGAAAACTCGACCCCTTCTGGAGAAGCGCCGTATTATCCCGAGTGCTCTTTTATTGACGGCCCGAAAGCCCAGGAAAGGACGGCAGAAGACCGACACCGCCAGAAACCCGCTGCCGCCCGCCGTGATTTTTGCTGACGAAGCCAAGGGGTCTGGGATGGAAACCTCCAAGGCCCTCGAATTGAGACGCTCGAACTGAGACGCCCGAAATGGGTACGGAAAAGTGGGCGCGATGCCAAACTGAACATGTTGTCAAAACCAACAACGGCCGCTGTTGGGCAGATGGCCTTCTGTCTTAAATGGGCAACGTCCGAAGCAGCGCCGACAACGAGTCTGGTTCAAAATGGGCAGGGACTGCTGCAGGTCTTCGTGCCCATCCCTTCGGCCGTACCGGCCATACGATCGAACTGGGTACCGAATTCGGTACCCAGTTCGATCGTACCGATCTAGGAGCCACCCTGCTTTATCAAAGGACCCCCCCATCATGCTGCACCGCTTCTCGCGCGCCGGCGGTCAACGGAACACGATGTCGGACCCAGGATCCCGACGGTGTCGTGATTTCTTCGCTGCGTGGACCTTCAGATCATGAAAGAACAATACACACTCAAACCACCTATAGAGTGGAGCAATGGAGAAGGGCAAGGCGATGGAGGCGCTGTAGGTACGGGTGCGTGCTGTCGGACCTCAAGGGGGCTCCCCTTCAAGCGGGCGACAGTACACCCCCACAGCCCCCACTGAACTACCCCCGAGAAATCCAGGGGTCGCATATGCATGGGTGCCAGTTGTCATATCCTGACTAGAAGTCCCGACACCCCTCCAGGTGAGCGTTTTCTTATTCGGCGTTTCGACACTGGGCGGAAGGAGCAGGGAGGGGGAAGTCTGGCTCTGAACCTCTGCTCGATACGAGTGTTTGCAGCAGTGTGCCTCATAGGGGAGACTCCCGTGCTCGAAACAGGCACCCAAGCCAGCCAAGATCTACTCCATGGGGGGGGGGTGCGAGGGCCCGCACCGATCGGCAAAACAATGAATAAAACAACGATCACGTTCCACCCCGAGCCGTTTTTGTTTACGGCCCCATGCCCCAGCAAGGGCCCCAAGAGGCAGAACACGACCAAACGCATCCCGCCAATGCTGTTGTTCTTGGCGCGGCGGGCAGGCCCCCCGGCGCCCAGCAACCTCGACGGCTCGAAGTTCGGTCGTCGAAGTTCAAGGCTCGAGTCGAAGAGGATCTCGGTTCGGACGAGAGGAGGGGATAGCGAAGGGAGGGTTCGCGAATCAGCCCGTGTAACTGGTCCTGTCGGCGCCTCCTGGCACCGTATCGAGGAGCACGTCCAGCGGCGTGGCCGAAACCAGCTGCATGCAGCAAATTCCGAACCCCCCACTCTCCCTATCCCCCCAGTTTGTCTGTTTGTCCGACCCGAGGATCGCAAAAGACCTCCAAGATGGGGTCCGAGTAGATGGGGTCGGAAGATCGCGCGGCATCGCCGACGCATCACCAATGCATCGGTGATGTCGGCGGTGCATCGGCGACGTCGGCGTGGAGAAACTGGGCTTCCCATCGAGCCGCATCGGCGATGCATCGGCGCTGCTGCGCGATCCTCCGACCCCATCCAGAGCCAGCTTCTTTTTATTCTTTTTCGCGATTACAGGCGTGATCATCCGGGGGGGGGGAGGGGGGGCGAAAATGCGCCACCCCCACGATGGGGGAGGTGGGGGGGGGGGGGGGAAATTCGGTCCCCCCCCCGATCACAGAACGGCGGGGGGGCGCCAGAAATCTGAGAAAAAATCCTCGAAGAATTCACGAGGAATCTTCGCACGCGTGCGAGCACAATAGCGTAACGTGATACGAGGGGGGAGAGAGAGAGAAAGGCCCGATCACGGCCGTTATCGCCTAGACCTTACAAAAACAGACCGCTACTCTTAGGTCGGGCGTCCCCCTACAGGCGGATGTTGGATGATCATTTGTTGATACATGAAACAAGAAACTCCGGAAATGTTCAAAAACATTCCAAATGACCCCAAAATTGTCCCCAAACTATTTCGGTTCCTATCTTCGAATGTTCCTCCTGTAGATGGACACGCCCGACTCAACCCTACTCCCCTACTCCGACCCCATCAAGAGGCCGAGGCCCAGAAACGTGTGAGGCCCTCCCCCGGACACTACCTCGGGGCGAGGCCGGCCGCGGAGACGGGGTGCCTCTCGCGGAGCCCCCCGCCTAACAACAAAAAAAAAACGGCCCGGAGCGCAAAACAAAACCACTCGACATTAGAAGTGGGACGCCCGGGTCTCGCAGAATGACAAAACTGAAGGGGCCCAGGGACACACAAATCCGCCGATCCGGCGTGTGAGTTTCAAGGAGTCTCAGCTACAGCCTCGAGGCTGAGCTTCAGCCTCTGGGGGGGTCGCCGGGGTGGCTCTGCCGGGGAAGGGGGGGTGGGGGGGGGGGGGGGGGTGCGAGTTTCCGGCGAACCCCGGGGCCGCTCCGGGGGAGTGGAAGATAGGGGGGGGGGGGGCGCCATGCTCCGCTTTTTCCGGCGCTTTGGAGGAGGGGGGGGGCCCAAGAGACCCCCAAGGGGTTCCAAGAGGGCCCCGAGTCGCCGAAAAATCGCTCCAAGACGCCCGAGATGGCCTCCAGACGGCCCAAGGTGTCTCCAAGACGCCCCAAGAAGCTTCCAAGAGGCCTCCCAAGAGGGCCCCAAGAGGCCAGAATCGTTGATTTTCATTGGTTTTTCAGGGTTTTTAGCGTTCTTGCCTTTTCGGGCGTCCGACGCTCGAAGACGGCCCAAGAGGCCCCCAAGTCCGTCCCAAGACGGCCCACGATGCTTCCAACACGGCCCAAGAGAGCCCCAAGACGGCCCAAGAGGGCCCCAAGACGGCCCAAGAGGGCCTCTGGACAGCCCAAGAAGGCCCCAAGAGAGCCCCAAGAGGGGCCCAAGAGGGGGACCACGAACCGAAAGAACCGAGCTTTCCGCCCCAAGAGGCCCCCAGGAGGCCCCAAGAGACCCCCAAGGGGCCCCAAGAAGCCCACAAGAGGCCCAAAAGAGGTTCCAAGAGGCCCCAAAACAGCTCCCCAGAGGCCTCCAGACTGCCTCCGGCAGGCCCCCGGTTTCTTCCGCGGCACCGCCCAGGGCGCCACCGGCAGGATGTCCTCCGTCTCATCGTTTTCCTTCAAGTTATCGCCTCTTCCTCATTCTCCTCCTCCTCCTCTGCGACCTCACTCCTATCCCTCAACGATCGCGTCACCGAGTGCCTCTTCTTTGAAACATCCTCGCTCTTCAAACGCACATCCATACACACATGCATACATACCTACATTTAAACACATTTGCATACATAGAAAAACAATCTTCCAGACATACATACTTACATTCACACACATACACACATATTATCATACACACATACAAACATACATACAAACTAAATACATACATACGCGCACAAGCATACATACATACATACGTACCTACACACAGGCACACATGATCAATGCATGCATACATGCATGCACGCGTACATACACACACATATATCGTGAAACTCACCGCGTGCTCGAAACTTGAGAGAGACCGCGGGAAGTCGAGAGAAGCCGCGGAACGAGGCCTCTACTACTACTACCACTACTACCACAACCACTACTACTACTACTACTACCACTACTACTACTACTACTACTACTACTACTGCTACTACTACTACTACTACTAATAATACTACTACTAGTACTACAGGAGCGTTTCCCAACTAGTATGTGTGTGTGGGTGATGCTGTGTGCGCATGTCTGCGGCGCAGGTTAAGTGGTGTGACTGTGTGTGTGCGTTTGAGTGTGCGCCCATAATTTCTGCGTCTGGAGAATAACCCCGAGCGACCCGGATCGGCGGCACTGGCCGAAGGCCACTACAATAAATACACACAAATCCCAGGATTCCCCATAGGGCCCCATATTTGGGCGGTCTTTGTCTTTCCCCCCACTTCCCATATTTTCCCACATGTCCCTGAAAGTCGACGATGAATTGTGTCGGTGCGTTTTTCCCACCCTGAAAGTGAGACGCCTGGGTCTCGCAGAATGATAAAACTGCACCGGATCGCCGCGTGGAATCCCAGGATCGGCAGTGGACCCCACCCATCTCCTTGGCGCGCAAGACGCGCCAGGGCGGGCAACGCTGCCCTGGGGACCCAGCTCAGACCCAACGCACGCGCAGCGGCCATCGAAAGCTCATGCTTATGCAACTGCTGCAGGTTCTTCGATCGGAGTGCGATCCTCGAAGCTTCAAGTCCGGGTCCACGGGGGGGGGTCCCCAAGGGAGGGAGGCGCACCTCCGGGAAGGGCACCGCGCTCGAGCCGTCGTTGAAGCACTCCGCTGGGAACCGCCGCCTCGCCGCGTCGGGGGGGGAGAGGGCGACGGGCTCGGCGGACCACGGCCAGGGGCCCCCCCCCACCCCCACACCCTCCCCCTCCTCCCATCCTCCTCCCTCTCCATCCCCGCCCTCCCTCCTCCTCCCTCCTCCCTCCTCCACTCCCTCCTCCCTCCTCCGACTCCCCACTCCCCACCCCCTCCCCCTCCCCCCTCCGCCAGTCGCGGGGATGGCGCCCCCACTGGCTCTCTGGGGGCCGCCCAGAGGGGGACCGTCCACGGTCCAGTGCGCCCTGGGCCAGCCTCGTCTTGAGGCGGGCCCCGGAGTGCGACGCGGGCCGAAGGCTGCCCGTGCCCTCTGTGCCGGCCAGCCAGCGCGCAAGGCGCGTGCGGCAGCAGGGGCGGCCAGGCAGGGGCGGGGAGAGGAAAGGAGAGGTGTGGCCGGGGGCGGGGGCGGTCGGGTCGGTGGTGTTGGTGGTCGTGGTCGCGGCGCTGTCGTGATGGTGGTGGTCGTGGTGATTGTCGTGCCGGCGTTGGGCGTGGTCGTGGTGCTGGCGGTCGTGGCGGTTGTCGTGCTCAGGGTCGTCGTCGTGCTGGTGGTGGCGGCGGTGGTTGTCGTGCAGGTGGCGGTTGTGGTCGCGGCGCTGGTGGCGGTCGTGGTGGTTGCCGCGTCGGCGGTGGTTGAGCTGGCGGTGGCCGTGCCAAGGGCCCGCCGGCCTAGCGCCCGAGCGCGCTCAGGAGCATCTCAGCACTACCCCTTTGGAGGGTTCTGCTGATCTGCCGCCAGAGGCCGCCCAGCAGCTCGCCCCCTCCTCCTACCCCCCAACCCCCTCCTCCCTCCTTCTCGTCAGAGCTTGGCGGCGCGCTTCTCAGAGGCGGGGGCATTCAGAGAAGGGCCTGGAGGCGTCCAAAAAGGCTTTTTAGAAGCAGGGAGCGCTTCTGAGAAGGCCCCTGCCTTCTTAGAAGCTCCCCCGCCTTCTAGAAGGCCACCCCCCTCGCGCTAACCCCACCAGTGTACGCCGCAAAAGAGCGCAGCGCACCTTGTGTTCATGCCTCCGTCCGACAATATCCGTTCTTCCTTTGTTTCCTCCCCTCCGCCCCTCCCCCCCCTCCCCCATCTCCCCCTCCCCCTCCTCCCACCCCGGACGCCACTGCGCCCAATTCCCACCGAGCATCCACCGCAATAGCTCTGCCCCCAGAGCTCTGTTCCTGCTTGCGCAGACAGCACGCGCATGTCGGCTGCACGCAAGAGCGACCCTGCGTAGGTAAGAGTGACCCCTGGTGCGCGGCTTCATGGGCGCCGCCGCGGGACCAGATCCGAGCGCGCAGGCCGCTACTGCCTCACCGCGTCCGGCGAGTGGGGGGAGCCCAGTGGGCCCGCACCGAAGGGCCACTCTCACGCGCAGCTGAGCAGGCCACACGTCCTCACGGTGGTGGCTGCCATCCTGCTCCCGGTCGTCACCCTCGGCCCCGTGGCGGAGTGGGCGCCGGGCAAGTGGGCACTGCCCTCGTCCCCGAGCTCGCCGCCGAGTATCCTCCCGCCCTGCATCCCCTGGGGGGGGATCACGACAGGGCACGGCACGCGGCTGGGCCGTGCTGACCAGCTTCGAGCTCGTCCCTGTCCCCAAGATTGACACGCCCAAGGCGATGACAGCCTTCGGTATGTGCCCTCAGAAGCGGAGGAGCTCCTTAAGACTGGCACCAGCGGAGGTAAGGTGAGGTGATGCCGAGCATGGGGATAAGGGGCGCGTTCCAAGCTGATGACCTGCACTCCCCGCCTCATGGAGCGGAACTCGCGGTCCCAGTAGCCGGGCCGCGCGAAGCGGTGGAAGCGCCCGAACTCCCGCCCGGTCTTGGCGCACATCGACAGCACCGGCACCTGGGCCAGGAGGAGGATGGAGGAGGAGGAAGTGAAGGAGGAGGAGGAGGAGGAGGAGGAGGAGGTGGAGGCGAAGGCGGAGGAGGAGGCGGAGGCACAGGAGGAGGAGGAGGAGGAGGAGAAGAAGGAGAATGAGGAGGAGGAGGAGGAGGAGGAGGAGCGGATCGGAGATCTCTGGCCGCTTTGGCACATTATGGTGCGTCTAGGAGGGGCCTCTGGTCGCCGCGGCTGGGCGCGCCTCCCAAGATCCTGGCCATAAACCGCAGCCCGGGACATGGCAAGGGGGCTGCATCTTGTTGGAGGCCTGGAAATGGGCACCAACACCAAAACAGGGGGTTGCCTCCACAGGGGGGAGGTGATCCTAGATTTCGGTGTTGGTGGTAATAGTTCGGTCACCTTGGAAGCCAGAATATTACCACCATCGCCGAGGTCGGGATCTTCTTCCCTCGGTAGAGGCACACCGCCGATGTTGGTGTTGGTGTCAACCTCGAGGCCTGCGATCTTGAGGGGGGGGACGTCCCGAAGGGCGAACAGCGAGAATCGAAAGCTCGGAGTCCATCTTCTTCTGGCGAACTAAAAAAGATGAAGCCCCATTGGTGGGCTGCTACGCCGGATTTTGCCGCGGATTGAGCGGGATTAAACCGGATGCAGAATTAAACCGGAATAAGCAGGATTGAACCGGATGAAACCGGATTAAACGGGACTTCGGACCAGCGCAAAGTCAGAATTTGACCTCACAGAAGTTGTATCCGAAGTGGAAGTTGGCGAGGAGGAGGAGGAGGGCGGCAGAGGAACGGGAGAGGTAGGACGCGCAAGGACGTACTTGTTACTTGTACTGCGCGTCCTCCTCGGAACCGTGCGTCCGACCCGAGCATATAGCACACAAATATAGTCTATCGTTTCCCGAGCGGTGGGTCAGGAAGCGCCCGCCACGACGCATATACTAAAAGACGCCTCTGTGCGCGCATCGCCCCTAAGGGGGGCGATGCACACACAGGATTTGTATGTTGGGGTGATGCCGATGAGAGGAGAGAGAAGAATGGATAGATGAAGAAGCGCGTCGATGATCTCTTCATCCTGCCTTGCCATTCCATTCCTCTTTCATCTCCTCGGCCCTCTCGACGAGCCTCGGCAGGGGCGGGTGGTAACGCAGCCCCAGGGGGATGGCAGTGCATCGTCATGCGCCCCCTTTAGAGGTTTTTCTCGCAGGCAAGATTCTGCAGAATGCACCCTCAGTGGGGCGATCCTCTCGACACGATGACCGATGCGGCCTGCGCCTCTTTGTGAAGGTGCCACGTAATCCATAAGGATCTTTAGAGATTCCCCCCTCATAGGGGGAACCAACGATTCATTCGGAGACATTATTGAAGGACTGGGGTCCCACCAATAGCGGAAAAAAATCATTCATCCGCGGCACCCGCCGCGCAACAACGACTACTACGACGACGACGACGACGAAGATGACGACGACTACGATTGCGATGATGACGACGACGACGATTGCGGCGAGGAGGAAAAGAGGGAGGAGGCGCGGGAGGAGGGACGAGCTCATTCCCCGCCAAGAGGGACGGGGCGGGGGGCTGAGCGCAACACTAAAGACCCTTACCCATCGGTCGGAAGAAGTAGCTAGCGACATGGAGCAGGAAGGCGTTGGAAGCGTATTGGGTCTTCGACCACCCCCTGAAGAGGAGGAAAGGAGGGGAAGTCGCTCCATCTTTGAAGCAGGAAGGCACCTACAGTGGATTGGAACCTTGGAATCCATATCTGTACGACCACCCTTCGGGTGATAAGGAGGTTATGGGGAGGGGGGAGAGGGGGGGGAACCAGCATCTGACTCAATCGATCTCACGATCGATCTCACTCAACGGGACACCACGGGACACCACGAGACACCACGGGACACTTGTCGATCTCACTATCGATCTCACTATCGATCTCACTCAACGGGACACCACGGGACCACCACGGGCCACGACAGCACGGGACACCGCGGGACACCTCTCGATCTCACTATCGGTCTCACTATCGATCTCACCATCGATCTCA
>CAUYUJ010006781.1:95189-107689 GCA_963575745.1 Prorocentrum cordatum
AAACTCAACATCCAGCACCATAACCAAAAACATGCTTCACGCACACCCAAAAATCATACAACAATCGTTCACGCACACAAACACACACACACTAACGCACGCCACATTTAGCACACACCAGCCCTAGGCATGGCGAGCGTACATCAAAAAAACATATTGCAACAAACATTTTGAAGAACATGCATCACTGGCAATCACTGGCCATATATACCAACACCACGAAACAACACACACACACGCCTCAATAAGAGATACCGCGACCATATGGCATACGCCAGCGACATCACCAGGCACATGTCGCGAGAATGGTTCAATAACCGAACTCAAATCAAGGACGCCACTCGCACGCGGCAATCATAGGAACAAAAAGTGCACGTCGAACATACCGACAGCACGCACCAACAACCTGCATCAACCACGCACACCAACACCAAGCATCACTTCCACACGCAACAACACACAGCAGCAAGCACCACTACACCAGTAATACCCCTCATCCGTGGATTATAATGTTTCGCGGGTACCTCAAACGGCATTCCCCCCGCCCTGGTCTAACTCGAATATAGTCTCGACCCAAATCAAAATTCTAAATGCTCCGGTATTTCCCTATCTCTCTGTCCTTTTCTCTCTCTCTCTCTCTCTCTCTCTCTCTCTCCTCCTCATCTATTTATCTCTCGCTGCCTCCTCTCTTCTCTCTCTCTCTATCTTTATCTTTCTGTTATCTCTCTCTTCTCTTTGTCGTTATCTTCCCCGCATCCCTCTCTCTTACTCTCTCTCTCTCTCTATTTTTTTCCTCTCTCTTCTTATCTACTCCCCTACCATCTCTATCATTCCTCTACTATCGCCTATCTCCTCATCTCTCTCTCTATACCTCATCTCTCTGCTATATATAGAATTTATTTATTCTATCTCATATCTGTTTCTTCCAACTGCGCATCTAGATAAATATATATATAATATACATACATACAATGCACACATACCAAAAAACAAAACACACACTCACATTATTTTTAAATTTATATATACACACAAACATACATTACATACATACAAACACATACAATTAATTACATACATACATAATGACGTATGGTGTTTATGTATGTATTGTTAATGTATTGTATGTATAGTATAGTATATATTATATATATCTATATATCCATAAGATATATAGATATATACGCAAAGTCCCCCCACACCACAAACAACACACCACACACCCACACGGCACCCACTCTTACCAACGTTCCGTTCCTCATCGCCATCGCCCTCTCTTCCTGCGGATCGCCCTTGAGGGGCAGCGCGAGCTCTGCTCGAGTGGCTACGCGGGCCAAGCAGCAGAATCGTCGCACAGAAATGTCGCGGAGACGACGCTCAGAAGACTTCAGTAGCACGACTGGCGTGATCAATTGACTTCCTAGACCAGCCTTGAGCCCTTCACCCCTGTAGTCTCTGGTTTCCTCCTCCCCCTTCCCCTCCCCCCCCCCCCCCCCCCCTTCCTCCGTCCTCCTCCTCCGCCTCCCCTCCCCGTCCTCTCTCATCCTCCTCCTCCTAACTCCTCCTACTCTCCTCCTCCTCCTCCTCCTCCTCCTCCTCCTCCTCCTCCTCCTCCTCCCCTCCTCTCCTACTCCTCCCTTTCTCCACCTTCAACCCTCACCCTTCCCACTCCTTCACCCATTGTCCTCCTCCTCCTCCCCCGCCCCCCTCCCCCTGGCGCATCGTCTTCCTCGCCCTCCTCATCCTCCGCCTCTTCCTACTCATCCTCACCCGGTCGGTTCACGTTTTTTGTTTGTTCGCCCACCTCCCTCTCGTCAGCCGTCTCCCCTGCCCTCCCGCGTCAGCATGCCCTTTTGGTTCAAGCATGCTTGTTCCTACCGTCACGCCAGCCTCTTTGAAGACGGCTCTTGAAAAGAAGCGGATCGCGAACGCGAGCAGAGCACGGGTCAGGGCGGCAAAGAACTTCCTCAACAAGCCTCGGGCGAGGCATGACTTGACAGAAGCGGCGAACGAGTACAAGGTGCAGTCGCGGAAGACCCTATGCGATGCTTTGGCCGTCGAGCTCCACGCGCAACGACGCGCGCTTCGACGACCTCGCCGAGAAAAAACAGAGCTTCCAGAAGGAGCCTCGACAAGGCGAGCGCGCAGTCGAAGGGGCAGAAAGAGGAGCCCAAGCAGCTGCAGGACGCGAACAAATAGCTGGCAAAAGGAGAACGACAAGCACGAGAAGCGCCAGCAGGACCTGCCGGCTAAGCTCGACGAGGCCAGGGTCGCACTCAGCACCCTCCGCTCCAAGCAGGCGCGCTTCAACTACTGGGCAACGCCCCAGGACAAGAAGCGCTGGGCTTGGCTGTCCTTGGGCCCCAAGAAGTGGGTCTCGAGGGGCAATTCATCCCTTCGGGATGGCTGCTGCGGCTCGCAGCAACGAGCCTGCACGCATCTGGCCAACAAAAAAAAAACGCACATGCTAACGCATTGAACCGCCTGGCCTGTGCACTTCCGCCCAAGCTCCGCAGACAACGTTCGGCTCTGCTTCAACGCGCCCCAGAGCTGGGTGTCTCTAGCGGCGCTGGCCACCGGCAGCGCGGGGGAGGGGCGCGCGCGCGTCTGCGCGTGCGTGCGTGGGGGGGGGGGGGGGGGGGGATCTTAAACAAGATCCCCCTTGTCAAGGTAGGGGGGTCTTAAACAAGACCCCCCCCTGTCTGGAGATACTGAGCTAAACGCCGTCGCTGCCTGCGCCGCCCGCAGCTTGCCCTCTCTCCCCGTCGCGAGCGCGACAAGCTCAAGTTTGCTGCGTTCTAACCTTGCAGTCGAAAGCCCGCTGCCATGGCGAACGCATCGGCCACGGGGACGACCACCCTCGGCCGCGCCATGGAGCGCCCGAGTCACGCAGACGACGCCCTCCACCGCGCCTCCGAGGTGGCAAACAAAAAGAAGCCCCCCACGCCGCTCACTGAAGTCGCGATGGATGGCTCGATTGGCGCGCCAGGCAGTGCCACCGCGTGGGACCTGCCTATCAAGCAGTGGGAGGGCCGCTCAGGAAGCCTCTTCAGGAACCCTGTAGGAAGCCCCCTCAGGGAGCTCTCAGGAAGCGCTCAGGATGCCTCCTCAAGAAGCCCCCAGCGCGTCCTGAGAAACCCTTCAGGAATCCCTCAGGCGGCCATCATGCCATCAGGACGTCACCTCAGGAACCCCCTCAGGAAGCTTCCAGAAGGCCCTCGGGAAGCCCCCGTCAGATAAGCCCCGTGAAGCACGCAGGACGCTTCCCGATGACTTCCTGAGGGCCTCCAATCGTGCATATTATAACGCAGCGTGTGGGCATACGGCGCTGTACTCAAGGGGCTATAGTTGAAGGCCAGCTGCGGCCTTGAACCTTGAGCTCTTCAGGGCATCTGGAGTTCCTGGTGCGCTAGAAAAGATATTGTGCGATGTGCGCCGTGACTAAGCACTGGGCCAGGCGCGTCGCGAAGCGATGGCAACGAATCTCCCGGGCGCGTCGCAAAGCGATGGCAACTAATGAAAGCATGATGCCTCGCGGCGCATGGAATCAGACCGGTGCGTGCCCGACGCGTCTTAGCTCGATGCATCGGCATTCCCCTGGCGCCCCGACTGGCCTCGCGCTGCTCAGCGACGGCTTGGGCCTTGTACTGCAGTAGCGTTGTTATCGATTGGACACGCCCTTCCTAGCATACCAATGCATACCATGCCACATAGCATAACAGAGCGTTCTATAGCTTAGATATTGGATGCATCGCTTAGGACTCACTACATAGCATGCTAGAGCACCACACAGCATAGCACACGCTGCTCGATCATTCATTGCTGCTCGACCACCAATCGCCAATCTGCTGCTGGACAAGGTCACCGTGGCACGTGCATGATACGCTGGAAACGAAATCAAAACACAGCACGCGTGCCTGTCTGGTGCTCAGAACAGCATCGATGGTCCGCCCGGTGGCGGGCGCTTGAAAGACGTGCACGCTTGACACTATATACGACATGCTGTAGACTGCACGCTTCCCCGGTCAGCGCAGGCCGCCAGGCTCGTGTTTGATATTGTCGAAAGGGGACAACGTCTGGTTCAGGTGCGTCTGGCTATCGTTGGCAGCGAATGCCCGCGGACCCTTCGACAACTTCTGCAACCTCCCAAGACACGTCGGCTCGGTCTGGACCATCGTGGACTTGGTTTGGTTGAGCTTCTTCTTTCTCACCTTCTCGCGCCCTTGGATGACCGCGCTGAATGAATGCGCCACCGCCCACCAGCTCGATGACAAAGCCAACGAACCCTCCAAGCTCGCTGCTGTCCCCAACCCTCTTGTGTTGGGGTGTCGTTTTGAATGGAGCAGCGTGGTCGCACCGCCCTTCCTCCTTCCCCCCCCTCCCCTCGCCCCCCCATCCTCCTTCTCTTCTATATTCTGTGTTTCCCTCTCCTCTTCTCTCACGCCGCCAGGCTGTGAACTGCGCAACTGTCGCCCCTGTCGCGGGCCCCTGGGGGCCCAGTGGAGGCGCGTCCCACGCGGACACCTCGGTGCCTCGCCGCCCCCTGGGAGGCTTGTGATCTGCGCACCTGTCGCCACTTTCGCGGGCTCCTGGGAAGCCCAGCTGAGGCGCGCCCCGCGCGGGCCACCCCGGCACCTCGCCGCGCCCTGGGGGGATTGCGATCTGCGCAACTGCCACCACTTTCGCGGGCCACTGGGAGGGCGAGCAGCACGGAGTCCCGAAAACGCCAAAGCTGCGCCCCAGCCTCTGAGCACATGCAGACGCCCAGGCCCCAGCAGCAACCATGGCGACGCCCCCCCCCATCGCTCGGCTTGGCTGCATTCTCGGCGTCGTCGCGCACCGTCCTGTGCAAGCACTGCCAATGCGCATCCAAGGTGGACATCAGGTTCGTCTGGTGGTTCGAGATACTCTTCACGCATGAAATCAAGCTCGCAGGCGTCTACCGCAGCCGGGCCAATGTCAAACTCCATCACCCTCAAGCCGTGGATGGGGCCAGGGACTGCCGTCAACTTTGAAACAGAAGGCGCGACCTCAGGCATCTGACTGGCGAACTCGCCCCGCCAAGCTTCGTCTGCTTCGGACTTGTCTGCCCCTGGAGCCCCGCGCTTCCCGATCGCGTTGCATGCGATAACTAGCACTGCGCAAACGGCTCGTCAAATCAATCGTCTCGGATATATTGCAGGAGTACGCATGCGCGTCGTCGACCAACCCGCCGGCTGCAGTCTTAGCACCGGCCGCCGACAGCCTGGCAACCAAGGGCCGTTGCGCCTGCAAGAGATCCACCTCGCTGTGCTTCGCGCCGAACGATGCTTCCCCCCTTCGCCGCCTCGCTGCAGATACTTGGCCCTCTCTGGCACACCCCCCTAGACCCCCAGCACCGACGGCGTCCTTGAGGGCTCGATAAAGGCGACCAACCTCGGCCAGATCATTCGACCCACGCGCCATGCTTCCTCGCGAAAGCACGCCGTGCGCCGCCGCCGCTACCTTTGTGATCGCCAGGATCGCGCCTGTCGTCGCCGTCGGCGCCTGCCCCAGAAGCTGGCGGCGAGCCGCCCGCAAGAGCCTCATTCCTCCAGGTGCGAATGCAAGGAGCAGGCCATGTCGTTCTGCGCCCCACTCCATCTGGCTGAAGGCATTGTACATACGGTTCACAATCCTGCGAATATGTGCGCTCTTGATTTCGAGGTGATCAGTGTTCGTTTGAATGAGGATGGCGCGTACCAAGACCTTCATCTTGGCCTCGTCTGAGCGGGGGTAGTTTTTCAAGGATGTCCTACTCCACCTGTCCAGTTGACACTTCGGCGTCTGCTGGATTGCGTCTGCGAGGCCGGACCGGGCAAGCGCGAGAAACAAAGTCCACGGCGGTCGGGGATGCGGGCCCCTGATCACGCCCTCGATGTAGGAACCTGCCGACGATAAGCTTGCAAGTGCGTATGCTTTCAAAGCGTTTATCATATCTTGCTCTCGCGACAGCACCCAAATGCGATGCTCGAAAACTCGAGAAGACAGACCCGCATTCTCTTCGATGATCGGGCTTCGATACCGCCCTACTCGTGCACCGACACTGAACGCGCGCAACGCAGTCTGTCCGCATTGCCCTCTCGCCAGCCGCGCAGCTTGCGCCGCTTGGCGCCGCCCCCACCTCTCGGACCCGATGTTGAGCTCCTCCGCGCGCATTGTCTGCGAGATAGAAGATAGAAGATATCATCCTGAGCACCGCGACCTGGCGACGCGGAGAAGTGCTGGACCTGTACGCAAGCCAATCCAAAGCTACCTCGCGCTTCCTCGTGACCCTGGCCGCTGCCGCGGCAACGGGGGCCAGCCCCCTCGGGTCGAGGACTGCGTCGCCCCGCCGAGCCACCATCCTCTTCGCCAGGGGGGGCCCAGGCGTCGAGCAAGGCGCCGGGCGCGGCAGCCGCTGGAGCCCCGCCACCTGGATGGCGCTCATCGGTCGACATGGCAGGCCCTTGAGGCGATCGCAGGAGACCTGGAACGCCTCAACCAGCACGTTCCCGACCAGAAGGGGTAGCGCGAACTCGCAGCACGCCTCGTCTGCGCCCATCCACTTCTCCCGCTGGTGCACCGCGAAGAGATGCTCGATAACGAAATGAACAACGACTCCTCGTCAAAATCAATGCCAGGTGGAACGTAGTTCCCCCAGCAATTGCCGGTCCAATTCCCCGACGCTGAAAAGTTCAGCAGACCCCGCACAATTATGTGAGCGCCAGCCTTCCGAGATACAAACCACGACAAAATCCGCCTTCTCCGCATCGCCGCCTCTGGGCTGGGGGGCGCGCCGATTACCTTGCAATGGTGCATCAGGACTTCGTGCATGCATCCTCTGAATATCACTAAGTGATTCTGGAGGTCCAGCGGCAACGCCAAGTCGATCGCGCCCGTGGCGGCGCGGGGGAACTTCCACGTTGCATTCGAAAAGGGGAGTTTTCCAACCGCCAAAGCGTCTCTGCGCCCTTCGATTGACGCGGCGCTCCACGCGCTGATTGCTCGGGCGTCGATCCACGGCGGCGGCGCGGCTCAACTCATCTGCACTCGGCGGGCGACATGGCGCGCGCATCTCTCAAGGCAGCCATGATACAGCCTGGAGCGTTCCGCCATAGAGGCTGGGTCTGGGACAGTGCCCGACCACTGACTACGGCGCGAGATTGCAAGGCGTCTGGAGGGACACGCGCGAACAACATGCCGAATCTCTGCTGCGCATGGAACAGCACGGTGGGAATCGAGAACTTGTCTGCGGCAACATGTCCGATGCACTTTTCGGCAGGTGGCTTGCCATCAGAATTGGCGCCTTTGGCGGCCGTCGCTGAAGTATCACTTAATTTTAACAGAGCTTCGTCATGCCCGACACTGTCGACGAACTGCAGAGCTCTGGCTGATCCGTCGCCTACAGCTGCCTGCATGAAGACGCGGCGGTGGGACCGATCCAAACCCGAAGTCGCAGCGCGCGACCCCCTGGTTTTATGCTCAAATCACTTTCTGTCCATGTTGGGAAATGCCGCCTGGCACCTCCCAGAAGCGCCGTTGAGATCAACGTCTCGCTGTGAGAAAAGCGTGTCCGACGCCGTGAGAATATTTGAATCCACGGCGCATCCCAATCGCCCCGCTGGCTGCAACGCGCCAGGGCGCCCCCGAGGTGGTCGATGAGCAGCGGGGCCAGAAGGAACGAGCTTCCCGAGAAGGTCTGGGTTACCACGATGCTCGGCACCCTCGCCTGTTCTAAGGCCGCGTTCCTCTGCTGGAAGCCAACTCTGTGCGCTGGCGCTTGTCGCCCAACGCGACCGCTCTGGCAACGCCGAGGCCGCCGCCGCGCCCGTCGCCCAATCCAGGCGCGAGATGCGCGCGCGCGGGGCGACGAGGCCGCGAAGCCACAACGAGCCAAAACGGCGAGGACCCTAAGCAGAGTGCGACTGGACCCTCACCACCCCCTTCGACGAACTGTTCCCACGCCTATTCCCTCTTCCACCACCCACCATTCACATCCGCGCGCGGTTTCACCGCCACTCGAACCCCCCGCCCCAGGGGTCTGGACGGGCCCCGCCAGGGAAATTGGAATCCACGAGATGCCCCAAGATGGCCCAGCGAGCACCCTCGCCAAGGAGCCGCGAGATGACGTCCAAGATCGAGGGCGGGTCAAGACACCTCCCGGGATAGCCCCGAGAGGGGCCGACAGGGCAGGATGCAAGACGGCTCTAAGAGCCTCTTCCAGACAGCTCATCATGCGCATCGTTTGTGGACGGGCTGGCACGCGAAGCGTGTCGGATGAATCAGGCAAGACAGGGGGGGTCTACCCAATCCAGGAACCTGGTGAAGAGGTAGGCACGTAATCCAATCCGATTCTAGCACGCTGAAAAGACTCTTGTCAGTAGCTTCAACATGCGGGTGGCATGGAGTGGATGGGCACCCAACGCAATGCAGTCCAACCCAACGAACCCATATCACGAGCGCGATGTGAGGATGTAAGGCACTGGGCCAGCAAATCCACAACGGACATCCCAGAACAATGGATTGGCCACGGACGGGCCCACACGGCAGGGCGCACGGGCCTTGCGATGGCCCGGGGCGGGCCGAAACAAACAATGATGCAGGGCTGCCAATGGGCGTGTTTCTGGCGCGGCAGATCGCCTAGGAAGATCCCTCGCGCCCGCTGTCTGAGCACGCGCTCTTCTGGCGCTCACGCGCAAGGATGGCTTGGCCGTTGGCCGACAGCGTCGCTTCAGCCCTGGTCAAAACTCGTGCCATTGTATCTGGAGCGCATCGCTGGTGATCCTCTGCTGGGAGCTTCGGCCCAGTCTGCAACCACGCAACGAGTTCACCGATGCAACGGCCACGACCTGGTTTGGTCCTGATTCGGTGACCGACTTGCGCTGCCGCTGCCCGCGAGCGGCGGCACGAGGATCCATGGAAATAGCACCCTGTCCCAAAGCGACCTCCACGATCGGGATAGTTTGTGTTCTTGTCTGGCGCATTTTTAAGCTCAACGTCCACGTCGAATGCGACGATGTGCGTCGGCGCTGGTGCCGTTGCTGCGGCAGTTGGCGCCGCTGGCGCGGCCGATGCTGCCGCCGAAGAGGTCGGTGCTGCGGTTGATGGCGTCGCCGAAAAGGTCGGTGCAGTGGTTGGTGGCGCCGCCGAAGAGGTCGGTGCTGTTTGCGCCGCCGACGAGGTCGGTGCTGTAGTTGATGGCGCCGCCGAGGAGGCCTGTGCTGTGGGTGATGGCGCCGCCGAAGAGGATTGCCCTGGCGGGCTGTCGTCGTTACTGCTCTTGTTGCTGTCGTCGCTGCTGCTGCTGTCGTCGCAGCTGCTCTGGCGAGCTGTCTGGGCTGTTGGCGGTTGCTGGCTGGTCGCTGGCTCTTCGCTGCTGCTGTCGTAAGATACCCAGCCGCCGCTGCGTGTCCAATGTCCGTTTCTCACTGTCACGTTAAATGCGCCGCAATGGCCGACAATACGATCGGCGTCAGCATGCCGCTTCACCATGAATATGTTCAGTAACGGAATCGCCTGTCACATGGGCGTCGGGAAGGCCCGTCGGGAAGGGCCGTCGGGAAGCGCCCGTCGGGAAAGGCCGCCGGGGAAGGTTCGGGCCAAAACAGCTAGGAACGGGAAAGGCCTTCGGAACAGGCCGTCGGGGAGGGTGACGGGGGACGGTCCTACCCCCTGGTGGCTCCCCCTGGGGATGCTGGAATCAGCGCATCGCTCGAGACATCCTCGCAATCGTCTGGGCGCGGCCATAGGTGATGTGGTTATGCAATGCCATGTTATGGTTTTGTGTTGTTGTATGCCATGGTGTGCTACATCACCCTACAATGTCAAGAAACGCTATGCCATGCAATTGTTTAGGTGATGGTGCTATGACGTTCTTGGTAGGCAGTACTATGATGTGTTTCGCTGTCACGAATAGATACGGCCATGGGTAATCGATGAGAAACTTCACTTTTACAAAAAGAGTTCGTTGAGACTTCCCCGAGCATGTTTCGATTAGTTAGACACAAATGTGCAAAGTGTATTATGGGAGCATGCGTGGAGTATGGTTTAATGTTCTTGGTGTTGCAGAGTGTTGCGAGGATGGCCATGTAATGTTAGTTTTTTCCATTTCTGCCTCTGAAGGATTGGAGCAGGACACGGAGACGACGAGACCTGCAACGTGGGATACCTGCAAAGTGCAGCCCTCTGCAGGCCAAGCCGAAAATATACCTCTAAAACTTCATGGGCGCACCGAGGCGTCGCGCACCCAGGGGGAAGCAGATTTATCTCCCCAAGCTTCGAAACCCATGTTGATTCCCCAGCCTGACCTCGACGGTGTGGAAAAACTGAACCCCAGCTCAGCATCCGAGGCAGAGAAAAGACGGCCCTCCCCAGAATCGTTCGGGAGCGAACGGGGGACCCAAGCGGCTTCGGGGAGCGCAGAAACACCTGCCAGGGGACTCAGAGGGCGTTATCCAGGAGCCGGGTGCGTTGAAGACGAGGATCCCGTAGCTGCGTCAGCCAGCCATTTGCTAGCGATGCACTGGCGCGCAAACCACCACCAGCGGCCCAGCGACCCTTCGCCACGATCAGGAGCAGGTACTGCAGGAACTGGATCCTCTTGTCCCGCCGCGGCTCCACGATCAGCACGCTCAGGACGATGAACAGGATAGCCACCAAGCTTGATCTGCACGATCACACCCTGCGAGCGAACGTAAATCACCAGAATGGCAAAGAACATGATCTTTATCACGAGCAGCACCTCCCTCCTCGGCATGAAGAGGGTGGAGGCCAGCAGCAGGAGGAACAGGAAGCCGATCAGGTACACGAGGCTCCCTGCCCTCCGCACGTGGGGCCACACTTCCAGGACGCAGCCAGGCCAGGGGCGGAAAGCCAAGTGAAGGCGCAGAAGACGAAGAGGAACAACCCGAAGCAGTCGAAGCCGTGTCCCAACCATCTGGAAGAGGGAGGAGATCGGCCAGGTACAGCTTGCGAATTTCTCCACCATGCGCCGAACGGCGTCCTGCCCAATGATGCTTTGCACGGTTAGCAGCTCGGTGGACACGAAGGGCAACCCGAAGATCACCTTCAGCGAGCCCTGCATGAAGAGCAGCGTCACGCGCGTAGTGATGTGGACAGCCTGCCTCCTGGTTGTGGCAGTCGTGCAGCTCCAGTGACCGCAGCATGCACCTCGCGCGTCGAACAAGACGGCGGGGAACGTGAACGGCGACCGTGTCGGAGCTGGCGTCGACGAGCCCGAGGCCAGTGCCTCGGAGACGGCGAAGGCGGAGCTGCTCTGGAGAGCTGCTCTGCAATTTGAAAGAACCACGCGACGCGGTGCGCAACCATGAGCTCTCTTTAGTGCTGATGGAGCGAGTACATATGTCGAGAACACACTAATATCAAGCCAGTCCCCTATAGCATGACAAATAACAGGCACCAATATCGCCCACCAGGAACATACATCAATAATCCCACCAGCCCTTTGGGCGTGAGTGGTTTAGGGAGCTCTAAGATCTCCGGTACCTGGTTAACACTATTTCTAGTTCGCGCGCGCGGGGCGGCCCCTGGGGGGCCCCGGACGAAAAGTACCCCGGCAAGGTCCCGGCAAGGTCGGGTCAGAGATGCCGGAGTTCTGTTACAGGGCCCCAGGACGGGCCAAGAGGTCCCCAAGAAGCCTCCAAGACGGTCCAAGAGGGCCAAGAGACGGCCAAAGATCGCCCGAAGACGCCCAACAGGGCCCCAAGACAGCCCAAGAGGCCTCCAAGACGCCCCAAGGGCCTTCCAAGAGGCCTCCGAAGAGGGCCCCAAGAGGCCAAAATCGTTGATTTTCATTGTTTTTTCTATGTTTTTTGCGTTCTGGCTTTTTCGGCTTCCGGACGCTCCAAGACGGCCCAAGAGGCCCCCAAGACCGCTCCAAGACGGCCCACGAGGCTCCCAAGACGGCCCCGGAACGGCCCAGGAGGGCCCCCAAGACGGCCCAAGTGCCGCCCAAGACGGACCAAGAGGCCCCAAGACGGGCCCAAGAGGGGCTCAAGAGGGGAACCGAGAACTGAAAAATCGAGCCCTCCGCCCCAGAAGGCGCCCAGGAGGCCCCAAAAAGGCCCCAAGAGGCCCCCAAGAGGCCCCCAAGACGCCCCAAGAGGCGCCCAAGAGGCCCAAAAGAGGCCCCAAGAGGCCCCAAAACGGCCCCCAAGAGGCCCCAAAACTCGGCTAGCCCACAACGGTGCGACAATATGGGCCGGCGGAATGAGCGAAGCGATTAAATAATCCCACCAGCCCTTTGGGCGTGAGTGGTTTAGGGAGCTCTCTCTCTCTGTTCTCAACCCCCCTTCTTCCCCTTCGGGGAGGGGTTTACCCCTCCCCCTACCCCCTCCCGCTGGGCCTGGAGAGGTCCATCCGCGGGTCGCCGGAGGGGTCTTTTTCGACTCCTGGGAGGGCTAAAATTCGACACCCCTCACGAGGATTCTGGCCCCGACGGGGGGAGGCAGAAAAGTGCTCCCCCCATCTGTGATCGATCG
>CAUYUJ010006781.1:112689-152689 GCA_963575745.1 Prorocentrum cordatum
ATGGATGATAAGGTATGTGATGATATGTTATGATATGCTAGTTCATGTCATGTTATGGTATGCCATGTTCTGGCATGCTATGCTGCACTCAATGATGTAAGGTTCTGTCGTGTTCGTCGAAGGCGCCAGGCAGGAGTTTCAGGGGACACTTGGTAGACCTGGGGATCTGGCGGCCGCGGCATGCAGAGTGAGCGGGTCGGCGCGAGGCAATAGACTCGGGGGACTCTCGGTGGACCCGGGGACAGGTCGGCCGCGGTATGCAGAATTGGCGGGTCGGGAGGCCTGCTCTTAAAGCTGTCGGTTGGGAAACAGTCACCAATGCTACCAGCCATAAAGTGTACGTATCACACATCTCAGAAGACCACACATCAGTAGGAGGCCCCAGCAAAGACACAAATAACAGACACCCAGAGCAGACATCAAGAGCAGGCACCAAGGTGTGACACCAATAACTGACATCAACAGAATTTCTTGCTTGCGTGTTCAGGACGTCAGAAGTACGTGCCTCCCTCTCCTCTCAAAATACAGCCACCGTGCATGTCCTGGGGTGCTCACTGGGCGACCCCAAGCGACCAAAGCGCACACCGGATGCCCACAAAGCCCCGAAAGTGCCGACAGATCAAGAACCTCGATCCCTGAGAGCTGGAGAGTTCTTGGGAGTGTCATGTGTGGGTAGTCTCAGGAGTACCAAAATCAAGCCACAACATAAGCATCATATTTCGGAGGTCCGCCCCGACTACTTCGATCGGCGACACAAACACACCCTCCCTGGCCTGCGAAGCACACCAGAAGCGGCGCCAGAGGCGTCGACAGGGGGCCCAGCGACGACCCAAGAGATCTGCGCCGAACTCCCAAAGTTTCTGATTACGCAGATGTGCCTTCTTCGACCAAAGGCCCAGGGCCCTCAGCGGGACCCGAAGCGGCACAGTCCTTGTTGCCGCCGCCCTCGAGGTCCAGCAGCAGCAACAGGGGCGGGTCCTGACGAGCAGGCACCGCAAGGCCCCCCGCAGCTCTCAGGCGGCGCGATGACGCCGACGCCGCCGACGAAGAGGCCGACGACTGCTGCTTCAGAGTTCTTACTCTTCCTGCTGCTGATGCTCTTACTGCTCCTTCATCATCCCTGCCGCTGCAACCTCATCCACCTCGTGCTCGTCCTCATCGGGCTTACGTTGTTCCCTTTGCTCCTCCTGCTCGTCCACCTGCTCCTTCCGCTTATCATCCTCATCCAGGTCTTGTCCCCCTCCCTCCCTCCTTCTCCTGCTCATCGTCCTCCCCCTAGACGGGCGGACGGTGGCGGAGCTAGGCTATCACATGTAATCCATACCCCTGCAAGACTGAATTTCGCAACGCCGGCCGGAGTTCAGAAAACTGTGTGAGAAGAGCCCGCGCGCACACCCCGGTCAAGAGACGGGATCGGCGGCTCGGGCGTCGAACTGATGTGTTCCCCAAGATCCCCAGCCCGAGGGGCCTCGCCGGGCCCCTCGAGTGGCTGAAATTCTCCGTTCATCCACACTCATCGTAACACCTGTATGACCCATCAATCCATCCACGCATGTCGGGGGCGCGCAAACATGAATCCGGGGAGGTGCCCTCCCCAAAATGGGGCCGGTGCCGCCTCGCTCGGCGGCGGGAATCCGCGATTCCCCATGGAAACGGGACCCGTCGCTAATCCACGCCCCCTTAATCCATGTTTGCGATCGCCTGAATATTGTACATCAATCCATCCATGCATGGCCCAGCTAACCTGCATTTGCAAATTCATCGCTCCTCCTTCCTCATCCATCCCCCGCCGCCGCACCCTCTGCCTCCCGCTCCGTCCCCATCAGCGCCATCTTCTACCTTCTCCATGGCCCTGAACGTTCAGAGGTTGAGTCACACGTGTGATTACACAAATCCCTCCCCCATTCCTCTCTCTTGTCAGTGGCTCCCTCTCGACATACCACAGGGCGTGCCCGTAGGGTGCGCCCCCGATTCCCCCGAGACTTCCTCAAACTGGCCCTTCAGCTAGAGGGCAGGGAAACCACCCTCAAATTACAAGCGAAGCCCCTTCGTGTACGCACCCACCAACGGAATCAAACAGGACAAGACGGTTGACTCCCCACATCCCTTATCAAGCGGCCCCCGGGGCCGGCATATTAAGGCGCCTTTTTCCAATGGGGGGGAGGCCAGAATATTAAAGCGGTTTCGTGTGACCGAAGCAAAGGGGGGCCGGAGAATTATGGCGCTTTTTGAATGGCCGTGTTGGGCAAGAGGTTTGAAACTGACCTTCAGGATGGCCCCTAATGAACCGAAAATATGTTTCAAGGCCGCATTCGACCGCACTCGGTGATGGCCCCTTCTAAACTAAAAATATGCTTCATAAACAAAATGTGCTTCAAACTATGTTCTAAGACTGCAACTTATGTTTCTTTCTATATATATATATATACACACTAGAACCACGCGCGCGCTTCGCGCGCGCTTAGGTTCCAGCGAGCCCCAGTTGTAGTGTAAAGTGTTCGGCATCGGAGGACATTGATTGTCACAAGGATCGTGCACCTCAGGGGGCTCCACCTGCGGCCCATCAGACAGGCTTGGGTCCCCAAGCCCATGCCGGCACACCCTTCACGGGCATCGCGCCCCACAGGGAGACCCAAGTGATTCCATCCCCAGGGACGAGGTTCGCGAGTGGCACGCCCCTCACGAGCACGGTCCCCGCAACTAAATGCATCTGCGGCACCAGAGGGGAGCTTCATAACATCGGCCCGCTCACTTCGGCGCACCTCTCATACGGATCGTGGCCCGCAAAGACATCCACGGACGGCCCCAAAGACAAGGTTTGCATCCCGCCGTCCCGCCTACTTCGGCACACCTCGCACACGGATCGTGATCGTGGCCCTCGGGGATCTCCACCCACGGCCCCCGAAGCAAGGTTCGCACTGCGCCCCCCCCGCCATGGCGGTACACCCCGTCACGTGGATCACGCCCACAAGGAGCACCACCAAATTCAAGGCCCGGAAGGTTCGAACAACGCCACCCCCCCGCCCATGTCGGCACACCTGTCACGCGAATCATGCTCCAGAACGGGCATCTTTGCATGGCGCCCCCGCGCCCATTTCGGAATACGCTTTGCACGGGGCGTGCTCGGAGGAGGTCCAGCTGCGGCCTTAGTGGGCGTGTTCGCGCGACCCTTCACGCGGATCGTGCCCCATAAGGAGTTCAGCGCAGCCGTGCAAGCGTGCCCCGCGGCAGCCATCTTTCCGCATTGCCCCGGCCTCTTTGGTTGTCTCAGAGCGTTCCTAGCCCGTCGGACGCTGCCGGAAAGAAAGCCAGCTTGTGCGTCTTGGCGCACTCTTGAACCGTCTCGGAAGCCTCCTGGACCCTCTGGGGAGCGCCTTCGGGCCCTCCGAAAGCCCCCCTATGGACTTCGAGGGACACAGTGGGCACGCGGGGGGAGGGGGGAGTTTTGGAAAAGTGGGCAGCCTCGGGCCCCAGGGGCCTGGTCGCGGGGTCCGCATGGTGATGGGAAACTATGATGAGCGCTTGCGTGCTGCAGTCAGAGCCACCTTCAGCCAAAATGGCTACGGATGCTCGTGGGGTCTCTTTTGGGGCTCCTGTGGGGCCTAGTGGAGCCTCTAGGGGGAATCTAGAGGGCCTCTAGGGCTCTCTTGGGGGCCTCTTGGGGCCTCCTGGAGGCTTACTGGGGCGGAAGGCTCGAATTGTCGGTTCGTGTTCCCCCTCTTGGGGCCCCTCTTGGGGCCCTCTTGGGGCGATCTTGGGCGCCTCTGGGGCCGCCTTGGGGCACTCTTTAGGCCGTCTTGGGGCTCTCTATTGCGCCGTCGTGGCGCCCTCTTTGGGTGCCTCTTGGGCCGTCTTGAGCTGGTTTCTGGGGCCTCATGGGCTGTCTTGGACCGTGGGAATTACGAAACAGCGAGAACACGAACAACCTTCAAAAACCATTGAGGAAACCTACTTGTTTCGCCTCCTGAGTGCCTCGTGGGAGCCCTTTTGAAGGGCATCTTAGCCATCTTGAAGCCCTCTTGGGCTGTCTTCAAAGCCATGTTGGACCAATTTTGGAACGCTCTTGTGCGGTCTTGGGCTCTCTAGAGCGCTCTTGGGCCATCAAGGCGCCCTCTTGGACGTCTCTCGGCCCCGTTTGACGTTTTTTGGCGCCCCCCGCCGGGCCCGAAACGGCCAGAAGACAAACCAGTGCACTTCGGGGGGCCCGGGACCCCCTACCCATATTTATATATATCTATACATATAATATATATATAGCTATATCTATATAATATATATCTATACATAATGTATATATATATATATACATATATATATATATATATATACATATATACATATATACACATACATACATACATTGGAGGGCTCTTGGGCTGTGTATTGGCCGTGTTGGGCCCATCTGGGGCCACGCTTGGGGCCATCAGGGCCGCCGTGGGGCCTCCCGCTCCCGCTCTGGGGCCCAGCTTGGGCCTGTCCTGGGGCTCTCTTCGGCCGTCTGAGGCTCGTCCGGGGCAATTTTCGGGTTCCGTGGGCAGTCTTAGGGCTCTGTTGGAGGCCTTTTCGGCGGTCTTGGGGCGGTCTTGGGGGCGCCGTCGGCTGTCGTGGAGCGCCGGGAAGTCGAAAACGCGAGACACCGAAAAACATTGCAAAAACCAATGGAAATCAAGGATTTGAGCCTCTTCGGGCTCTCTCGGGATGCTTCACGGAGCTCTCTTGAGGCCTCTTGGAGGCTTGGGCTGTGTATGTGCGGTCTCGAACCCATCTTGGGCCACGTTGGGGCTATCTGGGCTGTCTTGGAAGGGTTTGTCGAAGTCCCCGAGGGTTTCTGGGAGCTCTCTGGGGCAGTCTGGGAGCTCCAGGGCCGCTCCGGGGAGCTCTTGGAGCGGTCTGGGAAGCCCTGGTCCTCCCATGCCCTGTCGTGGTCGCGGCCCCTGGCGCCCGGGCCTCGTGCACGGGAATAGATATGTATGTATATAGATATGTATATATATATATATATATATATATATATATATATATATATATATATATATGCGTATACATACGTATACATACACATATACATATATCTACACATATACATTTACACATACATATGCACATACGTATACATCTACATATACATGCACATATACATTTACAAGTACAGACACATATACATAAAAAGATGCATGTACATAGACGTGTACATATACATATACATAGACATAGACATATACATATATACATGTGCATACACGTATACATATGCGTATGCCTATACATACTTGTATGCATATACATGTACATATGCATAAACATGTAAATAACAAATATACAGGTGCACGAACCTATACATATACGTATACATATGCAGATACATGAACATATACATACACATGTACCCGTGTATACACATATACATGCATATACATATGCACACACATACATATGCATAAATCTACCAATATACATATATGCATACCTATACATATACGTGTACGTACACGTATACATATACATGAACGTGTACACATACATAAACATAACACATATACACATATATATATATGTATAGATGCATGTACAGGTACATATAGATATGCATACGCGTTTGCATATACAATACATACACATACACAATCACAGGACCATATTCATAAACATATAGGTAACCATACAAACATACATACGCATACACATATGCAAATGCATATACATAAACATATACATATACGTATACATACATACATGTGCATGTACATATACATATACTTAGTCATGTCTGCATATACATAGATATTCATATACAAGTACATATACATGTATATATATACATACGTCTGGACATAAATATACATTCAATGTATACACAATGCACATGCCAATGTAATGATAGACATATCTATACATGTACTACACATACGCATGTATATAATACATACGCATACCTATATATATATATATATATATATATACACTAGAACACTCGCGCGCGCTTCGCGCGTGCGATGGTTCTACATAGCTTGGAGTCCAACGCTTGGCGACGAAGAGGCCCCCAGCGGTCCCCAAGAGGGCAAAAAAAACCACAAGTTGTTCCTCAGAGCGCACGAAGAACGGCCCAAGAGGCATCCAAGGGGCGATGTTTCTCCTGCATGTGGACTTCCTGCTCGGCGGCGTCTTCAAATCCACCTGAAATATTTATCTCTTTGTCTCTCTCTCTCTCTCTCTCTCTCTCTCCCTCCCTCTCTCTCTCCCTCTCTCTCTCTCTTTCTCTCTCCTCGTCCTGCTGCACCTCCTCCTCCCCCCCGTTCCTCCTCCTCCTCCTTGCCGTTCCTCCTCCCCCCCGCTCGTCCTCCTCCTCCTCCTCCTCCTCCTCCTCCTCCTCCTCCTCATCCTTCTCCTCCTTGCTTCTCTTCCTCCTCCTCCTCCTCCTCGTCCTCCTCCGCCTCTTCCTCCTCCTCCTCCTCCTCCTCCTGCTCCTCCTCCCCCCATCCACTTCCTCCTCCTCTTCCTCCTTCTGTTCCTCCTGCTCCTCCTCCTCCTCTTCGTCTTCTTCTTATCATTATGATTGTTATTATTATTCGTATTATTCTTCCTATTATTATTATCATTAGTCTTATCATTATTACTATTCTTAGTATGTTTATTCGTCTTAGTATGATTAGTATAATGGTCATGAGAATTATTATTGTTCTTATGATTGTTAGTATTAGTATTATTATTTACGGGCGCAGCCCGTAATTTGATTTTCGCGAGGTAGACAGACTGAACTGAACCACCAGGCCGTTAGATGGCAGTTTTACTTCCGCGGGTGAGGATATTTCGGTGGAAGTTTTAAGCCAGCGGGTGATGGTATTTTTGTGGCAGTTTTAAGCCAGCGGGTGAGGATATTACGGTGGCAGTTTTAAGCCAGCGGGTGAGGATATCTCGGTGGCAGTTTTAAGCCAGCGGGTGTATATTTCGGTGGCAGTTTTGAGCCAGCAGTTGAGGAAATTTCGGTGTTTCAGCGGGTGAGGATATTTCGGTGGCAGTTGATTCTCGCGGGTGAGGGTATTCTGATAGCAGTTTAAGCCAGCCTGTGAGGATATTTCGGTGGCAGTTTTCAGCCAGCGGGTGAGGATATTTCGGTAGCAAATTTATTTCCGCGGGTGAGGGTATTTTGGCGGCAGTTTTAAGCCGGCAGATGAGCATATTTGGGTCGCAGTTTTATTCCCGCGGATGAGGATATTTCGGTGGCAGTTCTAAGCCAGCGGGTGAGGATATTGCGGCGGCAGTTTTCAGCCCGCGGGTGAGGATATTTCGGTGACAGTTTTAAACCAGCGGGTGAGGATATGTCGGTGGCAATTTTATTTCCGCGGGTGAGGATATTCCGGTGGCAGTTTTAAGCCAGCGGGTGAGGATGTTTCGGTGGCAGTTTTGAGCCAGCGGGTGAGGATATTTCGGTGGCAGTTTTAAGCCAGCGGGTGAGGATATTTCGGTGGCAGTTTTCAGCCAGCGGGTGAGGATATTTCGAAGGCAGTTCTAAGCCAGCGGGTGAGGATATTGCGGTGGCAGTTTCAAGCCAGCGGGTGACCATCACCCGCTCTATAACACCTCGATAACACCCGATAACACCTCGATAACATGTTTTCGAGATGTGTTCGAGATGTTATCGAGGTGTTATCGAGGTGCTATCGAGTGTGATCGAGCTCGATAACGCTCGAGAGCACCTCGATACCACCCGATGACACCTCGATAGCATGAGGTGTTATCGATGTGTTATCGAGTGTTATCGAGCGGTGGCAGTGTCAAGCCAGCAGGTGAGGATATTTCGGTGGCAGTTTTATTTCAGCGGGTGAGGATAGTTCGGTGGCAGCTTCAAGCCAGCGGGTGAGAATAGTTCGGTGGCAGTTTAAGCCAGCGGGTGAGGATATTTCGGTGGCGGCTTTAAGAAAGCGGGTGAGGATATTTCGGTGGCAGTTTCATTTCCGCGGGTGAAGATATTTCGGTGGCAGTTTTAAGCCAGCAGGTGAGGAAATTTCGGTGGCAGTTTTTAAGCCAGCGGGTGAGGATATTTCTGTGGCAGTTTTAAGCCAGCGGGTGAGGATATCACGGTGGCAGTTTTAAGCCAGCGGGTGAGGATATTTCGGTGGCAGTTTTAAGCCAGCGGGTGAGGATATTTCGGTGGCAGTTTTGAGCCAGCAGTTGAGGAAATTTCGGTGTTTCAGTGGGTGAGGATATTTCGGTGGCAATTGATTCCCGCGGGTGAGGATATTCTGATAGCAGTTTAAGCCAGCCGGTGAGGATATTTCGGTGGCAGTTTTCAGCCAGCGGGTGAGGATATTTCGGTGGCAGATTTATTTCCGCGGGTGAGGGTATTTTGGCGGCAGTTTTGTTTTAAGCCTGCGGGTGAGGATATGTCGGTGGTAGTTTTAAGCCAGCGGGTGAGGATATTTCGATGGCAGTTTTAAGCCCGCGGAGGAGGAGGAGAAGGAGGAGGGAGGAACAGAGAATATCTGTGCTCGGCGCGGGCATCCAGCCGCCACGCGATGCGTCATTCGCTTGGTTGGCCCAGCCGACGGCTACGCATCCAGCGCGGTGCTGCGCCCGTATATATGCTCGCCCCTTGGCGTGGGGCTGGCGGGGGGCCAAGGGGCGAGCTGTCCGGTGATTGGTATTATTGTTGTGATTGTTGTTATTAGTATGATGATTATTCTTCTTCTTCCTCCTCCTCCTCCTCCTCCTCCTCCTGCTCCTCCTCCTCCTCCTCGTCCTCCTTCTCCCAAGAGGGCCCATGGAGAGCCCAGGACCGACGCAAAAAAGCCTCAAGCTGGCCCAAAAGGGCTTCCGGAGGGGACCATGACGGCCTAAGAAGACGCCTGGACGTCCCAAGGCGGCCCCAGGACGGCCCCCCAAGACCCCCGGAACCTTTGGGGCTGTCTTGGAAAACTCTTGGGCTGTCTTGGGCGGTGGTGGGCCGTCTTGGAAGCCTCTTCGAGCTGTCTTGGTGGCATCTTGGGCTGTCTTGGAATCTGTTGGGGGCGTCTGGGACCAGCTTGGGGGCTTCACGGGGCATCCTGCAGCTTCCTGGGGTGCTCTCCGGCCTGGGAGCGGAAACATCCGCTCCGAATCTTCGTCTGGGACCCCCCCGTGGAAGACCTCTGGGGCCGTCTTGGGGACATCTGGGGCTGTCGTGGACGCTGGGAAAGCGAATCAGGCGGATATGCGAAAATGTACGATTCCCGAGCTCCCTCGGGATCGCCAGGGGTGTTTCGGGGCGTCCGGGCTCGTGGGGGCGTTTTGGAGCTTCCTGGGAGCGTCTCGGGGGCCTCTTCGGCGTTTCTTGGGCGCCCCTTGGGTGCTTCTTGGAGCCTCCTGGGGACCTCTAGGGACGGAGAGTTTCAATTTCCGTTCCAATTCTCCCTCTGGCCCCCTTTTTTTTCTGGTTACCGTCGCACACTCCGCAGCAGACAAAAGAGGAGCGGCTGGCAAAGTGAGAGCTGTAAACACAACCTGCTGCGCAAGCCAGCGACTTACGCCCCCGAGGAGCGTGGGCCATCCCATCCTCTTCGTTAGGCCCTTCTGCGCAGACAAGTGGGAGACGGGGAGATGTGAAGTGGTGGTAGGAACCTGCCGAGAAGGCCTAGGATGGAGACTGCCTGCCGCTGATCGGCAGGGCACCTGCCGTGGAAGACGGGCAGATGCGGAGCCACTCGGCTGAGCGCTTCTTCATTAGAGAGGGGCCTGCTCGGAAGGTCTACCCAGAGTGTGCTGAGGTCCACGCCAACGCCTGCTTCTTAGCAGGTGGCCCGCGCGACCTAGGACTGAAGCTTCGACATCCTGAATGAATGCCACCCCAATCTGGCCCCCTTCTTGGAGCCGTCCTGGGGGCCTCTTAGGCCAGCCGATTGGGGGCGTTCCTGGCGTGTCCTGGAGCGCTCCTGTGAGCCTGTTTGGCTGTCTTGGGGCGATCCTTGGGGCCGTCTTGGCCGTCGTGGAGGGTCGTCAAGCTGAAAAGGTGGGAATTCAAAAAGCCTGTTCAAAGACCATCGGAAATTAATGAAATTTGTCTCTTGGTGCCCTCTTGGGGCTCTCCTGGGGAGCGTCTTGGGGGCCTCCGTGGGCGTCTTGGAAGCTTTTTGGGCCGTCTCGGGGCCATCGTGGGCGTCTTGGAGCGGCCATTGGACGTCTCGGGTCTCTCTTGGAGCGTCTTCGGGTTCTCGTGGCGCTGTCTTGTGGCGTTTTGCGCGCCTCTTGGGCCGTCTTGGGGGCCCTTTGGGCCGTCTGGGAGCGCTCCTGGGTTGGGAGCCTCTTTGGCCGTCTTGGTGCGATCGTGGGGGCCTTCTGGGCCGTCGTAGAGAGTCGGGAAGCCAAAAATGCGGGAACCCCGGAAAACCTAAACAAAAAAATTGAAATCTATAGATTTTGCACCTTGGGGTCTTATTGGGGCTCTCCTGGAGGGTCTTTCGGGAGCCTCCGGGAGCGTCTGGGGGACTGTTTGAGCCGTCTCGGGACCACCGTGGGCGTCTTGGATCGGCCTTTGGGTGTCTCGGTTTCTTCTTGGAGCGTCTTCGGGGTCTCGTGACGTTTTCTTGTGGCGTTTTGCGCGCCTCTTGGGTCGTTTTGGGGGCGGTCTTGAAATTTTGTGGGCCGTCTCGGGGCCATCGTGGGCGTCTTGGTGCGGACTTTGGGCGTCCAGGGTCCCTCTTGAAGTTTCTTCGGGTTTTCGTGGCGCTTTCTTCTGGCGTTCTGCAAGCCTGAAGGCCCACCAAAGGGCCTGCACACCCACATTTGCGGTCCAGTGGCCGGCCCTGCGCCCACGGACCCGGTGCGCCGTTACACACACACACATATATATATATATATATATATATATATATATATATATGTGTGGGACGAATCTGATGCTCTGCAGAGGCGGCCACACTCTCAAGCCGGAGACGCAACAGATGAGACGAAACACACTGCATGCACTCCCCATCGAAAGCGGCCCTTCAGGCAGCCGAGAGGACGAGAAACAAAAACAGGGCGGTGGTCGGGGCTGGACGGTTGGTTGCTTTGAGCCACCGTGTTTACGGATGAGACCAGAGGCAAACGAGGACCTCAGGACGAGCGGCCTTCACCGAAACGCGTGCCGAGATTTCCGTACAAGTACAACGCATCTCTGGGCCTTGCTTTTTCTCCATGGCCAGCAAGGCGTGGTGTGGGACGAATCTGATGCTCTGCAGAGGCGGCCACACTCTCAAGCCGGAGACGCAACAGATGAGACGAAACACACTGCATGCACTCCCGAAACTCGATCCAAAGATGTCAACTGGCTGGTAAGACCAGCCGCTCAAAAACACGAGTCCTGTGAGATATTACGGCATTACTATAGGCTTGGGCGAGGGCGTTGCACAAACGCTGAGGGTAAGCCTCGGCCAGCTTGGTTTTAAAGACGCGCTCCACGTTCTTTCCATGCAGCTGGGCGTGCGGCAAGCCAGTGCGGGAACAAATTCCTCTCTTGGACGACTTGCACAACGCACGACCGATGCGACTCATATCGAGGTTGACTGTGGCGAAAGCCGTGGCTTTTCGCCACGGCGCTCCCCACTGACAGAAGTGCGTGACAGTGAAAGTGACGGCCGACGAGCGCAGCAGGCGGACGAAAGGAGGGGCGAGCCAAAGTCGGCTCGTCTGGGGATTCTCATTACTAGCTGGGATGTTGGCCCTGATGGCCTCGTGCATGAGGCCAGCGCTGAAAATCATGAAAACGTTGCCTGCATCAACCTTGGCCTGATCTTTCACGCTCAAGTCGGGAAGGCCAAGAGGGAAAGCGTCACTTCGCAGCGGCATCGGTCCGGGCGGGATGTCCCGCGCGCGGCTCCACGTGTTGCAGGGCGTCCCGATGTGGATGCCAATTACGAGCCCGCTTCGAACCCAGGACCGAATCAGCCCACGCTTCTGCGGGCTCAGCAGGTCATACTCGGGGCCCAGGCAGATGTCCCAAAGCAGGACGGGCAGCCCGTCAGCGGCGACCGCCCGTCCCAGGCGCCCGGAGCCGCTGAACACCTCCAGGAAGAAGCGGGTCTTTAGGGAGGCGTAAATGGGCAGCGCCGGCCAGACACGATCTCGCCGAGCGAGTCGGCGCACCGCGCTGCGTGGTCCTGCATCGCAGCGGGCACCATCTGCAGCACCTGCGACAGGCGAGCGCCTTTCTCGTATCGGCGGACCGAATGCCACGACTGCCACCGGCCTCTGCGCTGGACGTCGACGAGGGACCTGGCCTTGCTGCCGTAGTCGTGAGACGCGCCCCCGTGCCTGAGCATGTAAGGGCGCAGGCCGGGCAGGAACTTCTCGATCCCGAGGGCCTTGGCGGCGGCCGAGAGGGCGCTCGAGACCTCGCGCTGCGTGATCGCGAACAGCAGAGGCTCCGGGGCCGCGCCGCTCGCGCGGCCGCCCGCGGCGGCGCCGCGCGCCGCCGCGGGGCGAGGCCTCCGCCAGTCGGGGCCGAGCCGCGCGGTCACTGAGGCCTCCAGCGCCGGGCCCAGCAGCTCCTGCCGCGGCAGGTCCAGCTTCAGCGCCTCGTCGTACTCGGCGGTCTTCGAGAGCACCTCCGTCTCGGCGGCGCGCAGAGTCACGCTCCAGCTGTCGTGCCCCAGGCGGCCGCGAGCCGGGCGAACCAAGTCGGTGGCCCGGATGTGGTACGGCTCGCTTGGGCGCAGGTACAGCTCGAAGCTCAGCCACAGCACGAGCGCCGCCTCGAGCTTCGAGACGCTCACGAGGTAGTTTACCAGCGCGGCCAGCAACTCGAAGGGGAGCGGGAGCCGCGAGGTGGGCGGCGCCAACCGACGGAACCCGCGCAGCGCCCGCCGCGCTCGCGCCATCGGCGAGCCCGCCGCCTTCGTCAGCCCCAGGAAGAAGAGCACCGACGCGAAGAGCTTCTGCCCGGCCCCGATCCCCTCGCCGTCCAGGTAGAGCTCGTCCAGGCGGAGGACCAGCTGCTCGTCGTAGTCGTCCAGCGTCGTGGGCTGCACGCCCCGCTCTGCCATCCAAGCCTGGAAGCCGTCGAAAGCTTCCACGTACTGCGCCCGCGTCGCCGCCGTGATCGATCCCGTCTGCAGCACGCTCAGGCCCGGCAGCTGCACGGCCGCGGAGCGCCGGCGCGCCGCCGCCGCCGCAGTCGCCGCCACCCGACGCCGCTTCTTCGCTGGCGGGCTCGCCGCGGCAGGACGCCGCCGCGGGCCCCTCGCCTGAGCCGCCGCGCGCCGAGCGGGCGCGTCCGGGGCCGAGGGCAGCGGCGCCCCGGCGACGCGCACGGCGGCTGGCGGCCTCGACGTCCCCGGAGGCCTGAACGTAGACCGGGTCAGCGTCGCCGAGGCCGTCTGGGCGCGCGGCGGCGCCGCGGGCGGCCGCGCCCGCGCCAACATCGGCAGGCTTCCCGGGCGGCCCAGCGGCGCCTGGCCCCGCCGCGCCAGCCTTGGCCCGAGGCAGCAGCGGCTGGGGGGTCGAGGGGGAGAAACGCCCCCTCGAGGGGTTGTCGGCTGCATTCCACTCTGAGGGCAGCCAGCGGTAGTGGAGGGTGGTGGCAGTAACAAGGGTGACGGCGGCGATGGCCTGAGTGACTCGGAGCATTTTACAAGAATTGCTCCTGAAACGATCCACGGCCCCGGCCGCGCTCAAAGAGTCGCCCAGCACCACGACGCGCCGGCCGCGGTGCCGCGAGGCTCTCACGAGATGCTGGAGCCCGTGCAGCACGGCCCTCGCCTCGGCGACCGGCATGCTCTCCTCCGGCCAGCGCCAGCGGTGGCGCCCCACGGTGCGCCAGGGCAGCTTGATCACGTCCGGCGGCACCTCGTCGAACGCGCTCCCGGCGGCCCCCTCGGCTGCGCCGGCGGCCTGGGTCTGGGGGTCGTGACTATGGAGGGCGGAATCCTCCCCCCCCAGCCCGTCGCCGCCGGCATGCCGCGGAGGAAAGCCCGCGGCCGCGACCGCCCCCGCTCCCAGCATCCACGGCGCAGCGTCGGCGGGATCGCCCGCCAGCGCGGCGGCGGCCGCCGCGGCCCCCGCGTGCCGGCGTGGCGCGGAGCCGGCCAGCCCATGGTGCCACCTCCAGCGCTCGGAGACGTGGCCCAGCCTCTGCACCAGCGAAGCGGGGGCAGGGGCAGCGCAAGCCCCGATGCCCCACTCGCTCGCGTCGACCACGATGAGCTCGTCAGTCCAAGGCGAACGGAGGCTGCGCCACAAGAGGGGCGCGATGCCGTCCCAGTACTCCAGCTCACGCCGGACAGCAGGCCAAAGTCCGGTCTCCTTGTCATAGCACTTGCGGACAAAGGCGTAGCAGCTCCAGAACAAAGACATGCCCTCGCGCTTGATAAGAGATATAAATACCAGATGCCCGAGGAGCTTCTCGAGGTCGCGTCCCCGAAGACGGCCACGGCCGAGGACACCTCGAACGGCCAGGCGCGCACGCCACAGCCGGGCCCGCGTGGGCCGCACGATGCACCGTCCTCGGTCAATGCACCACCCCAGCGCCTCCGACTCACCAGGCAGCTCGCCAGCATGGTCCTCGGCCTTCACCTCGAGCCCGCGGGCGCGCAGCGCGTCAGACACGCGCCGCACGAGCGCCGCCACCCACTCGGAGTCGGTGCCGATCGCGATGAAGTTGTCGACGTACTCTAGGTGGGCGCCCGGCGTCATCGGCGGCGGCGGCCGGCGGTCAACGATCCGCTGCTCGGGGCAGGCGCCGGCCTCGACGCTGGTGCGCTCATGCACGCGCTGGCACCACCACAGCGCCCAGCTCCACCCCATCGGCAGCACGGCCAGGCGCGGCGTGACAAGAGCGCCCCGGCCGAGTGGCTTTCCGCCGAGGAGCTTGATGCCAACCGCCGAGGCGCGCACGGGCCGGAAGGAGAAGTACCCCCTCAGCTCCTCAGGCAAGCCCATGTGGTAAAAGGCGTCGCTGAGGTCGGCACCCTGGATGTGGAGCTCGTCGTTGAGGCCGAGCTCCAACCTCGAAAGGGCATCGCCCGTGCACAGGCTCACTCCGGCCGGCTCAGCGAACCAAGCGTTGGCCCTCCGGCAGTCTATCACCATGCGCAGCCTCTGGTCTTTCTTTTCCACGAAGAAGGCCTCGACGGACTCGATGCCAGACTCGGCGAAGTCGACGAGGCCACGCTCTTGCAACATACGAATGAATTCCTCATACGCACCCCGACGCCGCAAGGCTGGGTCAGAGTACGCCCGCTCCAGCCCCACGCCCTGCAGTCGCTGCTTCGCCCTCTCGGAGCACAGCAAATTCTGCGATATAAAATCCTTCACGGTGTCACTCCCGCCGCTCCCCCACAGAGTCTCCAGCGGAATCGGCCGAACCGTACCAGAGGGCAGTGAGATCGCGTCGGGGCGGTAGGATCCGAGCTTGGCAGAGTCCACGTCGTACCAGCTCGCCACGCGAAGCTTCCGAAGAGCCTCTGCGGGGGTGAGCCCCGGGGGCGGCGCTCCCAGGGCCCGTGCCGACTCCTCGACGAAGTCGATGGCCTCGCGCTGCGCGCGCGAGACGAAAGCACAGGCTGGCGCGCCCTGGCCAAGAGCCGGCTGAGGCGCATACGAGAACATCCCGTTGAGGCTGCGCACCGCTCGGTCACAGTCCAGCTCCACAGCAGCACGCGCGCCAACCCGCTGCCGCACCGACCGGCTAACAGCGCCTGTCTCCCCGGAGAAGGCGCCGACTGGCCGACGTGGCAGAGGAAAAAGATCGCGAGGAACGTGGCGGTCGTCACCCGCGTCAAAACTGCGGCCACCAGCGAGGGGCGGCCTGGGGCTCGGCAGGCGGCTGGACCCCGCCCCTGAAGGGCCCAGCCGGCGCGAGTCAGGAGTCATTTCTCCTTGGGCCCTTTGCGGAGGGCCTCCCGCTCTTCTCGTGCAACTCTCAGGTTCTTGGCCAGCTTCGCCTCCCGCTCCACCTCGGTGCGGACGTAGTCCAGCAAGTCCGGGCAGATCATGAGCGTTGACGAGGCCCTCGTGGTCCCAGCGAACGCGTGCTGCTCCTCCAACGACATCTTCCCCTGGTAGCTCTTCGATTCCGCCTCCCTCGCCCGCTCGGAGTGGCCGAACTCTATCGTCTGGAGCCGCCGGAACTGGTACTCGACCATGATCAGGTTGCTCCCGTCCAGCTGGTCCACCAGCAGCCCCTGGGTCAGGGCCTGGCAGATGTTGAAATGCTCGAAGACCCCCCACGAGTTCCAGTCGAGACGGCAGGCCGTCTTGAAACGCTCGTGGTGGCCCAGCAGCCCGCTCCCCTCCTGGTTGATGAACTCTATGCACCACAAGCTCGAGCGCGGCCCCGGCAGCTGCCAGTCGGCCCCGAAGCTCTCCTGCTTCAGGACGGCCGTCATCTCCGCCCAGGTCCGCTCCCGCTTGTCCTGGCGGTTGCGGCGGATCGGTGTGATCCGAGCATCCGTGGCCACCGCCCGATCGAAAAACTCGGCCTCGTCGGTCGGGTCCACGTGCTCGACGAAGATCCCGACGCCATCCGGGAGTACGTGGATGTCCCGCTTGCCGACGGCCAGCCCGCTCCTCGCGTGGTCAGTCACGACGTCGCCGTACCGGTAGGGCCCGGCCGCCATCGCCGCCCGCCACTCGGCGACAGGAGCCCCAGCGGCAGCGCCCGGCGCAGCCCCCTGCAGAGGCCCGATGCGAGCAGCCCGAGGCGCGGCCGGAGCCCCGCCCGGCACCGGCAGCGGCCGCAGGAAGACGAGGTTCGCCAGCAGCCCCGGATCGCCTCGAGCGGCGGCGATCCGCTGGCACTCGGCCTGCGCCTCCGCCTGGGCGTCAGCCAGCGCCCGCGCCCGCTCCTGAGCTGTCGGCTGCTGCCTGAAGCGGTACACCCGCCCAGGAGGCACCCCAGCGGGCACCGCGGCCCACGCCCCGGAGAAGCGGACGGCGGCCACGTCCACGCTGTCGTCCCCGTAGTCCTCCGCGTAGACGTCGCCGTCTGGGGTCAGGACGACGTAACTAAAATCCGACAACCCCACGAGCCCCAGAATCAGCCTCTGGTGCCACAAGTGCTCGTCGTCGGCGTACAGGACGAATGCCCACTCCCTCGCCCTCGGCGGCGCCGCTGCCATCCTCGCCCTTCGTCAGCCGCTTAGCGCAGCTCAGCCCGCCGCGCACCACCGCCTGGCCGAGCACGGCGAGAAGGCACCCGAGCACCACGCCGAGCACCAACCACCACCCCGGCCCCAGCCCGCCCCAGGCCGGAGCGCCGGCGCGCTCGACCTCCGTCGGCGCGGGGCAGCTCTGGCTCTCCGGCGGGGGCCAGGCCGGCGCTGCCGGCGCGGCGGCCCCGCCCGGGCAGCCCGGGCACGCCGGGCACGGCGGGCACGAGCACGAAGCCAGTGCCGGGCAAGGCGGGCACGCCGCGCAGTGGCAGTCGGGCACCGCGGGGCAAGCGGGGCACCGCGACAGGTAGGCGCCCGCCACGCCGCCCGCCCACTCCAGGACTCGCACGGCGAAGGGCCCAGCCATGCGGGAGGCCCGGCGCCCTGCTTTGCTTTGAGCCACCGTGTTTACGGATGAGACCAGAGGCAAACGAGGACCTCAGGACGAGCGGCCTTCACCGAAACGCGTGCCGAGATTTCCGTACAAGTACAACGCATATATAAGTGGCACGTGTGTGCCCAGGCTCATACAAAAAACTGAAGGGGCGTTTGAAGCAGGAGTGAAATGCAACATCGAAGTCGCACTCGAGCGCAAGTGGGGTTGCCACACCTTGCGATGTGTGTACCAGGACCCCCCAGAAGCCTCAGGCGGCCCGACTTGGATACCAGAAGAGGCTCCAGGAGGCCCCAGGATTGTGAGTGTTGTGCGTGTGTGTGTGTGTGTGTGTGTGTGATGTATGCTTTGTGTGGTGCGTGCTTTTTGTGTGTTGTAGGTGTTGTGTGTGTGTTATGTTTGTCTAGCGTGTGATGTGTTGGGCATGATTTGTGTCTCTGTGTGCATGTAGTTCTGAAGCCCCAGGAGGCCCCAGGAAGCCCCAGGCGGCCTCAGGAGGCCCCAGGAGACCCCAGGAGGCTTCAGGAGGCCCCAAGAGGCTCCAGGAGGCCGCAGGAGGCCCCAGGAGGCCCCAGGAGGTTTCAGGAGACCCCCAGGAGGCTCCGAGGCGGGGTCTGGGGTGCCAGAAGGTTCAGCCCCAGGAGGCCCCAGGAGGTTCCAGGAGGCCCCCAGGAGGCTCCGAGGCGGGGTCTGGGGCTCGATTTTGGAAGGATTTTTCAAGCGAAACCGCCATTCCCTGAGAATCGGGGTCACAATTATTGAAATTACCATGTGTGTTTGAAGGTTTTATGTTAAAATGTTGAAATTCCCATGTTTTTTGGGACCCTGACGTCACGATCTGCATGAGGGGTGCCACCGATTTTCAGAATGTCGAGGATGTCCCGAGCGAAACGCCCAGAAAAATCGCGGACGCGTGCGCATTAATCGCCTCTGAGCTCTACTCCCTCGGAGAGGTGCGTATGATAATATATATATATATATATACATCTATATACACATTTATATACAAATGCATACACACATACACACATAAACACATACACACATACACCCATACACACATGCACACACATACATACATACATACATACATACATACATACATACATACATACATACATACATACATACATACATACATACATGCATGCATGCATGCATACATGCATACATGCATACATGCATACATGCATACATGCATACATGCATACATACATACATGCAGACATGCATACATGCATACATGCATACATGCATACATGCATACAAACATACAAACATACAAACATTCATTCATGTGTATATATGTGATATATATATAATATATATTATATATATATATATATATAATATATATATACATATACCAAGCCCGGGCCGGGGGACCCCCTCCCCCACAAAAAAACGGATTCCCTGGATCTGGGGCTTGGGGACCCTCCGGACGGGCCTCCAAGCGGCCCCCCAGGCCTCGCAGGGCGTTTTGCCAAGCCTTCCCAGCACACCTAGGGCGATCAGAGGGGTCATCGGCGACGTCCCAGAGACCCCCAAGACAGCACAGCAGCGCTCCAAGAGTGACCGACGTGACCTCAAGATGGCCCAAGAGGCCTCCAGGACGGCCCCAAAGAGGCCTCCAAGGGCACTCCAAAGACGGCCACCTTAGTTTGAGCTCCCTATAGGGCCACGAAGCGTGTGAAGGGTGTGCCAAAAATGGGGCGGCGGCGCCATGCGAGCTGCGCCATTGGGACCTTAGTTTGATCTCCCTACAGGGCCACGAAACATGTGAGGGGTGTGCCGACATGGGGCGGCGGCGCCATGCGAGCTGCGCCACTGGGACCTTAGGTGGAGCCCCCTATGGGGCCACGAAACATGTGAGGGGTGTGCCGACATGGGGCGGCAGCGCCATGCGAGCTGCGCCACTGGGACATTAGGTGGAGCCCCCCTATGGGACCACGAAACGTGTGAGGGGTGTGCCGAAATAGGGCGGCTGCGCCATGCGAGCTGCGCCAGAGGAGGAGGAGGAGGAGGAGGAGGAGGCGGGACGAGGGGCGCTGTCTCTTCAAAACGAGGATCCCACCGCAGGATGGTTGGTGAGCTGCGCGGCACGGGACGGGCAAGCAGAAGAGTCCCTCGGCCTTGCGGTGACTGCGACGGGGGCCAGTGGCCAAGGGGGGCAATGAACGGCTCCGTTTCCAGGCGTCTTCGCGTACGTCAGCAGATTCGCGTCGTGTCGACCCCTGCGTTGGTTCCTTTCAAAAGGCCGGATCGTTCAAGGATGGGCCGACTCTGGGCCACAGGCGGCGTTGAACCTCAAACGCTCGCGCTGGGGTCGCCACTGGTCGGCACGACAAGAACCTGCCATAGCTGACTACTGCGCCTCCGCTGCAGGGTTATAGCGGTCTGTTGTTTCACTAGGCCACCGTGGCGGCTCTTTGTTTGGCGTCGTCGACACAGGACTGTGGAGCTCGGAAACATCATTGAAGGGGCCCAGGGACACACACACACACACGCACTATTAGATACAAATCCCAAGATGCCAACTACTGTTCGATCCGTTCTGGATTCTCGTCTCTCGTCTTCCCCCTCACTTCCCATACTTCCCATCTTTTCCTGGGAATCGACGATTGTTTGTGTCTGTGTGATTTTTCCCCTGAAGCATGACTGCTTGAGATGTTCCCTGCGGAAGCGCCCAAGAGAGGGTAGGTGGGCGAGTGGAGGAGCCCCTGGATGGGTGTGATACTCCTTTGTGCTGGGGAGGGCCAACAAGAGAGATGCAACAACAAAAAAGATGCGCCGGGCGCGCCGGTTCCAATAATTACGGGACCGACCACCTCTCGGGGGCAGGTAGAGATCACAAATCCCACCCGTGCCAGCAGTGATGCTCTGCACAATGGCATCGCTTATGCTGCGGCCAAAGGGAACCGAAGGGTCGCTGGAGGCACTCTAAGAAGGAGAGATACAAGCACGTTCATGTCACTTGGAGGTCGTCAGTGCCCAGGTGTGACGAGGGACGAGGTCGGTGACTGTACGCTTTTGGAGGTGACCCGCCCCCTGTGAGCGGCGCGCAGCAGTGTTGCGGGGATTGAGAAACCGCCTTCCCATCATGCAGAAGCCGTCCTTCAGCTACACGCAAGAGTGACCCTGGGCAAGAGCGACATTTGGTGCGCGGCCTTTCTGGGGCCGCGGGGGGCCCAAACACGAGCGCGCAAGACGCCGCCATGGCATCGCGTCAAGCGATCGGGGGAACCCGCCTGGGCCCGCACCAAAGGTAAAAGAGTTGGCCCTGCAGAACCACGCCCAACCCGAGCGTCGCCGTGGAGGGCCGCCGCCCCTGGCACCGCCCCCTCCTGCCGCCCAGGGGGGCAATACCCGCACGCCCCCACCAGGCCATACGAGGCCAATACAAGAGCAACACGAGGGCAATGCCCGTACGCCCACACGAGACCAATACGATGACAACACCCGGACAATGTAAGGGCCGTGTGCTCCTGGTCCAGGCCGTCACGGGGCCCAGGATGGGTGAGTCCTGGCCGGGAGGACTCAGAAGCCTCGGCCCCAAGCCTGGGATTCGCCTGCCCAGGGCTCGGGGCCACGCAGGAGTTGCACAGCCGGCGCTCCCCCGATGCCCATGCTGCAGCAGATGGGGTCGGAGGGTCGCGCCGCATCGCCGATGCATCGACAATGCATCGGCGACGCAGGCGCAGAGAAAGTCGGACTCCACATCAAGCCGCATCCACGATGCAGCGGCGATACGGCGCGATCCCAAGACCCCGTCTATATTCGGACCCCACGAGGAGGCCTACAGTCTGGCTGTTACCACAAGGAACGCGACAGAAAGAACGAAGCGCCTCTATCGCTGGAAGAGCGCCCGTGTGCCCGAGGAGCGCCAGAGGAACAACCAGAAGGACCCAAGGGACCCCTCTCGAACCCAAACTGCTCCTTCATCCAGCGTCTTGGCTGTGGCATGCCGCACCCTCTTCCCACTCGCCATCGCTCGGACGCCCATTCCACGTGCACTTCTCGAATTCGTGGGTTTATCGTTTCGCGAGAGATGAGCCAAAATCCTCCTCGACGGTCCTCGCAAGGGGGGGGGGGGGGGGGGAAACGCGCAAGTCCGAGCAACGCCACACCCTCGCCACCGATCGTACACGTCCATCCCCCCGTGCACTCTGCCGCTCCGCAGAGCCTCTCCCTCGCACGATGGCCCAGGATGTATCTCGATGCTCCTCGCCGAAAAGCAATGCACACGCCCCGAGCGTTAGGTCGGGCGTGTCCTCCTACAGGCGGATCCTGGGCGGAAAATTAAACATACACCACAAACAATCAAGAAATAACAATTCTCAAAAAAAACAGTCCCCTGACGATCTTTCAACTAGTTGGGGATATTCCCCCTGTAGAGGGACAGGCCCGACTTAACCCGAGCGATGCCAAGCCTCCCCCCCGCCGACCCGAGGACCGCGGCCGTGACCCCCAGGCGGCGGAGAGGGGTCCGCGCAGCGGCCGTCCTTGGCCGCGGGCGGGCCCGGCGTGGCCTGCGGCCCGCCCGCGGCGATCCAGTCCTCCTCGGCCTTCCTGGGCGGCGGCTCGACACTCGCGCGAGCCGGGCGGCGGGGCCGCCGCGCGGCCAGAAGGAGTGAGAATATTTCCGCTGAGCGGAAGCGGTCGCGGTCAATCACGGCTGCGAATTCTATGAAGTCGCAAGAAGAACAAGGCAGTACACAAGAAAAACAAGACATCTTACAAAGCAACAAAACATCTCACAGAAAAACAAAACATGCGCAAACAAAACAAGACATGTCCCAGAAACAAGACCAGCGAAAAAATCAAGACATGCAAATGGTTTCGTAAATGACAAGACCGTGGGATGCCAGGAGCTGCTGCCAGACCCTGCTTGGAGGGCAGACCCTGAGATCCTGGCGATTCAATGTTGCTCGAGCCCAGCGTGGTTTCCAGGAGCTTCGGGCCCCGGGACCCTCACAGATCGATCTGGCTCGGAAAATGGGGCAGAAAGATAGGGTCTAGGGCTCTAGGCGTGAATTTCTACGACGGTGCAATAATTCTCTCGCTACGTCGAATCACAGGAGACGCTCCATCCTCGCAAGAAGCGCCCCGACAGGAGAAGCTTTTTCAGCACTCGCGCCCGAGGGAGGAATCGAGCAAGGCAGGACGCCTTAGGAAGCGCCCAGGGTAGTAAACGCCAGCATTTGGGGCTGGGGTGGCTTCTCCTCCCTCGACTGCTGCAAGCCAGTGGCCTCCCGAAAGGGGGGGGGCCAGCGTGCGCCCTCTTCCGCCCGCCACCTCCGCCTTGCATGCCTTCCGACCTCCGCGGGATGCGCGGAAGAATTCATCGAATCTCACGAAAAACTTACGCAATTCAAAGAAAACCACGTCGATCACATCGAAAAAGGGGCGGAAGGCTAGGGCGGAAGGTCCGCGAGAATGGAGGGGGGGCCTTCAGTGGAGGAGGGCACCCCCGCCACCCCTGCGCGGCTTCCGCCGCGCCGCCCCCACCCCCGCGGGCGTCCGCGCGCACGGCGTCTGAGCAACGACGCGACCCCTGTCGCTGTGGACCCGCCATCGACCGACGCATCGGGCCATTCCGCCCCACGAAGACCGGCCCACACGTGGCCGCCGCGGCCCAAGGGGGGGGGGCCAATGGCGCGCCGAGCAACCGCCACGCAAAGCGCCACCAGATGTGCGAGCCGCCCTCCTGCAGCCCCCGCGACCCCACCGGCAGGCCGCGCGCATCGCGCGGGGATGGCGCGAGAGGGGGGGGAAGGAGGAGGCGGGGGAGGAGGTGGAGGTGCAGTAGTAGGAGGTGGAGGAGTAAGAGGAGGAGGAGAGGGAGTGGGAGGAGGAGTAAGAGGAGGAGGAAAAGAAGAAGGAGAAGGAGGAGGAGGAGGAGGACAAAGGACAAAGGACAAAGACGGTCGGGAACGACTCCGAGCAAGCCAAGCCAGATGATTAGCCTGTAGAGCATCTGGGTTCATCCGTAGTGTTAGGATCGCAGGCCTCATTAGAGGACCTGCTCAGGAGGACCTGGATGGCCTACAGGGCTAGGCGACCTAGGCCTCCTGTAGCAAGGGCGTTTCCCTGTCTTGCACCAGTGGTGCGCAGCCGATGGGTAGGCAGCGGCGTGCCCACGGGCTCAGAGACGACGACAAGGACGACCTCAACGACAACGACAAAAGGAAGGAACAAAAACAACAAAAACGGACACGGGGCGGCCTCCAGGAGGCCGAGGACCATTGGGAGGCGGGAGGGGGGGGGCCCTCTCCTCGGGGGCCCGTGCCCGCGCCCGCCGCGGCCCGCCGCGGGGGGAGGCCCTCCGAAGAAGGTCACGACGAGATGCTCCTGGACGTTTTTGGTCTGTGTGCTCTGTTCTGCCAGTTTCTCGGCGGCGAGCGAGGGGGGGAAGTGAGAAGGGGCGAGCCGTTTCAGAAGGCTCGGAAGTCGCCCGGCCTTCTGAGAAGTTTTCTGAGCCTCCCCCGAAGATACAAAAAACAACCTCTGAGAAGGCGCGAGTGCCCTCTGAGAAGGCCTTCTCCGTCTCACGTCCCCTCCTCGCCCGACGCCGAGTTTCGGCACTGGGCGGAAGGGGCGGGGGGGAGGGGGAGGAGGGGGTATGGCTCCGGACCTCTGCTTAGTGCGACTGTTTGCAACAGTGCGTCCCACTGAAGGAGACTCCACCTGCTTCAAAAAGGCGCCCAGAACGGTCAAGATCTACTCCATGGGGGGGGGGCGAGGGCCCGCGCCGATCGGCGAAACAATGAATGAGAAAACGATCATCAGCCGCACTACTCTATTCTGCCAGCACCACGATTTGGAGTCCAACTTCTCGCCGCGCAATCCTCTAGCGTGCCCCTCGTCGCGCTCGGCCGCGTGAGAACGCCTGCCAGCTGCCTGATGGGATGTGTGACATGTTCAAAGGGCGGCCCGACCCTTCGTAACAGACCGTTTTCGATAACCGCCATCTCTATGTTTGCCTTCAGCCGATCACCGCTAGCCCCAAGATGGTCCCAAGATGCTGAGACGTTCCTCGAGGTGGATCCAGCTTATCCAAAGAAGGGCCTGGCATGGCTCAAACACTTCTTGAACGCCTGACGATATCCCAACAATTGCCAAAGAGACTCCCAAACCAATGAAAATGTTACCCAAGAAACTCTCAGGCATGCCACTGTCGGGGGGCTTGCATTTGAAGAGCAATACGTGTTGTCCGACGCATGTTGGTCCTCAAAACCTTTCGGCCCCATACGATCCCACGAACAACTCACAAAGCTCCAAGACGGCGCCTCAGAGCCCCGAGAGGCCTTCTGAGATTGCCCCAGACGACCGCCTCGGAGCCTCAAGGCAGCCCTGCGACCCCGCCCAGGCGGACCAACATCGCCCAAAGCAGGTGCCAAGACTCTTGGGGGCCCAAGCTGGCTCCAAGTGGAAAACTGACCAGATCTGTCGTACCCTAGACGGCAGGTCCCCGTGACAAGTGCTCAAGAGGCCATACATAAGCTCTCAAGTCCCAGAGACGGCCGCAAGATACCCCAGGAAGCGTCTGAAGACCCTTCGGGAACACTTCTACCAGGTCTCCACAACCGGATCCTCCCTGCGAAATTCTGACCAAATCGCACCCCTGGACATGTCCGCGGCCGATTTGGAGGGAAGCCACGACGTCGACAACGATGGTGGCGGCGGCTGCGGCGTTGGTGGCATCGACGGCGGCGGCGGCGACGACAATAGCTCCGCTGAGGGTATTGGAAGACATTTCTCCCGAGAGCGTTCGAACGCGGAACCTCCCTTTAGTAAACCACCCTTTAATGAAAACGGCCTCGGACCGGACCCGCGACAAGAAACGGCCGTGACGCGCTCTCGCGAACCGAAAACGGCCAATTCACTAATCGACGTGTCAGGGTAGGAGGTCTATCGAACTCCAAGCAAAAAAACCGACACGTCCGAGCAGTGCCAAGGACCTGGGCCGATCGCGAAGCCTGGCCAGGGTGGGGCGTCCGAGCCCCGATCGGCGATGCACAGGCGATTTGGGGGCCCATGCGCCCCCCCCTCGGGGGGAGGGGCAGGCAGACGAGGAGCAGCAATACAGGATTCGGCCTGACCTAAGGAACGACACACAAGGAGCGAAGCCCCTTTTTTTCCAAGTATGTCTACGAAGTCCGAAGGAACGGACCCGCGCGTCCAAGATCTGAAGGAACACCAGAGGGGGCTCGCCGCCAAAAAGGTAGCGGAACGCATGCAAACTCAAGGAACGACCGAGCCCCTTTTGAAAAGTAAGTGCTCCTTCTTCAAGCCAGATCCTGTAGGGGGGGGACTGGCATAGGGGGGGGTGCATCGACCTGGAATCGGCGATACATCGCCGACAGATTTGCGCTAGGCACCCGACAGTGAATCCGCACCCTGCTGTGCAGGCTGGGGCTATCGGGCCCCTATCGGCGATCAATGGGCGATCAGGGGTCGATGAATCCCCCCTATGCCCATCCCCCCTATCGTTACCCCCGAGAAGAGAATAGGATAGTATGTTGTTCGCCTCCCAGGCCCTCGTCATCATTGTCAATGTTTTTGCTCGGCCCGCACGGAGCTGCCACGTGACGCGCTGCGTGGCATTGCATTGCGCTGCGAGCCGCCAGGGGTCGCGGGGGATCTCTCGAATTCCGATCGAAAAAATGATGTCCGCCCCCCATGGCGCGATCCGTGTGAAGGGTGTGCCAAGATTGGCCTCTGAACGCCAGCTCACCCGGCAACCGGGGAGCCAACCAGCCAGCCAATCAACCAGCCAACCAGCCCTTCCCGGGGCATCTTTCGAGGATGCCCCACACCGCTGGGCCCAAATGAAATATTTCTGGCCTGCGAGAAAGGGAGTCGTGTGACGGAATGGAATGACATGGAATGGAATAGAATGGACGGAAGAGGATGGAATGGAAGGGGGGATGGAATGGAATGGATGGGAGGCACGCGCGGGAGGGGCGAGCGGGCGGGTGGGCGAGCGGGCGGGCGTGCAGACGTGCGCGCGGGCGCACCGTGTTGCGTTGCGTTGCATTGCATTGCATTGCATTGCATTGCGTTGCGTTGCCTTTGAATTGCTTTGCATTGCATTGCGTTGCGATGCGCTGCGCTGCGTTGCGTTGCGTTGCGTTGCGTTGCGTTGCGTTGCGTTGCGTAGCATTGCATCCTGTTTCGTTGCATTACAGTGCACTGTGTTGCCTTTGCATTGCGCTCGCAATACATTGCATTCCGCTAAATTGCGGAGGGGGCGCAGGGGGGGGAGAGGGAGAAGGAGAGAGGAAGGGGAGGATGGGAGGGGTGGAGGGAGGAGTAGTGCATTGTATTGAAGTGAGGAGGGAGGAGGTGGGAGGAGGGGAGGGGGAGGAGGTAGGAAGGGGAAGGAGGGAGGATGAAGGAGGGAGGAGGGGGGAGGGAAAAGGACGATGAAGAGGATAGGATAGAATTGCTGTTCGCCTCCGAGGCCCTCATCATCGTCGTCATCGTCGTGGCATAATGTTGTTGTTCGGCCCGCGCGTCGCTGCCACGTGACGCGTTGCATGGCATTGCATTGCGTTGCATTGCAATACGTTGCGTTGCATTGCATCCTGTGACGTTGCATTGCAATGCACTACGTTGCAGTTGCATTGCATTTGCACTAGATTACGGGCGAAGGGGAGAAGGACAGGAGGGAGGAGAAGGGAGGAAAGTAGAGATGAGGGGAGGAAGGAGGAGTGAGGAGGGAGGAGGGGTGCGGAGGGGAAGGGAAGGAGGGAGGAGGGAGGAGAGAGGATGCGGGAGGGAAGGGGGAGGGAGAAAGACGAGGAGGACGGGATAGAATCCCACCAGCCCTTTGGGCGTGAGTGGTTTAGAGAGCCCGCTCTGTTCTCAACCCCTTCTTCCCCTTCGGGGAGGGGTTTACCCCTCCCCCTACCCCCTCCCCCTGGGCCTGGAGAGGTCCTTCCGCGGGTCGTTGGAGGGGTCTTTTTACGACTCCTGGGAGGGCTAAAATTCGACACCCCTCACGAGGATTGTGGCCCCGACGGGGGGGGGGGGCAGAAAAGTGCTCGCCCCAGCTGTGATCGATCGCCCGAAAAATGGCCCCAAGATACCTCCCAGACCCCTGCCCCCAAGATGCCCCCAAGAGGCCCCCAGGAGGCCCCGCGCTTTCCCGGCCCCCGCGGCGCTGCCACGTGACGGCTCTGCTTCCCTTCGCGCCTCGAGGCGCTGCCGCGTGGCGAGGCGGCGTGGCACAGCATCTGCTGTCGGCCCCCGCAACGTCGCCACGTGACGAATCGAGTGGAACTATCTTGTTTCGTTCCGCCCCCCCGCGGCGCTGCCACAGGACAAGCAGGGCGGATGGAGCACTGTCTCTTAACGCGTCCATGTGCTGCCCCGTGGCGCGTGGAGTGGCTCCGTCGGTACTTGCTCGCCCCCACCGGGCGGCGCCACGTGGCAGCAAATAGAGCTGAATTGTATTTTTCCTCCTCCTCCTCCTCCTCCTCCTCCTCCTCCTCCTCCTCCTCCTCCTCCCTCTTCCGCCTCCTCCTCCTCCTCCTCCTCCTCCTCCTCCTCCTCTTTCTCCTCCTCCTCCTCCTCCTCCTCCTCCTCCTCCTCCTCCTCTTTCTCCTACGCCTCCTCTGCAGCGCTGCCACGTGACGAGTAGTGGAACAATGCTTTGTCGCCGGGCCCCAGCGGTGCCGCGTGGCGGACACCAAGCCAACCAACCAACCTACCTAAGCCTATCGACCGACCGACCAGCCACCAGCCAACCCACCAGCCAACCAACGACCCTGCTGCGTTCCATTGCCTTGCATTGTTTCGTAGTTGCATTGCGTTTGCAGCACACAGCATTGCACAAAATTGCTGGCGAGGGGGAGGAGAGGAGGGAGGAGGGAGGAGAAGGGAGGAAAGTAGAGAGGAGGGGAGGAGGGAGGGGTGAGGAAGGAGGAGGGGGGGAGGTGGGGAGGGGGAGGAGATAGGAAGGAGGAAGGAAGGAGCACCGATGGACGAGGGAGGAAGAGAAGGGGGAGGAAGAAGGACGAGGAGCAGGATAGGATTGAATGTTGTTCGCCTCCCTGGCCTTCGTCATCGTCATCATCGTCGTCATCATCGTTGTCGTCGTCGTCGTCCTGATGGCATAATGATTGTTTCGGTCCCCGCGGCGCTGCCACGTGACGTCTAGAATGGAATACGATTTCTCCGCGCCTCCAAGCGTTGCCACGTCGTGAGTGGAGCGGCGTAATATTATTTTCGGCCCCAGCGGTGTTGCCACGTGACGAATCGAATGGAAGTGTACTATGTCGGCCCCCCCGGCGCTGCCACGTGACAAGTTGAGTGGATGGAATACTGTTTCTTCGCGCATCCAGGCGCTGCCACATGGCAAGTGGAGTGGATGAGTATGTTTGGTCGGCCCCCAGCGGCGATGTCATGTGACACAGATACTGGAATAGTATGTTTTGCGCCCCCCCAAGCCGTACCACGTGGCGAAGAGAATGGAAAAATATGTTGTTCGGACAACGCGGCGCTGCCATGTACTGCACTTCGTTGCGTTGCATTGAACTGTGTTGCTCTGCGCTGCGTTGCGTTGCGTTTGCATTGCGCTGCGTTTGCATTGCATTCCTGTTCGTTGCGTTGCATCCTATTGCTCTGCTGCATTGCACTGCGTTGCATGTGCACTGCAGTTGCAGTACATTGCGTTGAAGCCTATCTGTTATTTTCTGGGACAGCGGCCGTCACCGGCCCCGCCCCTCCCCCCAGATGACGTCACGTTCCGCGCCGGCGGCGTCCTGGAATGCCCAGGGATCACCGAGGCCAAATATAGCAGCATGTAGGTGACGATTTGCACCACAGCGCCTGTGCACACCGCAATGCTCACGTGCACCACGGCGCGCGTGCACACCACAGCACCTGCGCACACAGCAACGGCCTTTCTTGCGGGGGGGGCAGGGCCCCAGGAGGACGGTGGCGACGGACACCCCCATCGCACGCCACGGGCGCACGGAAGCCCGCCGCTGCCGACGACGCGCGGCCCGTCGCGGCTCGGGGCGCCCGCCAACGCGACGCGTGGGCCATCGCGGCGAAGTCCGCCGCCGCCGACGACGGGCGGGCCGTCGCGGCACGGGGGGCCCCCGACGACGCGTGGGCCGTCGCGGCGGGGCGCGCGAGTGGCGCCGAAGAGTCAGCGGCTAGCCCGGCCGCGTGGCGGCGGCGGCGGCGCTCGGGAGGGCCGGCGCCTCGCCCGCGGCCGCGCCGTCGGCGAGGCGAGCCGAGGTGGCGGGGTGCTGACCCCGCCGAATGCGGTCTGCCCGAAAACGTCGGACGCGCCCAGCCTCGCCCTCGCGCGGGACGCACTGAGCCGCTAAAGCTTTGATGCTGCCGAGGCGCCCCCTGGCGTAGGCGCGGCACCTCGCGCACAGCACGCAGCCGAAGGCACGCTGCGCGATGTGGCCGAGGGCATCACGCGCCCGCGGCGGGCCGTCCTCGGCGTCGGTCTCGCCCCCAGCAGGCGCCGCTGGCCCCGCCGACGGCTGCGCCGGGGCGGGCCGTGGGGATCGGGACCTCGCAGCTGTCTCCGAGGTCCGCCAGCGGGTGGCCGCGGTTCCGACCCGGCCGCTGGCCGCGGCGGCGCCCTGGGCCGCAGCTCCCCCCGCTGGGGCAGATGGCAGGCCCCGCGAGCTCGACGCCGGGCCCTGGCCGCGGGCCGAGCCAACCTCGCCTGCGGTCGCGGGCCCCTGCCCCACCGCACTCGGCGTGGGGCCCTGGCCCGACCAGACCCGAGCACTCCTGGTTGGCTCTCGGCGCCGTCGGCGGCTGCCGCGGCTGCCACCGCCGCCGCCGCGATGGCCACGCCTGCTGCCGCACTGGACGGCGCCGCCTTCCCGGCCACTGAGGCGATCGCGGGGGCGCACGGGAACCGACGCAGCACCTGCTTCAACTTCTTGGTCCGCGCCGTGCGCAGACACGCCGTGCCGCGCCAGGGGCCCGAGCCGAGCGCGCCGAACGCGTGCTCGGCGAGGAGGAGGCGGCCCTAGTTGGCCTCGTCGCGGGCCGCGTAGCCGCGCATGCCGTCGAGCCTGTCGGCGGCCGCTGGAGCACCAGCCGCGGCCACCCAGTGCGCGACGCCGTCGACGAAGAGCTGGGCACGCAGCTGCCTGTGTCTCTCGGCCGAGGGGGCGCGCAGGTGGTGGGTGATCCCTCCTGCGACATGGTCAGCCTCGTAGTTGCCGCGGCGCTGCTTCCACGCGATGATGCCGCGGGCGACGTGGGCGGCGGCGGCGCGGCCCTTGATCTTGACGATCGTGAGCCTCGCTAGGCCCACGCCGCCGAAGTCGTGGAGCGCCTGCCACACACGTCGACAGAGATGCCCCAACGCTGAGGACGCCAGCGTCGCACGGGCCTCGCCCCGTAGGTTGGCGCCGTCGACGACGCAGCCGGCGTCGCAGTGCAGCTCGATGGGCGGGATGGCGCGCCGCAGGGCGATGAGCACCGCCAGCAGCTCCGCGCCCTCGATGCTCTGCCAGGGACCAACCAGCGGCGCGCCCAGCGCCTTGGTGCGGCTGCCGACGCCTGGAACGACTTCCTCGGGGCTTGGAGGTAGCTCGACGACCGCTGCCGCGGCCTGCGCACCAAGGCCCTCGGCCAGCAACGCATCGCATAGTGAGCCGTCGCAGCGCAGTGCCTGGCCGACGAAAGGCTCGCCTGGCTCAGCGCGACACCAGCGGAGGTGGTCGAGGAGCCGCCGCCGGGGGGCCTCCACTGGAGCTGCTTGGCTAGAAATAGGACGCGCTCGACAAGGCACTTGACAACTGCGTTGTCCTTCTGCGGCAGCAGCAGAGCGGTCTCGCTCGGGAGGCTGAGGCCGTGGCCCTGGATGGCGCTGCAGCAGAGGTGCCTGTGCCAGGTCGCCGACGTGGTTGGAGCGGAGCTCGCAGGTGTCCGAGGGGGCGCACCTCGGGTTGTTGCCGTACTTCCTGGCGCTGGTCCACTGGACGTAGACGATGCAGGACCTGAGGTAGCCGCGCTGCTCGCTCCTGAGGCTGGGCCAGCTCCGCGCTGCGCGGGAGATGCCGCGGCCGCTGGCCGACCGCCGCCGAAGCTGGCCGAAATTGATGCCGACGTCGCGCCAGGAGGCGCCGTGCTCGCCGAGCTTCTTGGCCTGCCGGTGCTCGTAGCTGCGGCCGAGCCGCTTCTTCGTGAGCCACGGGCCGGCGTCGCTGACGCCGCAGTGAAAGCCGTCGTGCGTGGCCCATGCATCGAGCGAGGCCGCCCCCCCAGCCCATGCGGCGCATGGACAGGAGGGCGGCCTCCACGGGGCAGCGGCAGTCGGCCCGGCTGCCCGACGCTGCCAGGGCCGCCGCGAAGGCCTTGTCCAGGGCCTGCCCGGGGAGCCACCGCTCCCACACTGCCCTGTGCAGCGCGCGCGCTGGGTCGCACGTCGCCTTGAACACGGGGCCGTAGTCCTTGCTGATGGTGGCGAGGACGGCGGCGCGACTTTTGCCTGAGGGCCTGATCTCGACTGAACTGAACGCCATCGCGCGCGCGGCGTCGAGGTCGGCGTCGCTGAGCCCCGCGCAGCAGACGCCGAAGACAAAGCTGGCCTCGACCCCCCGCTTGAAAATCCTCGCTGCGACATGGCAGCGGCGCCCTGGGCCCAAGAGCCGCCGGAGGCGCGGGGCTCGCTTCGCAGCCTGCTCGAGGCGGTGCCGACGGACGGGCCTGGGCGCCCGTCCAGCCAGGGCGCAATCCATTCCAAGGTCGCGGGCGGCACTCACTGGCCGCGCCTTGGCGACCTGGGCCAGACGGCTCTCGGGCGCCGCGGCCGCCGCGGGCGCGTCGGCCAGCAGGAGAGAGAGACTTCTCGGCGGCGACGTGGATGTCCACCGCGCGCAGCTCGCTGACGACGCTGGAGACACTGGCGACGAGGTCGTCGGTCACGCGCCTGCTGCCTCCCACTCACTGGAAGACAAGGTCGCCGACAACGACTGACGGGGCGACACTCGGCGAGGCCCGCCGGGCGCGGTCGAGCGGGCCAAGGAGGACGAGCATCATGAAGGAGGCGGCCCGCATGTCCCCCGCGAGGACCGCCTGCGGAACTTCGATGAGGTCCGAGACCGCGCCGTTGAGCTCCAGCGCCCGCGGCATACGGTAAAGGGGGACTTGGAGCTCCACCGCCCAGTCGGGGAAGTCGCGCTGCACGGCAGCGTCGACGAGGCGCCGGTGCCTCGGCTGCTCGAAGGCCTTCCACAAGTCTAGGATGACCGCCGCTGAGCTATAGTCGAGGTCGGGCCTCGCGCCGCGCTTGGCCTTGAGCCACTCGCTCGAGGCCAGCTGCTGCCAAAACGCTCGCTCGCAGGCCTTGCCCGCGCAGGCCCGCCAGGAAGCCCCGGGGCGGGCCCTCTCCCAGGCGGCCGCGACGTCTCGCCGTAGTCGCCCGTGGACGCGGGCAGGGGCGGCGAGGAGGGCAATGGGCCTTGCGCCACCCTCCCTCTTGCTGATGAACGCGAGCTTGCCGATGAAAGGGGGGGGGCAGCAGCACTCCTGCTCGACCCCCATGAGCACGTCGGTGATGGCCTCGGCGCCGCCGTCGTCGAGGGCGTCGAAGTCGCGGGGGCGGAACGCGTCGAAGCTCGCGCCCGCGGTGGCGGCGAAGCTGCGAAAGACCTCGCGCATGCGGTCGACGCTTGGCCGCGGCGGCCGCTCGCCAAGGTCGGCGGGCCACTGCAGCAGCGCCACGTGGGCGCCGACGTTCCAGTTGCGCGCCCACTCCTTGACGAGCAGCTCGACGCAGGTCTGCTGGTCGGCAGGGACTGGCAGCGGCGGCCCGTCCTCACCGTCGGGCGCGTCAGCGGCCAGCGGGCGAGGGTGCCCGGGCATGGGCTCGCGCGCGAAGGCATGCACCCCCTTGCCGCCCAGCGCGTGCTGCCGATCGATCCAGTTTCCAAAGCGCTGCTTCGCCAGCCTCATGGCGTGCTCGAAATGCTTCTTGGAGATGACGCCAACGAGCTCCGCGAGGCCCCCTGCCGACGGCACGTCGAGGACGTCGAAGACGCTGCCGATGAGAGCCAGCGCCTCGCACGCGTTGGTCCGCTGCTGGTCGGCCAGGTCCCCGTCGGTGTTGGCCGGCAGCCTGGAGCTGAGCCTGCGCAGGCTGCGCAGCCCGTCGAGGCGCGAGTGCGCGGTGCTCAGCGAGGCGGCCCCGCGCGCCTCGAACACCCACTGGGAGATCCACTGTCTGCGACTGTCCAGCTTGGGGCGCCTGGGAAGGTCGGGCTTGCTGGCGAGCACCCACTGCAAAGTGGGCGGCTCCTCCCTGCCACGGTACTTGCTGCCCTGCTCGCCAAGGCCGCACCGATCGATCTAGACCGCCTCAGTCTGCCTGATGACGTTCTTCTCAGCCTCGTCGGCAGAGTCAGTGCTGGCGGTCTTGGAGCGAGCGTCGTCGCAGGCAGGCTCGTAGTCCTGGGAGCAGCAGCCCAGTGGCAGCGGCCGTGGGAAGGGCTTGGGCGCTCGCACGACCTGGATCCAGGGCTGGACCTTCTGGGTGGGAATCTCGATAAGAACGGGCCGATGCGGCCCGAAGTCCCAGTCGAGGAGTGTGGCGGCGGTGGCCGAGGCGAGGCACGGCGAGACCACGAAGTAGTCGATCACGCGCTCCGAGGGCCTGACGGTGCCGACTGTCGAACTGATGACCACGCCATTGATGTGCCCGAACCACGCGGCCTCGGAAAGCTGCTGCGGCGTCATGTTGAAGTCGCCGCCGATGATGAAGCGAAGGCCAAGGCACCGCACGGCCGACCTCACAGCATCCAGAATGAGGAAGTTGGCGGCCGAGAGGCCCGAGGTCGACATTGCCCCACACGAAGCCCACCCTAATGAGGCCGCTGTGGTGTACGATGCACGCTCGGCCTGGGACGAGCACGCCGTTGCACAGCCCATCGACTTCGAAACACCCGAGGCCGTGGCGCCTGGGGGCGAGGCTGATCAGGCCTCCATGGCCTGGGCGGCCACCGTCAGCGTCGGTGGCAGGGGCGGCGAAGGCCTGCCAGCCGTGGCGGCCCAGCCGAGCTGCCACCTCGGCAGCGCGGTCGGTGGAGAGGTGAGTCTCCTGGGCGGCGACGAAGTCGCATTGCCTGGGGCCATCCTTGCCCAGCAACTGGTCCAACATGGCGTAAGCGTTCGTGTTCAACGAGAGGCCACGCCAGATGCTGCCGGTGGCGGGCTGCCCGTTAGCTCGGGGCGGCGGCGGGTGCAGCAGCCGCGGGGGGCGTGGCAGCCGCTGCTGGGCCGTCGGTGAAGCAAGCGGGTCCAGGCCCACCTCGAAACATCTTGCCGACGTGTTCCCGCAGGACGGCCATCGCGTCGCCGAGCCGCTTGCGCTCGTCACCGTCAGCATTGTGAGCAAAAAGGCCAGCAGGGTCTTCTCCAGAAAGGACCGCCCTGAGGCGGTTGGCGTCCATTTCGGGCCTGTGCCCAGCTTGCGCCGCTGCCGGTGGGCCTGCGTGCTGCTGCGGCTGGGTAGCAGCCGTTCTGCCTGCCGAGCCCGCGTCGCCCATGGGCACCACCGCCTGTCTACACCACAATGCTTGCGAGCACCACAGCGCCTGTGTACACCACAGCGAATGCGTACACCGCAGCAGCCGTCTGCGACGCAGCGCATGCATACACCACAATACTTGCGTGCACCGCAGTGCCTGTGCACACCACAGCGCCCGTGTACTTCACAGCGTCCGGGTGCAACACAGCGCTGGTGTACATCACAGCGCCTGCGTGCACAGAACAGGTAGAAAGAGCACGTGGGTGAGGATCTGCTGTGGACAGCTACAATCAAAATAAAAGGAAAGACTGGCGGTAAGGACGCAAAGGCCTTGGACGCCGAAATTGGCACCTTTGGGCGGCGAATTGCCAACGTCCGGAAGGGCTGAGGCAAGGACGCACGGTACCCTAAGGACATCCGTGCGTCCTTACTGAAATTTTTGACTGTAAACACCACGCAAGGGGAGCGTTGATAATAAAATACGAAGTGTTGCTCTCCTCGCGCCTTCTGCACGGTCTCCGCAGGTCTCGAGTCTGATGGGCCTAGCGAAGCGGTCAAGGCTGGTACAACCGAAATTAAAGAGACGGCCTGCAATGGCTGCAACACGCCACGAACATGTCACACATTACGGCCCGCAAGTGCGAAAGGAGGAGGATGAGGAAGACGAGGAGGACATAGGAAATTTGGGATGGGGTGGGGAGAGGTGGGAGGACTGGGTGGGGAAGACGTGGAAAGGAGGTGGGATATGCGGAGCAATGCTTTCTGTCAGAGATTACATCTGAAATTCGATATACAACAGCAATGTTATGTTGCACACGGTTGCTGTGGTGCACGTAAGCGCCGAAGTGAACACAGGCGTTGTGGTGCACGCAAGCACTTTGAGTACACTGGCGCTGCGTTGCACACGGCTGATGTGGTGTACGCACGCGCTGTGGTGTACACGAGCGCTGTAGTGCACGCAGGCACTGTGGAACACGCTTGCGCTGTGTTGCACGTGGCTGCTGTGACTGTGGTGTACACAGGCGCTGTGGTGCAGATCGCCACCTACATGCTGCTGCTACCCGTCCTCCGTCACTCCTAAGCATTTCCAGACGCCGACGGCGCGAAACGTGACTGCATCGGCCCCCTCCCCCCCCCTCAGATGACGGCCGCTGTCTGCCCAGATTAAAGAAACAAGCTCTTGCAATAAATTGAGGGCGAGGAGGAGGAAATGGAGGAGGAGGAGGAGGAGGAGGAGGAGAAGGAAGAGGAGGACAGGGAGGGAGCAGAAGGGAGGAAGGTACAGAGAAGAGGAGGGAAATGAGGAGCGGTGAGGAGGGAGAACGGGACAAGAAAGGAAGGGGATTGGATGGGAGAACCGGCCAACCACCTGGGCAAGCAGGCAACCAGCCACCAAGCCAACCAACCAAGCAACCAACCAACCGACCAACCACCAGCTAAACAACCGGCCAACCAACGAACCAACCGCCCAACCAACCAACCAGCCAGCCAATTAGCCAACCAACCAACCAACAAACCCATCGCCTCGGCAAAAAAATGTATCCGGAAACTGTTGAGCCAACCAGCCATCCAACCAACCAACACACCAACCAACACGCCAACCAACCAACTAACAAACCAACTAACCTCCCAAGCAATCAACAACAAATCCACCAACCAACCAACCACCCCATCGCCCCAGGTAAGAAATATACGGAAACAGGTGATCCAACCATCCATCCAACCTGCCAACCATACAACCAACCAACCAACCAACCAACCAACCAAGCAATCAACAACGAATTCACCAACCAGCCCACCAACCGACCGCCGCTCACCCAACCAACCAACCAACCACCCCTGGGAAACAAATTCTTGACCCGTAATCCCGCAAGCCAACCAGCCAACGAACCCACGAACCGACCAGTCCCAAAATATTGCTGGAATTTCCGCACGAAGGGTCCCGGAAACAAATTTTGACCTGAAGCGAAATTGATTCTGAAAATGAAGATTTTCGAGGCCCGGCAATGACCCAGAACGTACAGAACGGCCCAAGACGCTCCCAAGCAGTCCAAAACACCTTGTAGACGGCTCTCCATGTTCCCAGGAGGCCTCCAAAAGGCCCCAAGAGAGGTCCGAGAGGCGTCCTGGAAAAGCCCGAAGGGGCCAAAACCTTGGATGTTGATTGTTTTTCTATGTTTCTGGTCTTCTCGCGTTTTCGAGCTTCTAACGGTCCAAGACCGTCCCAAGACCACCCAAACGACTCCCAGGACGGGTCCAAGACGGGCCAATGAACCCCCAAAATTGCCGAAGAGGCACCTGGTACCGCGCCCCCCCCTGTGGACTCCTACTCGGAGATCCCACACATCCCCTGACATATGGCCGGTACCGCGCTTCCCGGCTTCCCAGAGAACCCCCAAGAAGCCCAAGGACAGCCCAAGACGACCCCAAGGAGCCCCCAGAACGTAAAAAACGGCCCAACACGCTCCCGCGCAGCCCGAAACCGGCGCCGAACAGCGCCGAGGGACTGGAAAACAAATTATCCTGGCGACGGACCCAACCATATGCTGTTGTGGGTACCGCAATTGTGAACATTTTCTTCGGTGGCGCTCCCTATGGGGCCACGAAGCGCTGCACTGGGTGGGGCGGAACGCATGCGGGCGGTAGAACTAGGGCCGTCGGGCGAACTCACTATGGGCCACGAAACGCCGTACTGGGTGGGGTGAAAATGACAAATTTGGTGTGCGGGACGCATGCGGGCGGTCCCATTGGTAGCTTCGGTGGAGCTCCCTATGCGGCCACGAAACGTATGAGGGGTGTGCCACATTTGGTTTGCAGGACGCATGCGGACGGTCCCACTGGGGAGTTCGGTGGAGCTCCCTATGGGGCCACGAAGCGCTGCACCGGGTGGGGGGAACGCATGCGGGCGGTAGAACTGGGGCCGTCGGGCGAACTCCCTATGGGGCCACGAAGCGCCGTACTGGGTGGGGGGAAAATGCAAAACCTAGAGTGTGGGACGCAGGCGGGCGGTCCCACTGGTGGCTTCGGTGGAGCTCCCTATGGGGCCACGAAACGTATGAGGGGTGTGCCACATTTGGTTTGCAGGACGCGTGCGGACGGTCCCACTTGGGGATTCGGCGGAGCTCCCTATGGGGCCACGAAGCGTTGTACTGGGCGGGTGAAAATGCCAAATTGGGTTTCCGAGACGCATGCGGACGGTCCCACTGGGGGCTTCGGTGGAGCTCTCTACGGGGTCACGAAACGCCGTCGTGGGTGGTGTGAAAATACCAGAATTGTGTTTCAGGGACGCATGCGGACAGTCCCACTGGGGGCTTCGGTGGGGCTCGCTCTGGGGCCACGAAGCGCCGTACTGGGTGGGGTGAAAATGCCAAATTTGATTTCCAGGACGCACGCGGACAGACCCAGGGGCCTCGGTGGGGCTCTGTATGGGGCCACGAAGCGCTGCACAAGGGAGGGGGACACGCATGCACACGGTAGCACTGGGACCTTCGGTGGGGCTCCCTATGGGGCCACAAAGCGCTGTACTGGGTGTGGAGGACGCATGCGAACGGTAGCACTGGGACCTTCGGCGGGGCTCCCTGCGGGGCCACGGAACGCTGCACTGGGCGTGGGACCTTCGGTGGGGCTCCCTATGGGGCCACGAAACGCTGTACTGGGTGGGGGGGACGCATGCGGACGGTAGCACTGGACCTTCGGTGGGCATGGGGCCACGGACGCTGTACCACTGGGAACCTTCGGTGGGGGACGCATGCGGACGGTAGCTATGGGGCCACCTGTACTGGGTGGGGCCACGAACGTAGCACTGGGACCTTCGGTGGGGCGCCCTATGGGGCCACGAAGCGCTGTACTGGGTGGGGGCGACGCATGCGGACGGTCGCACTGGGACATTCGGTGGGGCTCCCTATGGGGCCACGGAGCGCTGTACTTGGTGGGGGGACGCATGCGGACGGTAGCACTGGGACCTTCGGTGGGCTCCCTATGGGGCCACGAAGCGCTGTACTGGGTGGGGGGGACGCATGCGGACGGTAGCACTGGGACCTTCGGTGGGGCTCCCTATGGGGCCACGACGCTGTACTGGGTGGGGGGGGACGCATGCGGACGGTAGCACTGGGACCTTCGGTGGGGCTCCCTATGGGGCCACGAAGCGCTGTACTGGGTGGGGGGGGGGACGCATGCGGACGGTAGCACTGGGACCTTCGGTGGGGCTCCCTATGGGGCCGCGAAACGCTGTACTGGGTGGGGGGGGACGCATGCGGACGGTAGCACTGGGACATTCGGTGGGGCTCCCTATGGGGCCACGAAACGCTATACTGGGTGGGGGGACGCATGCGGACGGTAGCACCCTTCGGTGGGGCTCCCTATGGGGCCACGAAACGTGTGAGGGGTATGCTGAAACGGGTGATGATGATGATGCTGATGATGATGATGATGGTGGTGATGATGATGATGGTGGTGATGGTGATGATGATGATGATGGTGATGGAGGAGGGATAAGGTAGAGGAGGTGAGGAGAGGAGGAGAACGCGGGGCGACGTCTCTTCAAAACGGGGACCCAACACCACAGGATGGTTGGGAATTTAATCCCATAATCGTTTTTCCCCAAGTTTGGCCCCCGGTCAACTCTTGCACAACAGACCACAATTCAGACAACCTCCCAAATTAGCCAGGCGAAGAACCCAACCAGATGCAGTTGCGAATACCGCAATTGTGCTGGGTGGTGGCGGACGCATGCGGGCGGTGCCGCTGGGACCTTCGGTGGAGATCCTTATGGGACCACGAAACGCTGTACTGTGTGGGCGAAACGCAGTGAGCAAGGGACGAAACGCTGTAATGGGTAGGCGAAACGCAGGGAGCAAGGGCTGTGCTGGATGGCGGCGGACGCATGCGGGCGATGCCACTGGGACCTTCTGTGGGGATCCCTATGGGGCCACGAAACACTGTACTGGGTGGGCGAAACGCAGGGAGCAAGGGTTGTGGAACGCTTTG
>CAUYUJ010006781.1:155189-265189 GCA_963575745.1 Prorocentrum cordatum
GAAAGCATTTACAGAGGGCCCTGCACACGGGCCGGGGGCATGGCTCCGCAATCTTAAACCGGAACTCTTTTGCCTGGCCTGGGGCCGGCGGCGCTCTGCCACTCAGCTCGACATGCGGGGCGCCGGACCTGGAGCAGACACCGTTACAAGATTTACAGAGAGCCTCTACAGCCGACAGGTCGATCCAAAAAGAGAGGAGCCTGGTGCGCTTTCGCCAAGGGAACCCATATTGGCAAAAATCAAAAACGGTCTGCCGGGCCCGGGCATGATTCATGAGACGCGCAATGGGAGGTGCGTTCCAGACGCGAGAGGAGCGGGGGTTCTCGAGCACCACAGGAACTCGCATCTGGAGACAGAGCTGCAGGACACTGGCACTAAACTGCATTAGCTTGTTCCCTACAAGGACCTTGAGGGCATCTCTCGGACTTAGGTTTGGAAGTCCCATGATGTGCTCTCGACTGCGGAGCGGCGGCGGCCCTGATCCCCCACCCCGCCGCGCCGTGGACCACGAGGAGCACAGCAGCCCGACCCACACGGCGCAGACGAGCCCCGCCCGGATCCAGCCCCTGATGAGCCTCTGGTTGGACCTGAGGGCGAGGTCGTACTCCTCTCCATGGCACAGGTCCCACTCGAAAGCCGGGATGCCGCTCAGCCCCTCCGTCTGCTGCCACGCCCGCGCCCAGCGCCCCGTCCCGCTGAAGAGTTCGAGGGCGACTTGTCCCCGTGGGACACGGGCGGCAGCGGCTGGCAGGCCCCTGAGAGGAGCCGACCAGTCTGGCTCCGGCACAACTTCGCGTGCTCGAAGGCGCCCCTGGACAGGCGGGACAGGACTTGGTTGAGCCGCCCGCCTTTCTCGTACCCGCGCAGCGACTTGACGTTCACCCAGCGCCCCCGCCGCTGCACGCCCTGGAGACCCCGCTTCTTGCTGGCAATCTCGTGGGGCGCGCCGCCGTGCCTGCACTGGTACAAGTGGTTGATGCCGATCGCCTCCAGGTTCAGCACCCGCACGGCGTTCCCGAAGTGCCTCGCCAGCTCCGCGCACTCGAACGGGAACAGCCGGCCGACCGACTCCCTCTTGAGCCGCGCCAGCATCGGCAGCAGGTCGTCGCACTCGTCGTTGTCCATGACCAACGACTCGTCGAACAGACCGGCCTTCGACGGCTGGAGCCCCTCGGCTGGGTGCAGCATCACGCTCCACAGGGCGTGCCCCGAGCCGGCCCCTGCCAGCGGCGCCGCGAGCTCCTCCGGCCTCATCGGCACGATGTCCACCGGCCGAAGGTACAGAGCGTACATCAGCGCCGCGCACGCCGCCATCTGCCAGGGGCCCCCCAGGAACATCATGCAGTTCACGATCATCGCCATCACCACCTGCGGCATGGGCAGCCGCGTGGCCGGAGGCGCGAGCTGCCCGAACCCCACCTGGGCCCGGCGCGCTCGCTTCAGGTCCAGCCCGGCGCGGCCCAGCTTCCAGTGGAACGCCGCCGCCGCCCTCGGCTTGCTGAAGTCCCCGGCGGTGGCTCCCTCGAAGTACATCGCGTCGCCCCGCAGCACCACGGCCTCGCCCTTCTGCTCCGGCGTGTCCAGCGGGAGGCGTCTCTCCGACGCCCAATGCACGAAGTCCGCCATCAGCGACGCGCACAACTGTTCCTGGGTCGTCGACACCGACCGCGACTCGAGGAAGGTCCGACCTTGGTTCCAGCTCGTCTCGGCTTCCGGCAGGCGCCGCTTGCGGGCCGCGCGGCGGTCCTCCCGCTTCGGCCCCTCGGGCAGCGCGACCGCCGCGGCGATCTGGCTCCGCGCCGCACGCGCGGCCGGCCGCCGGCGCGCCAGCACGCCCGCCGCCGGCAGCGCCGCATCGCCCTCCTGGAGCGGCCGCGGCGGCGCTCGGCGAGCCAGCATCCCGAGCAGAACGGCCTGCAGCTCGCCCAGGCTCGCCGCGCTCGGGCCCCGCGGGCCGCGCGCCGAGGAATGCCTGGTAAAGCTCGGGCCCAGGCGGCTGATGCACACGGGAGGGTTCGTCCGCGGGGTTATTTTCCGACATCACCCATCTGACCGCCCCGCTGGACTCACCCCCGTGACGAGACACAGGCCCCCCCACTGCCTGCAGATGCGGTTCATCCCCTTGACTGACGATCGGCCCTTGCTCAGCATCAGCGCCACCGCCATCGCATCGACGACAAAGAGGAGTCGACGACCATGATTATGAAGACGAAGGAGCTGGTGTTTCAAGGCCCAGACGGCTGCACGTGCTTCAAGCATAGGCATAGACTCGCGCTGCCGCCACCGGGCCGCACTCACCGTCCGCCAGGGCCCAGACATCAGCGCAGGCGGCACCTCGTCAAAGTCGCGGGGCGCGTCGCCGACGTCCTGGCCGGTATCATTATAGTCGCCATTGTCACGGCAACGAGCATGAAGCCTAGCCTTGGTTGGCACTCAGCTCGCCGTCCTTGCTGCATCGCCATCTCTCATTCACGCGGCCAGCCCGCTGCACCAAGGCTGGGTCGCGTTCGCCCTCGACGACCCCGCGCCCCCACTGCGAGGCGTCAGAGGCCATCACAATCGCCCCCCAATCGGCAGCCAGGTCGCGACGGACCAGGGGCAGCAGGCTCACGGCCCACCGCAGCTCCCGCCGCACGGCGGGCCACCATGCCACGAGCTCTGCCCCGAAGCACGACATCGCCTCTCGCCTCAGCAGCGCCGCGAAGGTCAAGTGGCCGACGATGATTTCCAACTGCCAGACGTAGACCCGCGGCCTCGACAGCAGCTCGCGCACGCCAAAGCGAAGCCGCCAAAGCCTCGCTGGGCTTAGCGCCACTGCCGCCTCGTCGGGGTCGAAACTCCAGCCAAGGCAGTTGCCGCCGACGCTGGCCCCCACGCCGTGCGTCGGCAGCCCCAGCTCCTGCATCTTCTCGCTCACGAGCTCCGCGGCCCCCTCGGCGGCCCCGAAGTCCTGCGAGAAGGCCACGAAGTTGTCCACGTACTGCGCATGCACCAGCGGGTCCAGCGGCGGAGGCACCCGCCCGTCGACCAATCGCCGGCTGTCGGGCAACGAGGGGACGAGCCGCACCACCTCCGCGTGCACGGCCTGGCACACGCCCAGCGCCAGTGACCATCCCATGGGAACGGCCGCGAACCACGGCACCACCATCTCATCGGGTTCCACGGGGGCCCCCTCGCACTCGGTCACTCCGGCGTCGCCGGCCGCTAGCCTCCGCGCGCCGAAGAACTTGACGAGCTCTGGCGGCAGGGCCAGCGCGTAGAAGGCGTCCGCAATGTCCACCTGCCCAAGGAGACCGGCATCCCCGCGTCCACCTCGATGGACCCCATGGAGGCCCCGCTCGCCCAGTGCACGTCGTCCGGCTCCCCGAAGTGGGTGTTCGACAGTCTGCAAACCACGATGAGTCTCACCTTGCCGCTTTTCTTCCAGACCGAGAAAAGCCCGACCTGCTCCACGCAAGTCCTCCGAAACTCGATGAGCCCTCTGCTCGCGAGATGCCTCACCAGGCGGGCGTAGCACCGCCGATCTCGCAGCAGAGGATCGCTGTATGTTCGCTTCAGTCCACTCTCCTCTCGCTTCCTCCCTGCCACATCTTTAGGCAGGATCTGACTCATCAGCCCCTCGGCTATCCGCACACCTGCGTCCCCCGCCGCCTCCGCGAGGCCGCGCGGCCGATGCCCTTCTGGAGGCGCGGAGAGCAAGTCAATCTCGAGGGGCGCGAGGGTGGCAGGCTCCCCGCCGCACCCTCGTTTGGCGAGGAACTCGCTCAGGGCCCCCTCGCCGCCCATGCCTTCCGGAGGCGGCCCCGCTGCACGCGCGGCGGCCTTCAGGCGCTCCAAGCACTGCATCTGGCCAACCGTGGGTCCGCCCGCTCCAGCGCCCACCGGCACTGGCCCACCCGCCATCTCGTTCAGCGTGTCGATCATGAAGTTGGCCCAGTCCACGTCGTGGCCCCGCCTCTCAGCACGCCGACGCACGGCGCGAGACGGTCGAGCTCCAACATGCGAAACAAAACTCACACCGTCGGCGCTCCCCCCGGGCAAATGCGGGAGCGGCAGCAAATCACGCTGCCGGCCATCATGCGGCAAGCGCCAATCCTCCTCGGGCTGTCCTCCAAAACTGCCAGCGCCCCAGCCCTCTGCAGGCGCTGCCCCCCTCGTCGTAGCGGCGGCGGCCCCGGGAGCAGGCCGCCGCCACGCCGATTCAACCATCGGCCTTGCGCGCGAGGATCCGCTCCTCGCGCGCCTTCCTGACCTGCTTCATCATCTGCGCGTCGCGCTCAACCTCCTTCGCAACGTAGTCGAGGAGCTGCGGATCGAGGAGGGTGTCCCCGAACTCCTTATGCGCTCCCATGAAGATCTGACTCTCGTCGCACACGCCAGCGCGGCCGCCGCCCTTGCCCGCGCCGCCCTTCTTCTTGTTGCCGCCCTCGCCGGACGACGCTGCCGAGCCCGCTGCAGCCGGGCCAGCGTCAGAGTACGAGTACTCAATCAACTGGGCCTTGCGGAGGAGGAGCTCTGCGCCTGCGACGTTGGTGACATCCAGGCCGTCGTAGCCTACCATCAGCTCCAGGGCTTGCATGATGGTCTCGTGCTCCCGCACCCCCCACATGTCAGGGTAGAGGCGCCGCACGCTCATCCACCGTTTGTGATGCTCCCGAGGTCCTCCAGCTTTTCGGTTGAGGAACTCACAGCACCATTTCGTCGTCCGCGGCCCCGGCACGGGGAAGTCGGGGAAGGCCTCCTCCTGCAGCGAGGACACACCCTCCCGCCAGAGCCGGCGAGTCCGGCCCTGGCCCGCTGCCGCCCCGATCGAGAGCAGCCGGGCGTCGCCGTCCGCTTCCATGCCCTTGAACTCCTGGAGCTTCCCGTTCGGCACGAACGCGATGCCGATCCACGTGCCCCCGCCTGGCAAGAGATCCACAAGACCCCGCTCGCCTCGCAGCAGCTCGGTGCCGTTGAACGTCACTGGGTAGCCCCGCTTGACGACGCCCGGGCGGGTCTCTACACTGACCCACGTGCTGCCAGCCCCGCCGGCCGCCGCGGCGGGCGCGGCAGCGGGCGCCACTGCCGCGATGGCCCCAGCGGCCGCGCCAGCAACTGCAGCCACAAGTGCCGCCGCCACGATCGACCCCGCCGCCGGCGCCGCGCCTGCCACGACCGCCCCGCCTCCCGCCGCCGGCATCGGCAGGAGCGCCAGCTGCCCGAGCGGCAGCATCGGCACGCCACGCGCCACCGCCACCGCCGCCTGGTAGGCCCGGGCCGCGGCTTCCGCCTCGCCAGCCCACGCCACGCGCTGGGCCTGCGTCGGCTCCGCCCGGAAGCGGTAGCACACGGCCCGCGGGATGCCGGCCGGCGGCGGCCAACGCCCCGGCGCCCGCCTGAACAGCAGCACGTCGCCCGTCTCGGGGCGGCAGTCCTCGATGTAGGTGTCGCCGTCGGGCGACGTCACCGCCGCCTCTTCAGTCGCCAAGGACGCCACCACCCCGTGGCACAGCCTTTGGTGGTAGAGCAGCGGGGCGGTTGGGTCGTTGAACACCGTCCACGCCCACTCCGGCGGCGCCGCCATCGCCCGCCGTCGGCGCGCCCTGCGGGCTCACGGCCGCTGTTCGACGAGCCAGCCACCAGCCAGCGGCCACGCCCGCGGCCGCCGTCAGGAGCAGCCCGCTCCAGCCCGGACCTCTGGCCTCGGGTTCCGCGCCCAGCCGCCAGTCGGGCGCCGGGTCGGGAGCGCCTGGGCACGGCGGGCACGCCGGGCAGCCTGGGCACGCGGGGCACGGCGGCGGGCGGGCAGCCCACAGCACCGTTGCCAGCCCAGCCTGGTGGGCAAGGTCCCCCAGGACGCCGAGCGCGAATGGCACTGCTCCAGCCATCGCGCGCGGCGACTCGGCCGAAGCTGGTTGGCAGGAAACGGCGTCGGAAAAGGTGGGGTGCAAAAGGAAGCCCCGCCCAGAAAAAGCCCCCAAAACCTAGGCGGGAATGAGTCCGCAAAATAAGAATGCGGACATACTCCCGCCCAGGCCCCGGCCGCTTTTTCCAGGGGCGACTTGTCCTAGCGATTTCTGTGCGGCCATGGCGCATCCTGTGCTTAGATGATTCACGTGCAAGCACAAACATATATATATATATATGGATAGATGAACCTACATATGTATGTTGATGTCCCACCCGACCCGGCCCGCCCGCCCGCTTGAGTCCGTCCGCCCGACCTGCCCGTCAGGGCCCGCACGCCTGACCCGCCCGTGAGGGTTCGCCCGCCCGCCCGCCCATCAAGGCCCACCTGGCCGATCCGCCCTCCCGTTGCAGTCGTCGTCGCCGTTCCCCGTCGGGTAGGCGGCATCGGCCGTAAGGCCTTCGCAATCCGACGCGAAAAAACGACACAGGCCATACCCCGCATCGTGGAAAAGCAGCAGGACCAAACGTAGCGTGTTGGCTGGCCTACTCGGTGGACGAATAGCCCCAAGCGCTCTTGATTGCCATCTCCCACGCCTTCGTCTCTGCTACCGTTTGGGCCCTGAGCTTGTGACGAATGGATTTCGCGCCTTCCTCACAGGTAAGGTGCAGCTCGCCATTCTCAAGCTGTACGTTCGATATGGAGGCAAGCCTGATCAGCTTCACACGGTGCTGCTTCTCGGCGGCATACGCAAGCCAAGACGGGTACAGCTGGAAGTGCCTCCTCTGCCAGCCGGCCAGCAGGGAAGTGCCGTACTTCTCCAGCACCCCGTCTTTCAGCGGCTCGCCGAACGCGCCGATCTCCGACCCGCCACGAGAAGCCGACGATGCCTGGGTCACGCTGGTGCCGACGGTGGTGCAGGTGGCTCGCCGTGCCGCGCCCGACGGCTGTGCCGCGCCGGCCCCCTGAAGGGCTCGGAGGGCCGGGGGAGACCGCGGCGTCCCGCCCTGGCGCCCCTCGTTACCAGCCTGGAACATATCCCTATCCCTATGCTGGGCATCTCCTCATCACGATGCCAAATCTTAGGGATCCCCTTATTGTTTGAGGGCGAATCCCTAAGATTGTCATCGCCTTTTGGCGTGTCAATCTTAGGGATAGGGATACGTTCGAGGCTGGTAACCTCGTCCTCACGACGGGGTCCACCTCAAAGAGCGGGCCAGGATGGACCGCGCGACAGGTCCAGGGATCTGGAGGCCTCCTGGATGGGGCCCGAGCAGATGGGGTCGGAGGACCGCGCTGCATCGCTGATGCATCGCCCATGCATCATCGATGCATCGGCGATGGGTTGGCGACGTCCGCGATGCATCGCCAGTGCATCGCCGACGTCGCAACGGGCTCCACATCGCATCGCCGATGCATCGGCGAGGCGGGGCGATCCTCCGACCCCGTCTACTCGGACCCCATCCAGGAGGCCTAGACGAACGCCGCTGGACGGAGTGGGGCTGGGCCGAGGAGCCGCCGTTGCCTCGGCTGGCCCTCCTCCGAGTGGACGGATGCCTGCCCACGGGACGGGTCCAGCGAACCACGTCGGGCGGAGTTTGGGCTGGGCGGGAGAGCCGCCGCTGTCTCGACTGGCCCTCCTCCGAAGGGTTCGATGCTCGTTCTGGGGATCTTCCTGGAGCCACTCGTGCCACTCGTGCGTCGGTGCTGCATCGGACGACCGTCGACCTGGGTCAAAGTCGGGTCGAACTAGAGTCGAGCTAAGGGTCGAGCTAGATTTGAACTAGAGGCGAACAGATCCGTTAGGTGGGCCCAAAGACGGCGCTGCGGGGATTGATCCACATCCACGGCTTGGGGAACCGACGTCCTGGGACCCCAGCGGGCGGTGGATATGGACATAGCTAGGCCCTGCCGAGGTCCCCTGGAGATCGATGCCTCAGGCGGCGACTACGGAAACGTAAACCTCCGCCTCGGATGGAAGGTCCCCAGACCTCGGCGGCGAGCCCGGAGTAAAAATGAAAAAGGGCGGGCCTTCTCAGAAGGCTCGGAAGTGGTGTTCAGAAAAAGGTTCTGAGCCTTCTCCGAAGACACAGAAAACTTGTCAGAAGGCGCGAGGGCTTCTGAGAAGTCCTCGCCGCCTTCTGAGAAGGCCTTCTCCTTCTCATTTCATCCCGTCGCTCGCTGCCGGAGAACGAACATCTGACTATGCTGGCGTCTATGTATTGTGAGCTTCGCCATTTGGCCCAAGGGTGGGTGGGTGGGTGAGGGGAAAGGTCTGGGTCTGGGCCTGTGCTCCGTCGATCGGCTGGAGCCAGTCGCGCAAGCAGACTGGGGAAGGGGTCCTGAACCGTCGCCAAAGGCTGCCGCCAAAAGCAGAAAAAGATCGATGCCAGTGAGCATCGTTTAGCCGATCCCTATCCCCACTGGCGTGGCCTGGGCCATACTGACCGATTTACCCCTCTAGATAGGGATGCGTATAGGCTGCTCCCTTCGGGTTTCGATGGGCATATCTGCAACTGGGGTGGTGGGATGGTGCGGATGGGGATGGGGATGGGGATCTGGATCGGTGAAACGACAAACGATATTGATCTATGGGGAGGAGCGGATGTCTGTGAGGAGGTCTGGTCAATCGGTCTTCGGGTCATAACTCGTCTCTCCGGCGGCCGTTCGGGACATTTCGGGCACCTCCAGGACGCTCTCGACGAGGCGCAGCCGCTGGAAGGCCTCCCGAGGCTGGAAAGCTGGCGAGGACCTACGAAAGCACCCGAAAACCTCGAAACTCGAGACTGGGGGGGGGGGGGAGGGGGGCGGGGGCCCGCGCCGATCTGCGAAACTCATGGTGCCGCCGACTGGACCGCCCATGGGGGCAGCCCGACCCGCCTGCGCGCCGCTATCTCGGGCACCTCTGGCGGCGGGCAGCTGCCGCGGCGGCGCAGGCAGGCGACTGGCCGCGCAGACCACGGAGGAAGAAACAGACGGCACAAGCACAAACTTTCGGAGGTCCGCGCGGATTCGTCGGGACCCGCGCTGAACCACCCCCCTCCTGGCGCGCTCCGCGCGCCAGGAGCAGCGCCGGAAGCGCTGCCCAGGGGGGCCCAAAGCCTCCGACAACTGATGCTTCTGAAGACGAAGCCAGGAGGAGGAAAAAAATCGAGAATCTCTGAGATCCGGCGGCTCGGGAGGCTCTCGAGCGCCGCGGCCTCCTCCGAGCGTTCTGGAACGCTCTGAATGCGTTCAGGAACGCTCTGGAACGGATCTATCCTCGTCTTGGCACCGTCCCCAGACACCCGGCTGATGCAATTTGTTCAATGCGTGGGCCCCGGAGGTCTGGACCACTTCCCCAGGACTGTTTTTTCGTCCTGAATTGTTCGTTTACAATCCCGAGGCCTGGCGAGGGCCCCCGGAGGCCGAAAACGGCCAAAAACCGCCCGCTCCAAATTGTTCTTGAGCGACGGATCTCTTGGTCCGAGAATATATCTGGTGACAACTCATGGGAGCCTCCCATACCTTTTTGTCGGCTCTTGTGAATCGACAACATCGACGCAAAACGATCGACGCTAGTCGACGCTAAATCGGCGCTACCTCATCAACTGCAAACGCTAATCGACGCGAAAGGCGGAATTCTGAGGGTATATCAGGCTCCCATGGATTGCCACCGAAGGATTTATTATTAATATTATTATTACTATTATTATTATTAGAAGAAGAAGAAGAAGAAAACAAAGAAAAACCAACATATTGGCGCTCCGCGCAGCGCCATGCCCCCCCTCCCTGGCGCGCGGAGCGCGCCAGGGGCGAAGCTGGAGTCGCCGCCCGGGGGGAGGGCCCGGCACTGATCCGAGAAACCCGCGCGGAGCGCCAACTAATTATGTGTACGGCGTTGTTCCTTCGAACGTATGCTCAGACGCTGAAGACCGATTTCATGCCGTCTTCAGCGTGGCGCACGAGACTCCGATGATTTGCAACCGAAGGATTCATGCTGATGTAAGGAATGTCCTCCTACAGGCGGAACTTGGACAAACAAATACTACAAAACAAAAACAAAACAAGTCAAAGCATATTTAAAACAATGCCCAGAAACTGTCAAAAATCGCCCCCATTGCATATTGATATTGTGTTTGAGCATTCCTCCTGTACAGGGACATGCCCGATTTAGATGTATGCTTATATAAGTCGGGCGTGTCCCCCTACAGGATGAATATTCAAAAAATAATCAGGAAATAGTCTGGTGACGACTCTTGATGATCAGTGACTGTTTTTGAATATTTTGTCACTATGACTTACCATCGTCCAAAATCCGCCCGTTGGGGACACGCCCGACTGAAATTTATGCTCATGCCGCTTTTCTCCTTCGAGATGAGGCCTCCTGCCGGCGCCGGAGGGCGGCCCGCGGCGCCGTCGCCGCACACCAGGGGCGTGCCGTCGACCCGGAGCAGGACGGTGTGGCGCCCTCCAGCGGCCACCTCGCTCGAGAGGTCCCAAGGGCCAGGAATTGTGACGCACGTCTGGTGGGCTTGGGCCACCACCAGAAGTAGGGGGGGGAGGGGGTCCTCCTCCTCCTCCTCCTCCTCCTCCTCCTCCTCCTCCTCCTCCACTTCCTCCTCCACTTCCTTCTCCTCCCCCCCCTCAAACTTATGCTGGTGGTGGTGGAAACCAGGGGCATCAGGGTCGGGGCCTCCCAGATAGATGGGGTCCGAGTATAGACAAGCCCGTTCCCCTACTCGCAAGTCAACTGCTCGGAAATGGCCGGGATCCGCCATGGGGGATTGGCGATGCGTTGCATCGATGCAGACCTGTGTTTTCTTTGCGAGTAGGCACTTTGCGAGTGGTGGGACGCTTTGGGTGAGAGTAGGTGGGGTCGGAGGATCGCGCCGCATCGCCGACCCATCACTGATGCATCGACGATGCATCGACGATGCATCGATAATGCATGGTCGACGTCGGCAATGCGTCAGCGTCGTCGGCGTGAAGAAAATCGGGATCCGCATCGAGCCGCACCACCGATTAATCAGGGATGCTTCGACCCCGTATACTCGGAGCCCATCTGGGACGCCTAGAGTACGTTAGGTTCGCGTCGTGTCGACCCTGGCGTTGGTTCCTCACACCGCGGGGATGGGTCAACCTTGAACAATCGGCTGTTTCCGAAATGTCAGATCGTTCAACATCGACCGATTCTGGGTCGCCGGCGGCGTTCAACGTTGAACGCTGGCGGCGGGGTCGCCGCTGGTCGACACGACACGAATCTACCGTACCGAGTGGTGACCTCAGAGCCTCAAGAGGCATCACCCCAAAAGATCAGAGGCTCAAACAAAAAATTTGACCGGGCGTGGTTTAGCCGTTCTCGGCCCCCGAGGGCCCTGCCCAAGCCTCAAAACCGTCAAAAAACGATTCGGGACGCAAAACAAATCCTGGGTCGGGGATCCGCTGACCCGGGTCAATCCAGACCCGGGTCAGTCGGGCCTTGCAGGATCCTGCAGGACCCTGCAGGATCCTGCACCCACACCCGGATCAATGCGAAGAATCCTGCAAAATCCTGCAGGATCCTGCACCCAAACCCGGGTCCTGGCCTCTGCAGGATCCTGCAAGATCGGGCGTCCTGGCTGACCACCGTTTGCATTGACCCCCGTCTCTTGGGCCCCGAGAAACGACTCGGGACGCAAAACGGGTCCTTGTGGTCCAGACCTCCGGGGCCACGCATCGACAAAAATTGGAGCAGCCGGATGGCTGGGCCGCGCGGTCCGTCACGGAACGGTCTTGGGACCCTGGAGGCCCCGGTCGCCCGAGCCCTGCTCGGAGAACGGCCCGAGCCCCAAAACCGCGCGGTGACCCCGACCACGCGGTGTGGTCACCACACCGCGTGGCACCCTCCCGCGGCCACCTGCGCGTAGGAAAGGCCCCCCTCTTGGAGAGACCAAAAGGTACCGATACTTCTACTCCCCGGACCTCTCCCCAGGTGCGTGCTGACCCGAATTTCGAGGCGAACCCAGCGGTGGCGACGAGAACCTCCCAGGAGGCCCAAAAAAAGGAAAACGGCCGAAGGGTAGCGGTATGGGTACCTTTTCCTCCTCTGAGCCCTCCCGCGGTCACCTGCGCGTAGGCAGGGCCCCCCTCTGGTAGGTCGCACTGGCCGAAGGCGTTCCAGCCGCACGCAACAGCCGCGCCGTCGTTGCGGAGCAGCACGGTGTGGCTGCCTCCCGCGGCCACCTGCGTGTAGACCAGGCCCTGCGGCAGCGCAGGGAGCTCGTGTGCGCCGAAGAGAGCCGCCACCGTGCCCTGAGGCACGAGCTGGAATGTGTCCGCCACAGGGGGGGGGGAGGAGGAGGAGGAGGAGGAGGAGGAGGAGGAGGAGGAGGAGGAGGAGGAGGAGGAGGAGGAGGAGGAGGAGGAGGAGAGGAGGAGGAGGAGGAGGAGGAGGTTTGGCCCAGGGAGCATTTTGGCATCCCACAGAGGGATCATTTCTATGTCTTGTACTCTCCTGGTCGAACCTCAGGCGTGCACACATTTCTCTGTTTAGTGCCGCGACCGTCAAGACGGCTAAAGAACCATCGTGGCACAGAAGGTGTCGCAAGGATAGAGCCCGTGCCAGACTCCTACTACGTGCGTTGGCAGTTCAAGACCGTTTGCGTCAGCACCACGGCTCTGGTCACACAGCTAATATGACAGGTCACAGTTAAGGTGCACGTATTCAGGGACCTGGTCATAAGTGGGATTGTTTGAAGTGCGGTCGATACGTCAAATGTCACCATTGGAGGTGCTTGTGCGGACAGACCTACGGCTTCAACCAGAGACAGGAACGTGAGCAGCAGGGAGGCCCTTTCCAAGATGCCATGAGAGAGAAAACGCAACAGGATAAGTCGCATCGAAGGGAACACAGTCGGCTTCGCTCACAGCACAACAATGATAAGGCAGCGCAACAAATCATCAGAAGTATGCCAGCATCTAGGGCAGACGCGGTCAATCATTCGAGCTTTATTGAACTTCCTACGGATACCAAAGAGCTCAAGACTTTCAAGTTGGAGATCCGCGATCGCATGAGCAAGCTCGCCCTTCTTGCTATCGCGGCCAAGGGTGCCAATCGAGAACGTGAAGACGTCATGGCGCAGCTTGCGGTACTCAAATTGATGGATTCAAACACTGAGACACTCACTCGTCAGCTAAACACCTTGCGTACCAGTCAAGACAAGGCTCTCGAGAAGCTCAAGACGATCAAGTCCAAGGTCGCCGACCTGATTGAGGAGGAGAAGGAGGTAGAGGACAGTATTACCAACATAAGGGCTAACATCGCAGAGCTAGAGGAGCTGGAAGCACAGCAGGACGAGGAAATGGAAGAAGTGTCTGAATCTCAGTTTCCCACAGCAACTACAGCTACGAGCACAATGCCCACCAGGCAGTTTCCTGCAGGGGCGGCGCCACCAGCGCCACAAGCTCCGCCTCAGCCAACTGTGCCAACCCAGACCACAAATGCCCCATTCATGCCCGGGAGGGAAGAGGGGGGGGAACGGGAACGCCATGGGGAGGAGAAGGGAAGGGGGGGGATCCGCCATGGCTGACGCCATTCATGAGGAGGAGATGCCTAGAGACCCCCACCCCCGCCCAAAAAAAATCTCGACGATTTCTGCCTGGATGCATGAACAATGCGAGCCCGAACAAGTAGAGAGCAACATGCCACGCCACACTCGAGCTGAGATGCAGCCGCGCAGCAACACGAACTCACAGGACGCGCCGGCCGATCGGGAGCCCAGACAGGCGCCACAACAGGCCACGCGACCAACAGTGAATATATCGACTTGCGGAGGTAGAGGCGAAACGTTTGAATGCTTACTGATGAGTGGCGGGGGCCACAATGATACGGCGATGCTTTCCTTCACAAGCACGCTTCAAGATCCCGGCGGCTCCCCGATCGCCCTTCGAGCGAAGAAACGACAATTCAGCCATCTTGCGACGCTCTTGCGCCGCGGCAGGGCAATTCCAACCGCTGCCCCCGTCGAGTCCGGCTCCAGCGCCAACAGCGCATGGCGGCGCACGGTGATGCGCATCGGCGCAATGCATCGCGATGCACTCCGGTTTCGGCAGCCTCCCGAACGCGGAACACGGGCGCACGCTGTTTTGCAAGCGCCCCATAGCCTATCATCTTTCCAGCCTGCGTCCACGCGACAACGGCGGGGCTCGGCAACCGCGATGCGAGCGCAAGCGCAAAGATCTCCAGAGTAGCGAAAAGCTTCTGGCGGCGCCAGCTCACGCCCGCGGGCAACAGCCGCCGTCGCGGCAACGGACGGAAAGGCTAGCGAGTCACGCGGGACTGGCGGCACGTTTGGCCACTAGCACAACTGTTGAAGCCATAGGCGGCTTGGCTCGAGCCAAAAGGGCGACGGAAAGCGAGGGGGGTGAATATGGGGGAGGAGTGGGCGAGGGAGAAGAGGAGGAAAAAGAGGGCGGGGAGGCGGAGCTTCAGGACGAGGGGAAAGGGAAGGATGACGACGACGACGAGACGTAGGATGCGGAGCAGGGGAACGCCTACAAATGAACACGCGGGCGGCGATCACTAAGGAGGGGGAGGAAGGAGAGGGTGCCGAGAAGGAACGTTTCGGACTCGAGGTGGCCGGCCAATGCCGCGCCCTGGCTGCACCGAGCCCCACCGGGCGCACAGGCGCGGGCCACGTCCGCAGATGTTCGGCCAGCCCCAAGACAGCCACCGCCCCGACGGCATCTTCGCATTTATATGCCGTTCGCTTGTTAACAACACAGAGAACACATTGGAAGCTGAACCAATCGTGAAAGAGATAAGGAGGGGAAGAGGGGGTAAGATCTACATAGCCTCCCAGGTGGCCAAGAATACATGCCGCTACGCGGCACCACCCCCAACGAGAATAACTGTGATGTTTTATGGTGGTCTCCTCTACGTGCTGGCGCAAGTACGTATCAACCACAAGCCGCCGTCCGCGAGCAGGGGGTTACTCTCAGACGTCGGCAGTCGCGCACTGCAGACTACCCCGAGAGGATTTTATACGCTGCCCCCGGAGTCCCCCGAGAACGCCCTGAGACCCAAACGGTCCCTGGGAGAGGTCGCAGCCCCCTCCCCTCGCAAAAACAACGCGGCCCAAGGCGCGCCAGGAATATTATGCAGGGCCCCGATGGGGCCTGTGATCATTCCAGTTGGGCCTGGACCCACGGAGGTCCACATGGGGTCCCAAGAGAGCCCCACGAGGACGCTAAAAAACCCATCAAGCGCTGTGCACGCCCGAACAATCGGCGGACACGGCAGCAGCCTTAACAAAACAAGTGCCCGCCACCTTGCCTGGGGCACGCTGAATCGTGGAAGAATTCCAAGTGCTGTCTGGTAGGGTTTCTGTAATCTTCCAAGGGGCCCTCCACCCTCCGGGCGGCAACCACCTGATTGCATCGCCCCCACTCCTGGGGGTACCTGGGCGGCCATGGCGCCGCAGTGGGGCCTCCCAGGCTTCCGTGACGGCCCAGGGAGCCCACCTAGGCCACCAAGATAGCCCAAGATGGGTCCAAGACGGTCCAAGATGGCCTCCAGACGGCCCAAGAGGCCTCCAAGACGCCCCAAGAGGCCTCCAAGAGTCCTGCCAAGAGGGCCCCAAGAAGCAAAACGCAGTGAGTTTCATTACGAATTTGGAAGATTTGGGCATTCTCGCCGCATCGGCTTCCCGACGCTCCAAAACGACTCAAGAGGCCCCCAAGATCGCCCGAAGAAAATCGAAAAGGCGCCCAAAAGGGCTCCAAGACGGCCCAAGAGCGCCCCAAGACGGCCCACGAGGCCCCCAATGAGGCCCAAGAGGCCACCAAAACGGCTCCAAGAGGGGTCGACGTAGACATCGCTGAATGAAGGCACGGCCAACAGGATCTCTCAAGCCCATTTCGGTGGTTCTTGGGACCCTGCGGCAACTCTGCAAACCCCTTGGGGGCCACATGGCCGGTCTGGTAGCCGCCTTGAGGGCTCTTGGGAACAACTTGGAGGCACGTTGAGGCAACCTCGGGCCGTCCTGGAGCCGTCTCGGGGCCGTCTGGGACGCCAGCAACGGCGGCAACGAATGCAAGTAGGAGGACACTCGTGATTGCGATAGTGGCAGGTGCGAGCTTAAAACGAAGTGGCGCGAGACAAAACATCAAGATAGTGTGGAAATTTGGCCACGGCCGCAGCGGCGACAAAGAGCAATGCTAATGTGAATGCCCTGAGCTCGAGAAATCGTTTTCCGTGTTTGCACGCGCGGCCGAGAAACTGCAATAGCCAGCGCTGCCAAGGACCCCGCAAGCAGAGCTCCGCTCGACAGCTCTGATGGCTGTCAGCCCCCTCAGCTCTGGGCAGGACCGAAGAATGTGAGCCTAAGAGTTTGCAGCAACACGTCGAGCGTGCTTCGCCATACACATTGCGCACCTCTCCCTGGGGGGCACGTCGCCCCCCCTCACGGGCACGGAATCCAGGGCCAGCGCGCAACCACTTTCCCACATCAGACTCCCCGCGTAAAAACTGCAAGACCCTCTCACGACTGCTGAGGCGATGCGCTCAGTTTCCTGACCTTCTTGGTGGCCTTCACCTTGGCCCGGGCCTTGGCCTTGCCAGAAGCTGCCTGGCGCTTCTCCAAGTCGAGGTCCTTCTCGAACTTGTCGAACTCCTGATCGACCTCCGCGGCGCCAGCGGGAGCCTCGACTGTGCCAGCCTTGACTTTCTCCGCCATCTCGCGGACCAGGGCGGCGCACGTGCCCGTTTTTTGGGCCCCCTTCTCGCCCCTCGGAACGGCGTGCAGATTGGGGCCGGCGCTCGGGGGGGAGAGGTTCTTCAAGATGATGGTCGCGATGCCGTCGGGCGACTTCAACTGCGCATCCTCGTCCGAGCGCGGGCACTCGAAAGCGAAATCACGGCCGACTTTCGCGTGGGCTGGCAGCAGGGCGGCAGCGCCTGAGATGTGAACCACCGTCTTGACGGTATCACTTTCCCACTCCAGCGCGCGAGCGCCACCGGCGTGCCAGTTCACCTTGCCACCCTTCACATGCTTGGCAACCCACTCCTTCCAGCGGTCGCCGACCTGCTTGACGCGATCCAAGAAGAACGCCTCGCAGACTTTCTTGTCCAAGCAAATCTTGTCCAGGAAAGTCCTCTCCGTGGTCTGGGTGAACAAGTAAAACGAGGATGCAATGATGGCGCCATCGTGCTTCAGCATGTTCTTTAGCATGCGTGCTGTGATCTGCCCCCCCCGTGGCCTCCACGATAACTTTGGCCTTGAAACGGTTGGGGAGCCGGTGCAACATCACGCATGTCGAAGGCCAAGATCTAGAATATGCCGAAACACTGGCGGCCCCTATCAAATCAGCCTGCAAAGAGCCGTCAACCAGATTAACTCGTTGTCCGAGCCGAACTGCTCGAGAATCCTGATCAGGGCGGCCCTCATGATCACCCGGCGGTTCTTCTCCTTCGAGCCCCGGCAACTCTTGACCGCGGGGGCCTTCGTCGCGAAACTCTTGAAGTCCATGAAAGAGTTCCCCGCAGCGGTCTTGCTGTGGGCGACCATTGCGCGCGGAATGCCCTCCCGCACAAGGATGCGGTGGAAAGCAAATGCCCGTGCTGCAGAACAAAAGTGGCCATTGGCCTACGTGTCTGGCACGCATGGCAAAACAACGGCAGACGCCATCGGAAGCGCTCGTGGCAATGATGGCGATGCAAGCAGATAGACACCATAATACTGATCCAGATAATGGCTCATACGCGCGGACGGTTACATGGCACCGCGTGGCTATGCTATCTACTCGACAGTGGCAATGCGGACCCGGGGTGGGTTAGTTGTATAATGTTACAATGCGAGCGTGCGCCGCGCGCGCGCCCGCGCACTGTCACGCGCGTTTCGGGCAAGTTCGGGCGGGCGAAATACGAGCGCGACAATTGAAATTCATTGGCCATTTTGGGCTTCGAAACGAATTGAAGCGGGGGTGGGGGTCTGCGGGCAGACGGTGAATTCAGGCCCGCGGGGAGGAAGTCGGGGAGAGCGGGGGCGGGGAACTCGCTCAGGTTTCGCTATGTCGGGCGGGGGGCTGACGCCGTAGCTAACGCAATTGAAGCCCAGGAGGGGAGAAGGGCGGGGGTTCAGGCCCGGGGCGAGGGGGTCGGAAGGGGGGGGGGCGACACCGTGGCTGACGCCGGACCCGGGAGAGGGGAGGGGGGGTGGGACCTCGCTCAAGCTTCGCACCGTCGGAGGGGGGGAGCGGCTGACGCCGTTGCTGACGCCATTCAGGCCTGGAAGAAGGGGGGGGGGGGGGGGCGACGCCATGGCCGACGCCATTCAGGCCCGCGAGGGAGGGGTCGGGAAGAGGGGGGGGGGGGGGGGGGGGGGGGGCTGACGCCATGGCCGACGCCGCGCAGGCCCGGGAGGGGGAGGGGCGGGGGAGCTCGCTCAAGCTTCACTCTGTCGGGGGGAGGGGGGGGCTGACGCCATGGCCGACGCCGTTCAATCGGGAGAGAGGAGGAGAGGGGGGGGCGACGCCATGGCTGACTGACGCCACTCACGCCCGCGAGGGGGGAGTCGGGGGGGGGGGGGCGGGAGCTGGCGCCACGCATGCCTAGAGGGTGGGAGGGTACCCCATGAGTTTGGCTGTTCACGCGGGATCGTCGATTTCGAATATCTGAAGGTTGCCCAACCGAGTTCAACACCTCTATCTTACGAGGATGCATCGAACGAGTGCTCTACTTTTTTAAAACCTAAAAAGCCCCCCTCTGCCAGCAGAATCGGCAGCGCCCGGGATCGGCGGCACTGGTCAGAGGCCACTACAATAAAGATGTGCGACTTACCCAACCCGCTTGATAATTGAACCCAGCGGCTGCATCATATAATACATATGTATACACATATAGCTATGCGGGTTTTGTCTGGTGCATGCGCGCCAAGTCTATTACACCCTGCAATGTATGCGCAAGATGCATATCGGCTACATATGTTCGGCCTCGCGCGCGCACGTCGAACTATGCATAACATCGGGTAGATCTTCACGCATATGCAACTTGAATGGCAACTGCAAGTCGACTGCAAGGTGTGAATTGCAGGTGGCATGGATCTGCAAGTGCAGGCACATGCATTGCGTGTGCAATGTGTACGCCTGCGCGGACGTAGGCGCTGTTGCGTTCGAGCTTCGCGCGCCTCAATTGCGCGTTCATCCGACCACGCGTGGTCTGAAAGCAAATATAGGCATGGCTCTATGCGTGGCCGAACGCGCAACCCACGACATGGACACCGACCGCGGCGCAGATGCGGTACTGGATAGATGCAACGCACGCGATGGTTTTCCCGATAGCAATTCAGCACTCGACATGTCCCATGCGATGCCAAGTGTTCCTCGCATGCTGCAAGCTGACCCCCTCTCATCTCCAATCGAGGCCCTACTCCTCCTCTGTTCCCCCCCCCCTGCTCCACTCATCGGCACCCCCCCCCCCTCCCGCCCGCGGCGCCGCGACCACTGCCCCCCCCCCCCATTCACCGCGAACGCCCGTGCAGAAAAAGACCTCTGCCATCTGGCGCGGCCGCGTCAAGGCACCGCGACGCACAGTAAAATATCATATAGCGAAAGATAGCATGGGAAAGCCGAGATACAGCAAAACCAAACCAAGATCATGCAAACGTAGCAATCGCGTAAGAATAGTTCGTGGTATACGTATATTTGCGCGCTTCAATACATGCAGAATGCGGCTGTTTGTTCGCCGCGCGCCACTCGGCCAATGTCCTTGACGCAAACGGCCGCCAGGGCGACAAACATATCCACATCACAAGTCAGGACCCACGCACCGACTTCGTACAACCTCGCAAAAAGCGCCGCGCAACGCGCGCAGATGCGCGCGCGCGAGCAGGGGCACGCGCGCTCGCGCGCGCGCACAAGTCAAATGACATCGAAAGGCCAGTCACCGTTGCACTTTCTCGAAGTCAGCCGCGACCTGAGGCAAATAGCCTTCGACGAACGAAGAAGCCAGCGTTTCAATGCTCGTGCTGACCAGGCGCGTCTGCATTTTGCCGAAGACGGCCAAGATGGCTCCGAGACGACCCAAGACGGCCCAAGAGACCCACAAGAGGTCTCCAAGAGGTCCCCAAGACGGCCCCCAAAAGGGCCTCCAGGAAGGCCCGAAGAGGCCTAGATTATTGATACGCCTAAATTTCTTGACTGTTTCTGGCATATGCTTCTTTTCGGCCTTCTCACGACCCGGGACGGCCCAAGAGGCCCCCAAAGATCGCCCCAAGATCGCACAAGAGGCCTCCAAGATGGCCCCAGAACGACCCAAGAGGCCCCCAAGACGACCCAAAAAGCCTCCAAGACGCCAAAAATGGCCTCTAAGACAGCCGTGGAGCACCCCGAAAGGGCCCCAAATCGGCCCAGACGGGCGCCCATGACGGCTTCCGATGGCGTCAGACGGGCCACGAATGCCCTAAGACGGCCAAAGAGGCCCCCGCGAAGCCCCCAAAGGCCCCCAAGAGGCCCAAGGAGGCCCCCAAGATGCCTCCAAGATGCCCCCAGGAAGCTCCTGGGAGACCTAAAAGTGCCTGTCTGACGCTCCCAAGATGCCCCTCCTCCTCCTCCTCCTCCTCCTCCTCCTCCTCCTCCTCCTCCTCCTCCTCCTCCTCCTCCTCCTCCTGATCTTCCCCGCAATCCTCCCCCAAGTGTTCCCCGAAGGGCTTCCAAAACGGCTGGGGGAACACATGGTCGGATAGCTTGGCAGAGCTCTTGCCACAACGCTCGGCCACAGAAGCAATTCCAAAAGACAGGGGGCGGTGGTGATTCACCGTAGGCGTCTCTGATAGGTTCCACACGCCACAGCCGTGCCATCGCTCTGGAGTAGGACGGCGTGGCTGCCTCCGGCGGCCACCTGCGTATAGATCAGGCCCTCCGCCGGCGCTGGGACATCACACACGCCACGGCCAATGGCGGCACCATCACTCTGGACGGAAGAAGAAAAGTCGGCATGAATCGGAGGCGCGCCCCCGGGGGAGGAGTGAGAGGGGTCAGGCCCTCCTAGAGAGCGGCGGGGCGTCTCACAAACCACCGCGCCATCTGAGAATCTGTGTCAAGGCTCCTCCGGAGCCACATGTGGCTTCTCTCAGAAGGCGCGAGGACTTCTGAAAAGCCCCGCCGCCTTCTGAGAAGGCCTGTTCCATCTCAATTACCCCCCGGGCTCGCCGCCGAATGAACCTGAACCGTCGGGGGACCGCGCGGATTTCTTGGATCGACCATGGAATCCTGCCTGGCGCGCAGAGCGCCCCAAGTGCTGCGCCAGAGGCGCCGCGAAGGGGGGTCCAGCGCTGGTCTGAGAAATCCGCGCGGGCCTCCGTAAACTCATGTCTGTGTGTGTCGCTGTTTCTTCTTCACCTGGAGCAGAACGGTTTGCATCCATCCTGCAGCCACCTTGAGGGGCAACATCGGCGGGGAGACCAGCTCCAGGGAGGGGGGGGGGGGGGAACACCGCCTTGGAATCCGCGATGCGCCGCCGATAGTTCGACGATAGGCCGAGAGCGAAGCCGCACGTTCACTGGGCATGGTGGGATATCAGGCCCCATCGGTGATCCGTTAGTGATTTCGAACAGGGGATCGACTACAGAATTAATCTACCCCAGACCTGACCTGCTCGTCGCATCTATGAAGCATCCACGACGAAATACGTCGGAATATCGTAGATCAACATCCGTTCGACGTACTGCTTCTCGTAGATTCGACGAAAGGTTCACTTTTGGGGTTAGTCAATTCGGTAGTCGATCCCCTCCTCGACTCATCGGCGATCAATGGGTGATTGGGGCTCGATGCGCCCCCCCCCCCGAGCCCGTCGCCCCCATGACACCAACTACAGTCGAAACGCTGTCACTAGAAACCCTAAACAAGGAACGAGCCCCTTGCTTCCGCTAGTTACTTTCGATCTGTCCTAGAACAACTCGAAAACATCCTAAGAACAACTGCAAAACAATTAAGGACCACTGAGCCACTCCCCAACGAAAAGGGTTCCTTCTCCTCGGTGGCAAGCGAAGGGGGGGAGTGAGAAGGGGCGGGCCTTCTCAGAAGGCTCGGAAGTCCCCTGGCCTTCCAAAAGGACACATAAAACTTCTCCCAAGACACAGCAAACTTCTCAGAAGGCGCGAGGGCTTCTGAGAAGTCCCGCCGCCTTCTGAGAAGGCCTTCTCACTCTCGCTTCCCCCCCTCGTTTGCCGCCGACCTTCAACGGCCCGTCTGTAAAACCCCGCAACCACTTGGTCACCGTGACCCTAGCGGCGCCACCGATGGGGGGGGCGGGCCTCTACGACGGAGGGGGGGGCCTTCTCCGAATGCAGGAGGCCTAAACGCTTGTAAGAAAATGTCCTCCTACATCGGGGGGCAAGAGGCGACATGACCCTACTTGTTGGAAAGCCCACGCGGACTTCCTGATCGGCGCTGGACCCCCCTCCCAGGGCTCCCCGGCGCGCGGAGCGCGCCAGGAGCGGCGCAGGAGGCGCCGCCGGGGGGGCTCAGGGCCGATCCAACAAGTACAGGCGGACCCCCGAGAGTGCATGTCCACGTCATGTTTGGGCTCTCGGCTGGCGCTGCTCCCTGCCACCTGCGTGTAGGCCAGGCCCGCAGCCGGCGCTGGAAGGTCGCACTGCCCCGAGTCGTTGCTGCCGCACGCCGCGACCGCGCCATCGCTCCGGAGCAGGACCGTATGGCGCGCTCCTGCGGCCACTTGCGTGTAGGTCAGGCCGTCTGCCAGCGCCGGAAGTAGAGGAACAAAAAACAGCCCTAATTATCAGCTTTCGGAGGTCCATGCAGATGCCCTTGATGGGCGCTGGCCCCTTTTCTCTGGAGCGCGGAGCCCGACGGAGGCGGCGCCACAGGCACTGCCAGGGGCAGCGCAAGGCCCATTCCAAGAAATCCGCGTGACCTCCGAAAATGAATGTTTATCGGAAGTTGGGGGGGGACATCGCAGCGGAACAGAAAGCCACCAACCAAGAAATCGGTTTCGGCTTCGCATGCGTCGCATCAGCATCGTCATCATCATCACATCCCTCATCATCACAGCCATCGTCGATCGGAGAACCCCCACCAGCATCGTCATCATCACACCCATCGCATGTGCCAGCTGTTGGATATGTCCCACCATCCCCCAAATTCCTTGTCACTCGAAGAATGGTCGTATAGGTGCAATTTTCTGTTCTTCGAAGGTTGCACTGTCCCGCGTCATTCTTGCCACACGCCAGGGCCGCGCCATCGCTCTGGAGCAGAACGGTGTGCTCGTCTCCCGCCGCCACCTGCGTGTAGGCGAAGCCCTCCGCCAGCGGCGGGAGGTCGCACTGACCCGCGCCGTTGACGCCAAACGCCACAGCGGCGCCGTCGCTCCAGAGCAGAACGGTGTGCTCCAGCCCAGCGGCGACCATGCCTCCGCGACGGCCCACAAGTCGGGGGCGGCCGGGCTCGAAGTCGAGCGGCCGCGGAAGACGGCAGGCCACGGGAAGGCGGAGGCGGAGGGGGGCAGGGACCAGTCGGCGTCGGATCAGGCTGCATCGGCACCGGGTGTCAGGATCAAAAATCGTATCGGCCGCGCCAAAGGGAGAACAGCGCCTTTTGCAAGCATGGTTTTGTTGGGACCCTGGATGCCCCAATCCCCCACACATCCTCAGGGAAAGACCCGAATCCCAAACCCGCGCGGTCACTCCGAATCCCAACTGACCCACCTGACGGTGTTATGAGGCAACTACTGGGAGGTTTTTTGTCGGAAGGACTACGGGGAACTCAGGCTCACTATGGATGCCTGACGTTCATATGTGATGACATCGCTTCATCAGGTACCCCCTCGGCTTCTTGCATTACGGGGCAAACACTGTCATCTGGCAAACATTCACTTAATCTGAAAACTTGCATCGGTGAATATTTTCCATGCTCGCATCGTCGGATCGTTTCGGTCGTCTCGTTGCCAGAATCTCTCCAGTGCTATATTGCGCATGGTCTGTTTGAGACATCCGAAGGGCTGTCGACCCTTGATCGACGAAAACTTAGGACGGATGTCAACGTCATCAATAATGGCTGAGAGGTCACGATCCAAAGTGTCGCTTTGTTCCGCCTGCTGAACCAACGCCGAAACACGTTCCACTCCTGGACTAAACGGCTCATCGACGAGTAATATTGCAAGGACGTGAAAGGAAACCTACTCGTCAAGACAGATGCAGCATTACTCGAGGAAGCCTCAACCATTGCAAGCGATGCGACCGAACTGGGATATGCATGCACTTCCACATGCGCACGTGACGTAAAAAATGCGCTTTCGGCTGATGAACAGTTACTTGCCAGAGGAATGCGGTTTCGGGCGAATGTGGGGTGCAATGGTGGTTCTGATTCGATCTCATCACTGCTCAGTATGGATCGCATCGACACGCCTTGAAGTATCAGCTAGGCTGGTCAACGCTTGAATGCAGAAGCGTAGAAAGGAGGGAGCACAACGAAGCGACGGCCCAAGCTCTTCCTTTTGCGTTAGGGCTGGGGTCGGCCCGCGGTGTCGACCCAAACTCCTGGGCACCAAAGCGGCGCCTTGATCCAAAACCAGCTGCAACGCAATATCGCGTTACAGCGAGAAGCGACGGCGGCAGCAGAGAGCAGGCATGGGAAGAGGTTTACCAGCTCCAATGGCTGTTATCACATGCATCACGCCCCCCCCCCTAATCCGGCGCTTCGTGGCCACATAGGGAGCTCCACCGAAGGCCCCACTGGCTGTGATCACACGCGCCAACGCGCCACCCAGTACGGCGCTTCGCGTCCCCGTAGGGAGCCCCAACGAAAGCCCCAATGGCTGTGATCATATGCGCCCCGCGCCACCAAGTACGGCGGGCGTTCCGTGCCCCCATCCGGAGTTCCACCGAAGGTCCCACTGGTTGTGATCACATGCGCCCCGCGACACCCGGCACGGCGTTCCGTGGCACCATGGGGAGCCCCACCGTAGGCCCCAGTGGCTGTATCACATGCGGCCCGCGCCACCCAGTACGGCCCTTCGTTGCCCCATAGGGAGCCCCACCGAAGGCCCCAATGGCTGTGATCTCATGCGGCCCGCGCCACACAGTACGGCATGGCCCAATAGGGAGCTCCACGGAAGGCGCCACCCAGTACGGCTTCTCGTGGCCACATAGGAAGCTCCACCGAAGGCCCCAATGGTTATGGACGCATGCACCCCGCGACACCCAGCACGGCGTTCCGCGGCCCAATAGGGAACTCCACCGAGAGCCCCAGTGGCTGTGATCACATGCGTCCCGCGCCACCCAGTACGGCGCTTCGTGGCCACATAGGGAGCTCCACCGAATGCCCTACTGGCTGTGATCACATGCGCCCCGCGCCACCCATGCCTACAGGGAGCTCCACCGAAGACCCCATTGGCTGTGATCACATGCGTCCCGCGCCACACAATACGGCGCTTCGTGGCCCCATAAAGAGTTCCACCGAAGGTCCCACTGGTTGTGATCACATGCGGCCCGCGACACCCAGTACGGCGTTTCGTAGCCCCATGAGGAGCTCCACCGAAGGCCGAGTGGCTGTGATCACATGCGACCCGCGCCACCCACCCTTCACACTCTTCATGGCCCCATACGGAGCTCCACCGAAAGCCCCATTGGCGACGGTCGCATGCGTCCTCTGGCTCATTTCGGCATACCGCTCACGCGCTTCGCGGCCCCATAGGGGTCTCCACCGAAGGCCCCAGTGGCGGCATTCGCATGGCGGCCCCGCTCCATTTCGGCTCCTCACACGCTTCGTGGCCCCGTATGGAGCGCCACCGAAGGCCCCAATGGCTGCGCCCGCATGCGTCCCCGCCCCATTTCGGCACACCCTTTACACGCTGAGATTCACCGAAGGCGATATCCACAAAAACGATACTCACAACTGCATATGGTTGTGCCCTCCGCCAGGATGTTGTGTTTCGCTCTTCGTCGCCCGGCGCTGCCACGTGACATGCAGAGTGGATGCAGTACCGTCTCATCGCGCCTCCAGGCGCTGCCACGTGGCAAATGGAGTGGGTGCGTATTTGTGTTCGGCTTCCAGCGGCTTCGCTCGCCCCCCGCAGGCGGTGCCAGGTGGCGAGTAGGAATGGAATAGTACTTTCTCAGCCCCCCGCGACGCATCCACGTGACGAGTACATAATGAAATACGACACTGTCGCCCGCCAAAGCGCTGCCATGTGGCCAGTGGAGTGTACACTGTATTTCTTGCTGGGGGGGAACCGCGGAGCTGCCAGGTGACGAGGTGCACATTGCGTTACAGTGCAATTGCATTGCATCTTGTTGCATTGCAATGAATCCCACCAGCCCTTTGGGCGTGAGTGGTTTAGAGAGCTTTCTCTGTTCTCAACCCCCCAACCCCCCTTCTTCCCCTTCGGGGAGGGGTTTACCCCTCCCCCTACCCCCTCCCCCTGGGCCTGGACAGGGAGCCCCGAGTGTTCTCAGGGGGGTCTTTTTCGACTCCTGGGAGGGCCAAAAAACGACGACCCTCACGAGGATTCTGGCCCCGACGGGAGGGCAGAGTTTGGCCCCTCTCCTCTTCTTTGAAGCCAACATCATTGATTTTACTACGGTTTTGGCCCCATTTTGGCCTCCTGAGGGGGCAGCACTCCTCTTCCTTCATAGCAAAACCATTGATTGTACGAAGGTGTTGGGCTCATTTTGTCCTTCTCAGGGGGCAGCGCTCATTTGCGCTTCTGAGGAGGTCGCAAGAGGCCCCAAGATGGCCCCCAGAGGCCCCCAGGAGCCTCCCAAGAGGCCTCCAAGAGGCCACCAAGAGGCCCCCAAGAGGCCCCAAGAGGCCCCAAGAGGCCCCCAAGAGGCCCCCAAGATGCCCTCAAGAGGCCCCCAGAAGCCCCACGAGGCCCCCAAGAGGCCCCCAAGAGGCCCCCAAGAGGCCCCCAAGAGGCCCCAAGAGGCTCCAAGAGGCCCCCAAGAGGCCCCACGAGGAGCCCGAACGACTCACACCAGGACGAGGGGCCCGAACGACTCACACCACGAAGAGCCCGAACGACTCACACCACAAGGAGGGGCCCGAACGACTCACACCAGGACGAGGCGCCCGAACGACTCACACCACGAGGAGCCCGAACGACTCACACCACGACGCGGGCCCCGAACGACTCACACCACGAGGAGCCCGAACGAGTCACACCAGGAGGAGGGGCCCGAACGACTCACACCAGGACGAGGGGCCCGAACAACTCACACCACGAGAAGCCCGAACGACTCACACCAGGACGAAGAGCCCGAACGACTCACACCACGAAGAGCCCGAACGACTCACACCAGGAAGAAGGGCCCGAACGACTCACACCAGGACGAGAAACCCCAAACGACTCAAATCACGAGGAGCGCTTTCTCTCCCTCCTCCTCCGCCTCGTCCTTCTCCCGCTCCCCCCACAAGGAGGATGTACAAGGAGGCGGGAGGAAGGAGGAACAGGGGAGATATGCGGGGCCAAGCGGACACACGCCTGAAAAACACGACTGTCGGCATGCTTCGCAAGAGTTGCTGCTGTTAGATGGGCTGGTGGGGATACGCGAAGCGTAAAGAATTTGAATTTGCATTTGCATTTGCATTTGCCTTTGCCTTTGCCTTTACCTTTGCATGTGCAGTAGCATTTGCCTTTGCCTTTGCCTTTGCCTTTGCCTTTGCCTTTGCCTTTGCCTTTGCCTTTGCCTTTATCTTTGCATTTGCATTTGCATTTGCATTTGCATTTGCAGTTGCATTTGCATGTGCATTTGCATTTGCATGTGCATTTGCATGTGCGATGCATTGCGTTGCATTGCATTGCACTGCGTTGCGTTACATTGCATTGCATTAAGTTGCGTTGCATTGCATAACACTGCGTTGCATTTGCATTGCAGTTGCAATAAATTGCAATGCAAGTCTCAAGCTGGTCTGAGCCGTAAGTCCCCCCCTCTTGTCTCTCTTTCTCCATTGAGCCAGGGGGTGCTGCTACAACGCTGACGTCCTCTTAAGGAGGGTCCGCCCATGTACTGTCCTTTTCCTTGTGCCTCCACCTTGCATGCATGTGTCTCTTCACGCGAACGTTCCAAGCTGCTCGGAAACGAAACGGAGGAGGAGGAGGAGGACAGGGAGGGAGAAGACGGGAGGAAGGTACAGAGAAGAGGAGGGAAGGAGGAGGAGTGCAGAGGGAAGAAGGGGGACGACGAGAGGGGGAAGGGAGGGGAGAACTGGCCAACCATCCCGGCAAGCGAACAACCGGCCACCCAACCACCCAACCAACCAACCAACCGACCAACCACCAGCCAACCAACCGGCCAGCCAACGAACCAAGCGCCCAACCAACCGTCCAGCCGGCCAGCCAGCCAACCAACCAACCACCCCATCGCCTCGTAACAAAAAATTAAATTGACCCGAAATCAGCGAGCCAGCCAGACAACCAACCCACGCAACGACCAGTCATTACCAACATATTTTTGGATGACGTCCCACACGGCGGGTCCCCAGAATATTGTTTAACCTGAAAATAATGTGACCTAAAAACATTCTGACCCAACAATCGGCGACCTAATCAACAATCAGCCAACCAACCCACCAACCAACCAACCTGTCCTTCAATGTGATTTGTTTGAGGATGGCCCACACGGCGGGTCCCGGAAATGATTTCTGGACCTGGAACACAATGTTTCCATTGAGTAATATATATATATATATATAGATGTATAATAAATGACCCTGATAGAAAATTAACCCTTCTCCCGTGCTGCCCCCCCTCCTCTCCCTCTCCCACCTTCTTCCTCCTTCGGGGGAGGAGCTGCAGCAGAAGGGGCCCACTCCGCGCGTTCGGCCCATCGGTGTCCTGGCTGCCTCCGAGCAGTGGAGCCCGTTGCGGCACATGCCATCGGGGCCAGTCCTCAGCGGGGCTGGCCGAGCCGGAGGAACATGAGAGCACGACGAGCCAACATGACAGGCAAGTTTCAGCAAACATCATCAATCCTGTTGCAATTTTCCAGCTACGTCAATGTTCACGGGGGGAGGAAAGGGTGCGGGGGAGGGAGAGGCATGTTTGAGCTCCGCGCCCCGCATCTCCTTACCGCACAAAGCAAGAAAGACGACTGCAGTGGAGGGACGGGCAGCCGCCCTGGAGAAAGACTGCTCTGACTCGTCTGCCCTGTCCCCTGCCCTGGGCACGAACGGGCCCTCATACTCTTCGAGGGCCAGGGACGCGCGCGCACGCTGCGGGACAGCTGGGGGTCAGGTCGGGCATGTCCTCCTACAGGCCAGGCGGACTGGAAAAAAAAAACATAAATCATCAAAAGACTCCCACAATCGTCTACAAGCAAATGCTTGACGTATTATGTACAATATATATATATGTACTCGAACCACGCGCGCTTCGCGCGCGCTTAGGTTCTAGCCGGCCCCGAAGACTGTATTAGCAGGCACCCGAAGACTCTACTAGCATAACCCCAACACCCTAGACGAAAAGCCCGAACTCGATAATCGAACTCCCGAACAGCCCAACACTGTCACCCGAAACAAAACAGCCAAACTTTAATAGTCGAACCCCCAGACACTCACTCTGACACCCTCGCCATTACACCCCAACCTTGATACCGAATACCCGATTCGAAAACCCGAACCCGAACGCTTAACATCTCAAGTGAAAGGGTTCATCCCAACTCCACCGCTTCCTACTTCCTTCTGCATCCTTCCTTCTCCCGCTTCCTCCTCCTCCTCCTCCTCCTCCTCCTCCTCCGCTGCCTCCTCCCTCCTCCTCCTCCCACTCCCCCTCCTCCTCCTCCTCCTCCACCTCCTCATCCTCGTCCTTCTCCTCCTCCTCCTCCTCCTCCTCCTCCTCCTCCTCCTCCTCCTCCTCCTCCTTGTCCTCCTCCTCCTCCTCCTCCTCCTTCTCATCCTCGCCTCTTGGGGCTGTTTGGGCGCACTGATATCCAAGGGAGCGGATATGCTACAAACATACGTTGTACGAATGGAATGGGGCCATGTTGGTCTCCCGGAGCCCTTGTGGGGGGCCTCTTGAACCTCTCTACGGCCGTCTCGAAGGCCTCTTGGCCGTTCTGGAAGCCATCTTCGGCCGTCTTCAAGCGCTCCTGGGCCTCTTGGGGCCCTCTCGGGGTTCCCTGGGGGCCCGCTTGGGGCTCACTTAGGCCGTCGTGGGGCCCTCCTGGGCCGTCTTGGAGCTGTCCTAAGCCGTCCTGGGGCGTCCTTGGGCGCCTCTTGGGGCTCTTTGGGCGCACTGATATCCCAGGGAGCGGATATGCTACAAACATACGCTGTACGAAAAGAATGGGGCCATGTTGGTCTCCCGGGGCCCTCGTGGCGGGGGCTCTTGAATCTCTCTTGGGGCGTCTCGAAGGCCTCTTGGCCGTTCTGGAAGCCACCTTGGGCCGTCTTCAAGCGCTCCTGCGCCCTCTTGGGGCGCTCTTGGGGCTCCCTCGGGGCCCGCTTGGGGCTCACTTGGGACGTCGTGGGGCCCTCCTGGGCCGTCTTAAAGCTGTCATAAGCCGTCCTTGGGGATCCTTGGGAGCCTTTTGGGGCTCTTTGGGCGCACTGATATTCCAAAGAGCGGATATGCTACAAACATACGTTTTACAAAAAGAATGCAGCCATGTTGGTCTCCCGGGGCCCTCGTGGCTGGGGCTCTTGAATCTCTCTTGGGGCGTCTCGAAGGCCTCTTGGCCGTTCTGGAAGCCACCTTGGGCCGTCTTCAAGCGCTCCTGCGCCCTCTTGGGGCGCTCTTGGGGCCCTCTTGGGGCTCCCTCGGGGCCCGCTTGGGGCTCACTTAGGCCGTCGTGGGGCCCTCCTGGGCCGTCTTGGAGCTGTCCTAAGCCGTCCTGGGGCGTCCTTGGGCGCCTCTTGGGGCTCTTTGGGCGCACTGATATCCAAGGGAGCAGATATGCTACATACATACGCTTTACGAAAAGAATGGGGCCATGTTGGTCTCCCGGGGCCCTCGTGGGGTCCTCTTGGACATCTCTTGGGACGTATCGAGGGCCTCTTGGCACTTCTGGAAGCCATCTTGGGCAGTCTTCAAGCGCTCCTGGTGCCCTCTCGGCGCTCTTGGAGCGCTCTCGAGCGGTCCGGAAGTCTCCAGAGGTCGTCCGGGAAGCCTTCTGGGGAGAGGTGGGTCCGTGGTACAACGGGGGGGCCAGCCCGGGGCCCCAGGGCCGGGATCTCCCACATATGTGTGTACATGTGTATATAGATTCTCGTGTAGAAGGGCACGCCCGACTTCAAGCTAGTGGGAGAGAGGCAGGGACAAAGCCGTGGTGGGAAACAAGTGCGTCCAATTTCGCGCTCCGCGCTGCGTCAAGAGCGAGAGCGCGAACAGCTTCGCGCTCTCGCGCCGCCCCCCAGGGGAGAAGACGAGCACACGACCCCAAGAGAAGGAAAGGGAGGCCAGGAGCACGAGACGAAGACGAAGCCCGTCCAGGGGCAGGAGAGCCGAGGGAACAGTCCGCCTCTCCTCACGGGAGCTCTGCCCTCTGAACACTGCCTGGACCCTCGGATCGCGAGCGGCCACCCCAGGGGAGAAGAGGACGATGAGGAGGGGGAGGAGGAGGAGGAGGAGGAGGAGGAGGAGGAGGAGGAGGAGGAGGAGGAGGGCGGGGAAAGGGAAAGGGGCGGGGACCGGATGGCTCGTGAGGCGTCCGCGCCGAGGAGGGAAGAGGGGGCAGGGGCCGAGGCCCCGGGCTCGAGGGCTTCACCGTGTGGCCGCCGGAGACGTGGGGGAGCGGGGGGATTATGCAGGTGGTGGTGGTGCAAGATTGCGGCGAGCTGCTGATGATGATGATGATGATGATGATGATGATGATGATGGTGATGATGGTGATGATGGTGATGGTGATGGTGATGGTGATGGTGATGGTGATGGTGATGGTGCTGGCGATAAGTGATGGTGATGGTGCTGGCGATGGTGATGGTGATGGCGATTGTGATGGTGATTGTGATGCGATCGCGAAGCGGGGTGGCCCGCAGAGTACACAGATTGCTGCTCAGCACTTGATGTTGAAGCTGTGATAGCTCTTCCCCCCCAAGGCGCTCAACATTGGGGGAGGGGGAGGAGGAGAAGACTTCCGAGGAGGAGAATGAGGATGGGGAAGGGGGCAGGGAGGGAGAGGAGGAGGAGGAGGAGGACAGCTCTCTACGGGGGCCGGGCGCTAGCTCCTGTTCCTGCAGAAGCCCGCGGCGTACCACTTGCACACGCCCGCCTGCCCACCGGCGCCCTTGCCGAAGAGCTCCTTGCCTGGAGGAGGCGGCGCCCCAGGCCGCTCGCGCCCGTGCCCAATCGGGTAGGGGGGCAACGTCACGACCAACGAACTTTTCCGCATGCATGCAAGAGGGTCGGAGAGGCTTCGGTTGCGCACAGACAGCCCACTCAAAGCAGTCCCAGCTGGCCTCGAGGGGCCCCCCGAGCAGTCCGGAGCGGTTTCAGCAGCCGAGAATGCTCCCACTTGCTCCTCCGTCTCATGCTTGTTTATCACCGTGCAGCGCCTCCTCATCCTCCTCCTCTTGGTCTGCCAGCTCCTCCTCTTGGTCTGCCAGCTCCTCATTCCTCCTCCTCCTCCCTCGTTCATTCTCCCGCCGCAGTCATCCTTTCTACCTCCGCCCTCTTTCACTCCTCCCCTTCGCTCCCCTCACCCTCCACGCCTCCCTCCTCATATTACCCATCCCCTGATCCATCCCCTGCTCTTCGTCGTCGTCGTCGTCGTCGCCGTCATCGCCGTCGTGGTCGTGGTCATCGTCGTCGTCCTCCTCCTCCTCCTCCTCCTCCTCCTCCTCCTCCTCCTCCTCCTCCTGATGCTCCAAATCTCAGGGCACACGCATCTCTAAGCTCCAACTGGCCAGTGCCGTGCACCTGCAGACTGACCTGTGCCCATCCTTCCATGACTCCATGACCTCAGCCGCAACCTCCTCCCGACCCTCCCCGTCCTCCTCCTCCTCCTCCTCCTCTCTCCTCCTCCTCCTCCTCCTCCTCCTCCTCCTCCTCCTCCTCCTCCTCCTCCTCCTCCTCTCCAGCCCCGCCGCCCTCTTCGCAGAGCCTTCGCATTTGCCCTTGCCCTTGCCCTTGTCCTTGCCCTCGCCCTTGCTCCCCCTGCCGACAATCAGCCAACTCCTCCTCCTCCTCCTCCTCTCCTATCCTCCTCCTCCTCGACCCTCGTCGTCCTCCTCCTGCCGAGCCGCCCGCCCCCCCCCCCCCAAGAGCCTTTGCCCTTGCCCTTGCCCTTGCCCTTGCTCTCCGCGATAGCGGCGCCCTGGGCGATGGCCTCCTGCGGGGCGTCCAGGCCCAAACCCTGGACCCACCCTCGAATTCGAACCCTGAGAGAAACGCTGGGAGCCAGACTGACACCTTTTCCCTGGGGGGCCGCCTGGCCTGGTCCTGGACACTAGGATTTTCACGGCTCCCATGGCGTCCACAGAAAAAGGTCATCCCATCAAAGAGCTGGATCGAGACCTCCTCCTCCGAGCCCCTGGCGTGGAGACTGAAGTTATGGACGTGCAGCCTGAGGACGAGGGTAGGGTGCATGCGAGACAGCGAGTCCGTGACTGCGAGGGCGGCTACTTGAAGACAGCGAATCCCCCCAGTCCCCGCCACCACAGCCGAAAAAGGTGGCCGCCGTGTGGGTCGAAACCACCCCCCGAAGGTCACGATGCGCTCGCCAATTGTAAATCGAAACCAAGAGTTCCAACAGCCGCCGCGGAAAACCGTGACTGGGCGCCTCGGCCCGCAGGAGATACATGCTACAACGCTCGAAATCTTCGTGGAGATCTACAATTCCCGTGCCGGACGCGTCGTCGGGGGGGACTCTTTGATCGACAAACATATGCTGCCGCTTCGCATCTTCGGGGCCGCCTTCGGGGGCAGCGAAGTCGCAATCACGTCGAATCGATCGGGCTCGCTCGACCAACCTAACGCACGAGGCGAGCAGGTCGGTAGACCTCGTAACCCCCCGGCGGCTCGGAAAGCAAAAAACGCAACGCGCGCCGCAGCTGGGGGGGGGCAGCGCGCGGCCAAAAAATCCAGGCGCCCGCCACGCAGGAAACTCAACCACCGAGGGTGCCAAATCTACACCCCCGCTCCCGCGCGCCCAGGGAAGCCCGACAAATCTTTCGGAAATCGTCAGGAGTGGGGCGTGCGAGGCCGCGGGGGAATTCTGCCAGCCCCCATGGGATGGCGATCTCGCCGCGGCTCTCGGCGCCGCGGGAGTCCACGGGGCGACCCCGGCCCTGGGCGGCAGCATCGACGGCCCTCCAGGGGTCGGACATGTCCATGTTGGAGTGGCCCTGGCGCAGGCGCCATGGTTCACGGTCTGCTTCCACTTCGACACGCGATGGGTGAATCCTGCGCCCTCTGCAGGCCCGCGGACCGAGGCGCGCCCCCCCGCGGGGCGCGCCTCGTCAAACGCAGGGCTGCGAAGGCCACGCGGCCCCGATAAACTGGCTCCGCTTCGTCCCGGCTCAAGACTGCGCACCAGCGGGCTGCCCCGCGAGTGAGGCGCCCATGCGCCCTCCGTCAGGGCACGCCAGGGGCGCCCAGGTGCCCTGCTGGCGCGCCGCGTCTGCGACGAGGGGGGCTCGGGCCCGCCGAGGGAGGCCACCGCGCCAGACGACGTCGCCCTCGCCGAGCAGGTCAAACATGCCCGGCAGGTCCGTCTCAGCCGCCGCGGCGAAGCCCTGCCAGGTGCTCTCCAGCTTGGCGCCCGAGCACAGCACGTCATGTGGCCCAACTGGGGCCAGTCTGGCGGGGCCCGCAGACGCCCCGCCGGCAGGCGAGTGGAGGGGGGGGCCGCGCCTTGGCCAGCCGCCAGCCCGTCACGGCGCGGAAGGGCTCGAGGCCGACGGGGGCCGCGGGGGCAGGCGGCCGCGCTCAGCACTTGAGCGTTGGCGGCGTCGCGGGCGATGCGAGCGCCAACCACGAAAGAGGCGACGGCCCCCTCCGCCCCTGCCCTGGAAGGCAGCAGCCTCGGGCGCGAAGACAATACCCCCGACGACTCGGCACCAGTCGCCGGCCCGAAGCGAACCGGGCGCGTTGCGGCAGTCGGCCCGCGAGACCCACGGGACGCCGTAGAGGCGGACCAGCTCCCTGCCGGCCTCGAGGATGGAGAGGTCGCGAGCCGCCAACCCCTCGTCGACCCAGAAGTAAGCCGCGACCAGCACGTGGCCGCCCTTCAGAAAACCTGACCAGACAAGAACGGGAAGCGAATGTTCGAACACGCGCTGCAGGAGGAGCATCACATGGGGACATCAAAACTGGAACGCTCGAGCGAACAAGGCGACGGCTATTTAGGGGCGTCTTCGAAAGTGTTTGCGTCACAGTGGTGATCAGGATGCCTTCGTGCGTTCTTCCGAATATGTTCGGGGCTGTCTGGCGCGATGTCGAGCGCCGTGTCACGGTGCGGACAAGCCTCGTGACATGCAGTCCTGGAGGCGCAGTACCTTATATAGGGGTCGGCGGATGTGGCGATAGCCTATAGAATCGAAGGACACGGCGCCCTCCGGGCAGGTGGGCCCCAGGCAGCGCGGCGCCACGAAGCCCGCGCCCGCCGCGCGACCCCCCCTGCCCCCTTCGCCGCGTCGGTGAGCCCCGCGGCGAGGTGCTCATTGTAGCAGGCGGATCTGACCTCGGCCGCGTACTCCTTCGAGAGCTTATGCTCTTGGATGAACAGGATGGCGCTTCGTCCCAGCGGCATCACATCGTCGACGGGGTCCACCAGCAGACAGTGGCGCTCGCTCCACCGTGGGCGGACGCTGTCCAGGTCGCGATCGACGCCGTCGACCTCGCGCCCTGCGTGGGCTGGGAGAGAGTGGCACTGGCTCCACCATGAGCGGGCGCTGGCCAAGTCGCGATCGACGCCGTCGACCTCGCGCCCTGCGTGGGCGGGGAAAAAAACGAACGGGACTGGCTCCACCGCGGGCGGGCGCTGTCCAGGTCGCGATCGACGCCGTCGACCTCGCGCCCTGCGTGGCCTGGGAGAGACCACGATGGATGCCGACGCCGTTGCCCGGGCCCCCTGCCTCTCGTCGCACGGCCCCCGCGCGCCAGGCCGGCCGACGCCGACCGCTCGTCGGGCCCGAGGTTCTGGAGCCATTCCCAATCGCGGCGCCCAGCGGCCCGTCGCTGGCGAAAGGCGCGCTGGCAGATCTCCAGAGCCATGTCCGCCCGGGGCATGGCGAGGTCGCCGCGGCGGCCCTTCCCGCCATCTCGGCCACCAGGGGCCGCAGCGCCGGGTGCGAGAGGTAGTTGGATACGCAAGGCACACAGTACCTCTTCAGGTGGCGGGCGTCCGTCTCGTCGTCCCACGCGAGCATGCTCTCGAGCCAGTGGCCTGTGTAGCCGCGCAAGATCCTCTCCAAGGTCCACTTCGTCGCTCTGGGCCCTGGTCTATGGCCACAGGACCCGCCCCCAGGTCAGGCGCGGGCGAGGAGAGGCCCCACCCCCAAGGAGGTAAGCGACGCCGCCAAAATTGACGCGCTGCCTGGCTGGCCGCGCCGGCTAGACGGCGCCCCCCTCGACCACGGTGACGACCCTGGTCCGCGAAGGTCGGGTGGCCGACGATGCCGCGGCGGAAGACGTGGAGGGCACCGCCTCTGGCCGCCACCCTCGTCCACGTCGGAGCCCACGGCGAGCAGGGCGCTCCACGTCGAGAGCCACGCCGTGCCAGGGAGGGAGCTCCGACCCCAGGGAGGCGCATGGGCTCTGGGAGTCCTAGGAGGAGCCTTCACATGGGAGTCACCTGGGCCCTGCCCGCCTGGCCCAAGAGAGCCGCCGTCGCCATCGGGAGGCTGGCCAGAAGGCCCAGGTGGGGGGGGGGCGCCCCTGACCTGGGTTGGAGCTGCCGCTGCCTCTCCTCCTTTCCCTGCCACCTTGGCCGCCGCAGCCTGGGGGCCGAGGTCGTCGGGCGCAGCGGAACGGGGGCGCTTGGCCTTGAGGCGGCCGTGTACATTTCTGAGGTCCTCGCGCATGCTCTTGATTGAGTCGGCGGCAGGGCCGAACTGCTTCTGGACCTCCGTCTGCAGCTGGCCGACGACATTGGTGACCTGCGCCTGGAACTGCTCTTTTTCTTCGGCCGAGATGTCAAGCCCCCCCAAGTCGAGCGCGGTCCCAGGCTGGACCTCCATGACCGCCACCTCCACGGAGAGCAGCCTTGAAAGGTCGACGGCCGCAACCGGCATGGCCGCTGGCTTGGCCTCGGCCCCCGCCGCCGACGCCACCACAGCCTGGCCCGCCAGCGTCGCCTTGGCGTAGGCCTCCTCCGTCTCACGGTCCGCCCCCGCGACCTCGAGGATGGCCTCCTCCTTATCCTGCCGCTTGCGCTCCAGCCACTCCTCCGCATCCATGACGGCCTGGGTGGAGCGGTCGAGGGCGGTTTCGGCGCGCCGCGCCCTGACCCGCGCCTGGTTGAGCGCCGCGTCGGGGTGCCCAGGCGTCGGGGGCGGCGCCAGGGCGATCGCCAGCTGGCCGACGTGCTCGGGCGTGGCGCGGTCGGCGTCGGCAGGGAGGGCGGCGCGCAGCTGGCACAACAAGCTCCTCCTGCGACGGCGGAGCTCCCTTGGCACCCATTGCCTCCACGCGGGCGGTTATGGCTGCGCTCGCTGGCCCCGCCTGGGCCCCATGCGCCGCTCGGCTGGCGCTCTTGAGACCTGGCGTGGTGCAGGGGCCTCGAGCCCCTGTGGCTTGCGGTGTTCTGCTTCCAGTTCTGCTTACACCCGCACGCCCGACATTTAGCATACTGCTTCTGGTTCCCAGACTGCTCACCCCCTTTTCCATTGCTGTTCATGCGCAATGCTGAGGACTAAGAGACTGCCCCACCAGGAGCAAACATGTTGGCTCCCCCATGAGCCCATCGGATGCTGGCCGAGGCAGCCAGGCCTAGGAAAGGGCTACCCTTCCAACTCGACCTCGAGCCTCTGGAGTCGGGACGGGAGGTAAGCTCCGCCTTGAGCCAAAATGGCTGCGGAGAAAAAGAGAGAGAGAGAGAGTGGAGGGGGGGGAGTGGACGGGAATAGAAGGGAAACGAGGATGAGAAGGGACAGATAAGAGGAGGGATGGAGGGAGGGACGGAGAGGAGGGCAGCGGGTGCTGGACAGGGGGCGCGCGGGACGGGGAGACCAGGGGACGGAGAGGGGAGGATGCAGCACAGAACGGGACGGCGGGGGAAGGAGCACAGAGACTGAAGTGACTGGAGTACAGAACTCTTCAAGAGGGGGATGCGACCATGACGCCCCCTTCGAACGATGTCGATTACACACAATCGAACGATCAACCTCACGAGCGGCCAACCCTCCCGCTCGCAATGCCCCCGCCCTTCTCCTACGGAAGTCCTTGATGTTGGAGGGAGGCGCGGGGAGCGGGGACGCCGCTGGGGCCAAGGAGCGGCGGAGGGAGGGCCAACGAGGAAGGACAGGGAGGGGCAAGGCGCGGGAGGCGCAGGGCGAGGAGAAGCGCCGCGCGCGCAGGACGGCGCCGACGACGCCGACGGCGGCGGGAGCCCCAGAAGCGTCGTTTCACCGATCCAGGTCCCCCCCTGGCGTGGCCTGTGCCCCACTGGTCGAAGCGCCTCCCCCTGGGAAGGGAGTACGGGCCGTTCCCTCAGGGTCTCGAGGCGCCTGGGGTGGCGGGATGGTGGGGCTGAGGCACTGTGCCCGATGAGGCACTGTGCCCGACGGGGATGGGGACCGGGGAAACGACAACGGGCCCCTCCTGCAAGAGCTTGCGCGCCGCTGCGACCTGCTTGGCCGAGCCCCGCACCACGCACCTGCGCGCCTTCGGCAAGCGGCCCCGGCCCGCTGGCGCCTCCCCCGCCGCCGCCCCCCCCCCCCGCGGGAACAAAGCATGCAGCAAGGTCGGGCGGCGACGCCTCTGGGCAGCCTCTGGCGGGAGGGGGAGGTGGAGGGAGCGGGAGGGAGGGGGAAGGCGAAGGAGCGGGAGAGCGGGGAGGGGAGGGGGGGGAACGGTGGCCCTCCTCCCCTCCCCCTCCCCACTTGTTCGCGTCCCGACCTCCCCTCCCCCCCCCCAAAGAATATGGGGAGAGGTGGGGAGGGCTGGGGAAGCCGGGGCGAAGGGATGGGAGGGGGGGGGCGGGGTCCGCTGGTAACCACAATGTGGTTGCTGGCGGGTTGAAGGGGAGCGAGCAGACGGAGAAGGGAGCGGAACGGGAGAGGGGCGGGGAATGGGGCCGCGAAGGGGAGGGGGCGCGGGAAGGGGGAGGAGGGGGGCCTGAGACCCGCCGTTGCTGTGATGTGGCCTCAGTTTCTGTAAGGTACGAGTGCGCAGCCGAAAGCTGGAAGTACGATGCAAGACGCATGATGTGCATGCCATGGCGCTGTTATCACGAGGCGAACAACGAATGCAAAGTGTGCTGTGCACTTCGACTGCGTAGCAGCTATGCCCTGCACCGCGGCCCAGGAGGCCCCAAAGAGATCCCCAAGACGCCCCAAGACGCCCCGAGAGGCCCCAATGGGCCGCCAAGACGCCCTGATAAGACCCCAAGAGGCCCCCAAGACACCCCAAAAGCGCACCCAACACGGCCCCCAAAACAAAGAGCGAGATCCCAAGAGGCCCGAGCTCACACGGCCTGGAGGCTGCCCACGAGGGCCTCCAAGAGGGCCCAACATGTTTGTAAGACACCCTCAGGGGCACCAAAGATGCCCCAGGGCGTCCACGTGAATCCCCGGGGGGGCCTCGAGAGGTCAAGGGCGTGGACTTCCCACGCCAGAAACACAAGCGGGGTCGACAAACTTGGACTCACGCAGCTCCGCGGCTCGAATGAAGGGGCCCGCGCGATCTATGCATGTACCAATACGGAGGCTCGGGGGGGAGGGGGAACCAACGTCTCACTCGATTGATTGACCTCACATCGAACAAACTCTCGGTCTCACAACTGATCTATCTGTCGATGTCACTGTCGATCTCAGAACAGATCTCACTATCGATCTCACAATCGATCTCACAATCGACTTGAACTCACTATAGATCTCGCAAGCAATATCACGATCGGTCTCACAACAGATCTAACGATCGATAGCCTACTCGATCTCACCATCGATCTGACAATCGAACTCACTACCGATCTCACATTTACAGTCACTATCGATCGGTCTCACAATCCATCCCACAATCGATCTCAGTATCGATCTCACTGTCGGTCCCACTATCGATCTCACAATCGATCTCACGATCGATCTCAGAACAAATATCACTATCGATATCAGAGTCGATTTGACAGTCGGACTCACTATCGCTCTCACAAGCGATCTCACAATCGAGTTCACTATCGATTTGACAATCGAACTCACTATCGATGTCTCAAGCGATCTCACGATCGATCTCACAACAGGATCCAACTATCGATCTCCCAATCGATTTCACCATGTATCTGACAATCGAACTCACTGTCGATCTCACTATCGATCTCGCTATCGCGCCACCGACAGGGCATACCCCGCCACCGACGGGGCACCCCCGCACCACCAGCGGGGCACCCCCGCACCAATGACGGGCCACCCCCGCACCACCAACGGGATACCCCGCACCACCGATGGGGCACCCCCGCACCACTGACGGGGCACCCCCGCCCCACCGACGGGGCACCCCTGCACCACCGGCGGGGCACCCCCGCACAACCGACGGGGCACCCCTGCACCACCGGCGGGGCACCCCGGGCAACCGCGCGCCCCGGGGCGGGTCGGCCATAGCGGCATCATTCCTCTCGCGCGCCCAGGCATCTTCGCCTCGACCGCACGCACGACACGAACACGAAACCGAAACCAATGTCCCGGTGGGGGGCTCTGCGCCCTTTGCGATCTCACCCCATCACCTCCGATATGTGTATAACATAAAAACATGTGTACGTATATATATATGCATACATACACACACATGCATACATACATACATACATACATACATGCATACATGCATACATACATACATACATACATACATACATACATACATACATACATACATACGCACATACATACATACATACATACATACATACATACATACATGCATGCATGCATGCATGCATACCTACATACATACATACATACATACATACATACATACCTACATACATGCATACATACATACATACATACGTGCGTACATACGTACATACGTACATACGTACATACGTACATACATACATACAAACATACATACATGCATACATTCATACATACATACATACATACATACATACATACATACATACACACATGCATACATACATACATACATACATACATACATACATACATGCATGCATGCATGCATGCATGCATACACACATACATACATACAGACATACATACACCAGAACCACGCGCGCTTCGCGCGCCCTTAGGTTCTAGCAAGCTCCAGTTGTAGTCTAGACAGTGTGCAATATGGGAAGACATCGATTATCGCACGGGTCGTGTCCCTTAGGGAGCTCCACTTGTAGCCCCAACGACGGGCGGCGGCACACCCACCACAGAGATCGCGCCCCACAGGGGGCTCCACCTACGTCCCCAGCGACAAGGTTCGCATAGTGGCACGCCCCTGACGCAGATCGCGCCCCACAAAAAGCTGCATTTACCGCACCAGAGTGAAGCTTGATAGTATCGGCCCGCTCAAGTCGGCACACTTCTCACACGGATCGTGGCCCGCAAAGAGTGCCACGGACGGCCCCGGTGACAAAATCCCACCAGCCCTTTGGGCGTGAGTGGTTTAGCGAGCTCTCTCTGTCCTCAACCCCCCTTCTTCCCCTTCGGGGAGGGGTTTACCCCTCCCCCTACCCCCTCCCCCTGGGCCTGGAGAGGGGGTCCGGCGGGTCGTCAGGGGGGTCAATTTCGACTCCTGGGAGGGCTAAAAAACGACGACCCTCACGAGGATTCTGGCCCCGACGGGGGGACGGAGATAAGTCCCTCTCCTCTTCTGTGAAGCCAAAAACATTGATTTTACTAGGGTTTTGGCCCCATTTTGGACTTCTGAGGGGGCAGCGCTCATCGTCCTTCATAGCAAAATCATTGATTTTAAGGTTTTGGCCTCATTTTGTCCTTCTCAGGGGGTAGTTCTTCTTTGCGCTTCTGAGGAGGTCGCAAGAGGCCCCAAGATGGCCCCAAGAGGCCCCCAGGAGGCTCCCAAGAGGCCTCCAAGAGACCCCCCAGAGGCCCCCAAGCGGCCCCAAGAGGCCCCCAAGAGGCCCCCAAGAGGCCCCCAAGAGGCCCCCAAGAGGCCCCAAGAGGCCCCAAGAGGCCCCCAAGAGGCCCCCAAGAGGCCCCCAAGAGGCCCCAAGAGGCTCCAAGAGGCCCCCAAGAGGCCCCACGAGGAGCCCGAACGACTCACACCAGGACGAGGGGCCCGAACGACTCACACCACGAAGAGCCCGAACGACTCACACCACAAGGAGGGGCCCGAACGACTCACACCAGGACGAGGCGCCCGAACGACTCACACCACGAGGAGCCCGAACGACTCACACCACGACGCGGGCCCCGAACGACTCACACTACTACCACTTCTACCTCTACAATTACTACTTCTACGCATGGTGGTACGGCCACTACTACTACCAGTACTACTACTACGACTACTACTATTCGACACCCCTCACGAGGATTCTGGCCCCGACGGGGGGGGGGAGAAAAGTGCTCGCCCCATCTGTGATCGATCGCCCGACAGATGGCCCCAAGATTCCTCCCAGACCCCTCCCAAAGAGTCCCAAGAGGCCCCAAGAGGCCTCCAAGAGGCCCCCAAGATGCCCCCAAGAGGCGCCCAAGAGGCCCCAAGAGGCTCCCCCGAGGCACCCAAGACGCTCCTGGAAGCCCCTGGAGCCGCCAAGAGACCCCAAACGGCCTCCAAGAGGCTCCCAAGAGGCCCGAAGAGGCTCCCCCAAGGCACCCAAGACGCTCCTAGAAGCCCCTGGGGCCGCCAAGAGGCCCCGAAGACGCCCCAAAAGGCCTCCAAGAGGCTCCCAAAACGACTCACACCACGACGAGGGCCCCGAACGACTCACACCACGAGGAGCCCGAACGAGTCACACCAGGAGGAGGGGCCCGAACGACTCACACGACGACGAGGGGCCCGAACAACTCACACCACGAGAAGCCCGAACGACTCACACCAGGACGAAGAGCCCGAACGACTCACATCACGAAGAGCCCGAACGATTCACACCAGGAAGAAGGGCCCGAACGACTCACACCAGGACAGAAACCCCAAACGACTCAAACCACGAGGAGCGCTTTCTCTCCCTCCTCCTCCGCCTCGTCCTTCTCCCGCTCCCACCACAAGGAGGATGTACAAGGAGGCGGGAGGAAGGAGGAACAGGGGAGATATGCGGGGGCAGGCGGAAACACGCCTGAAAAACACGACTGTCGGCATGCTTCGCAAGAGTTGCTGTTTTGAGATGGGCTGGTGGGGATACGCGAAGCGTAAAGAATTCGCATTTGGCCCTCCCGTCTACTTCGGCACACCTCTCACACGGATCGCGGCCCACAGGGGCCTCCACCTGCGGCCCCAAAAGCAGGGTTCGCACTGCGCCCCCCCTGGCCATTGCGGCACACCCCATCACGTGGACCGTGCCTACAAGGAGCGCCACCTAAAGGCCCAAAAACAAGGTTCGTAGAGCGCTCCCCCGCCAATGTCGGTAGACACATCACGCGAACCATGCACAAGAAAGAACACCACCGATGGGACCAATGAGCAGCTCCACGTGGCGTACCCCCGCCCATTTCGGAATATGCCTCACACGGGTCGTGTCTGGAGAAAATCCACCTGTGGCATCAGAGGGGACGTTTGTTCGGGGATATCCGAATTATTCGGCGCACCGTTCACGCGGATCGCGCCCTGCAAAAAATGCAGAATTTCAGCACACCCGTGCACGCGTGCTCCGCAGCAGCGATCTTTCCGCATTGCCCCGCGGCGCGCAGTGTATGAAGAAAGACCCACGCACTGCGCTACACATGGCTGCATAGGGATGGGTCCATCGCCAAACCAATTGCTTCCTTATCTATGGCCTTCGGCCCATACCGCTACTGTAGCTGAGTTTTGGGCCAGAGGATCCTTGGTGACCTGTAGTTCTGGGTGTCTTGGCATCCTTCTCAGGCGCCTCGTGGACCGAGTGTTGAAGTTTGAGCTCTCATGCGGGCCATGTGGGGGCCTCTTGGGGTACCTTTTTGCGGCCCTTGGGAGCCTCTTGGGAGCCTGCCGTGGTCTCGAGGTCCCACTCGCGGCGGAGGGCTCGAAACGTCAGCTGGAATTCCCCCTGTTGGATTCCGCTTGGGGCCCTCTTGGGCCGTCTTGGGCGCCTCTTGGACCGCCTTGAGAATATATTGGACCGGCTTGGGAATCTCTTTGACACCAGAAGGTTTATGAAGAAACTGCTTATCATCCTTCCTTTTCTTTCTTCCTCCTCACCGCCACTAACATTCACTGGGTGCTGCGATTCGATCACAGACAGCTCCATTGAAGTAGTGACCCACACATGGTTTGAACTGAAGCAAACATTACGCGGATGGAGCCAACACCCACGACCCCAGAGGAAAGCCCTCAGGGATCGTGCCCCCCACTGAACTATACTCTCGGGTCCAGAGACAAAGTTTGAATGACGTCCCTCCCCTCATATCGGCACACTCTTCACACGGATCGTGCCCCAAAGGAATGTCGTTTCACGTGCAGCCCTGGTTGGGGGGTTGCATGAAGTCACGCCCCCCTTGTGAACGATGACTGGCGCCTCACAGGGGTCGCACCCAACTGGCAGCTTCACCGACAGCCCCAGAGCCAGGATTTGCATCCTGCCGCCCCGCCCATGCCGGCACACCTCTTACCTGGATCGTGAGGTCGGGGCGCCTTGAATGCCTCTCGGCACGCGGGCTGCGGCGGCGCTGGGTCCTGGTTGCCCCTCTCAGAAATTGTCCTCCTCCTTCTAATCCTTCTCCTCCAACTTCTTCTGGTCCTCCCACTCTTCCTCGTCCTCCTCCTCTTCCCCCGTCCCCCTCTGTCCCCTGCCTCCGACAACATGAGATGTTCTGGTCTCCGGCTTCCCCCCGTGGGGACGACGACGACGACGACGACGATGACAAGGGGGAGGAGAAGTATGTAAAGTTCCATGTTAGGGTTATCTAGTGGAATCTTGTAGCGTGGTCATCGTCGGTTTTCCTTGGGTCGTCCAGGAAGTGTCGTTGGACAGCTCGGTACTGTCCTGGCGATCGCGAGGTGAGTGTGTGAGTATGTGGGATCTTTGAGCTGTGGTTTTTTTCCTTTGGGATTGTCTCTTGGGAGCCTCGTGTGGCTGGCTTGGGGATGCCCTCGGGCCACATGCAAAAGACTGGGCAGTGAACATACCGCCATCGTGACTGTGTTGTGGGCCAGAGGCCTCTTGGATGCGTGTTCGGCTCTCTTGGGAAGCCTCTTTGGCCAGCGTCTTGGAAATAGTGGGCCTCTGAGGAGCCATTGGGGGGCATCTGTGGAGCTATGCTGGACGTCCTGGGTGCATCGTGGGGGCTTCTTGGGGGCCTGCTGGCGGCCTCGGAGACCCCCTTGGGGCGGGTGGCTTGAAATATGGGTTGGAATCCTCCTTTTCTGGGCCTGTTGGAGCGCCCCAAGGGCTGTCTTGAGCGGCCGGGGAGCGGCCCAGGAGACCCCAGGGGGGGAATGGGGCCAGACTGGGGGTTCGAGGCCGTGGTTTCTGGACTTCCATTCCTTCCCCGAGAAGATGTGTGTCTGTGTGTATATCAATATCTATATCTAGATCTATATATATATATATGTGTATATATATGTGTGCGTACTAGAACCATCGTGCGCGGTTCGCGCGCGCTGAAGTTCTAGCTACGCTTCATAGGCTAACTCATGTAATATCATGTTGGTCGCCTCTTGCGTCCAGAGACTCCCTTGGAGGACCTGCGCAAGCCTCGGAATCGTATAGAAGGGGAAGTGCGGAAACGCAGAAATCATGAATTTTCTTGAGGTATTCAACGATTTGGGGCCCTCAAAGGCTTCCTGGGTTCTTTTTGGGGAGGTGAGGGGGGGTCTGAATTGCGGTCTGTTCTGCAAGAGTAGACCAGGGGCAAAACTTGAACAAAAAAAGGAATTCTGGGATTTCCATGTTTTTCCAATTCCTTGGCGCAGTTCGGCGCTGTTTTTTGTGTGCCTCGCGGGCTATGTTAGCCGGGCCCCACAGGGGTGTGGGATATTCCGGACCCCCTGGGGGTTCTGGAGGCCTCCTGGAGGCCTGGAGAGCAGTCGGAAGGGTGTCTCGGGCTGCGCGGGAACGTGTTGGGCCGTTCTTTACGTTCTGGAGGCTCCTTGGGGTCGTCTTGGGCTGTCCTTGGGCGTCTTGGGGGCCCTCCGGGAAGCGGGGAGGCGCGGTACCGGCCAGATGTCAGGGGAGGTGTAGGACCCCCGAGTAGGAGCCCCACTTTGGAAAAAAGTGACTTCTGGGAAGTCCCCTTTTTTTCTCAAAATCATCGATCTTCGTGGGTTGGAAGCGGGAAAACGTGAGAAGGCGAAAAACATTAGAAAACAATTGGAAATCAACGATTTTACCCTCTTTGGGCTCTCTCGGGACTGCTCTCGCAGCTCTCTTGGGCTGTTCTTGGAGCCTCGTCGGGGTCTTTATGGGGCCTCTCAAAGATCGGGGGTGTGTTGGGGGCCTCTGGGTGGTCCCGGAGGCCTCTTTGGAGCTGTCCTGGGCGCCTCTTCGGCAGTCTTGGAGCCTTCTTGGCCTGGGGCCAACCTGAGGGTCTCTTGGGTGGTCTTGGGGCGGTCTTGGGAGCCTCTTCGGCGCTTGGACCGTTGGAAGCTCGGAAACGCGACAAGTCAAAAACATGGAAACAACAAACAATGAAAATCGACGATTTGGGCCTCTTCGGGCCGTCCCGGGACGCCTCCCAGACCTCTCTTGGGGTCTCTTGGAGGCCACCTGGGAGCCTCGAGAGCCGTCGGAAGGCTGACTTGGGCTGCTTGGGAGCGTCTTGGTCCATCCTTTCGCATTCTGGGGGTTCCTCGGAAACGTCTTGGGCCCTCCTGGAGCGCTGTGGAGGCTCCCCAGGACGCCCGGGGGAGCGGTACCGGGAGCGTTCCCGACATGTCACGGGGAGGTGTGGCACCCGTGGCCAGGGGGGGCGGTATTTAATCATGTTATATGTTTGTGTGTGATGTGTATATATGTAACATGTATATCTCACTTTCGCGGAGGGCTCTCAAGATCAACACAAGAAAATGCTGGAGAACTTCCTGATCCGATGACGGGAGCGCTTTCAAGTTCCAGGAGGCTCTCAGGGAAACTGAAAGCGCGCCCGTGTGGGATGTGGGAGCCCTCGTGGAGGCTTCTGTGAGCCTTTGGTGGGCGTTCTGGGGCCTTGTTTGGAACCTTGCGGGCCTTCTTTATGGCCCTCTTGGCGTATCCAGGCGCATGTGGAGAGCCGTCTGCAGCGCGCTTGAGGCGCTCTTGGGCGCCTCTTGGCCGATTTGGCGTCGCCTTGGGGGGCGTTGGGGCCCTCGTGCACGCTTCATGTGCCGTCTCCGAGCGTCGGGAAGCGGAGCAAGCGACAACTGGAAAATCAATGAAAAACCCACGGGAAATCAACAATGCTTCCCCATTGGGGCTGTTTCGGAAAGCAATGTATAGCCCTCTTGTGCCGTCTTGGATGCCTCGTGGGCCGCATCGAAGCGATGGTAAGCGTGCTAGGGCCGTCTTGGAGCCTTGTGGGCCTCCTTGAGGACCATTGTGACGTGTGGCATGTCTGAGCTCATTTGGGGGCCCACCTGGAGCCCGCTTGGGTGGTTCTGCGCGCCTGGTGAGCCGTCTTGGCGCGCGCTTGGGGTGTCTTGGGGCTCTGTTGGGCGCCTCTCGTGCCGTCTCCGCGCATCGAGCAGCGGAGCAGGCGACCACACGAAAATCTTTGGAAAACCTCAGGGGGGTCCACGATTTTCGCCTCTGGAGTCTGTCTCCGGAAAGAATTTGAAGCCCTCTTGGTGCGCTTCGGAGGCTCCCTGAGCCCGCATCGGAGCAACACTAGGTGTGCTGGGGCCGTGTGGGGGCCCTGAGGGCCTCGTTTACGGGACCTTGGGGCGTACCCGAGCTCATGTGGGGCGCCGCCTGGAGCCCTCTGGTGCGACTTCGGGCGCCTCTTGGGCCGTCTTGGCGCCGTCTTTGGGTGTCTTGGGGCTCTCCTGGGCGGCTCTTGTGCCGTCTCCGGGCGTCGAGCAGCGGAGCAGGCGACCACACGAAAATCCTTGAGAAAGCCAAGGAATACTCAACGATTTTCGCCCCTCGAGCCTGTCTCGGGGATGAGCTTGAAGCTCTCTTGGTGCGCCTCGGAGGCTGCCTGAGCCCGCATCGGAGCAATGATGGGTTTGCTGAGGACGTTTTGGGACCCTGTGAGTTTCGCTTAGGCCCTTGTAACGTGTCACGTGTCACTCCGAACACTGCGTGAGAAAAAACAACTTGTTTCACTCGCACTCTGGGCGCAAACATGGAGCCAGACGTACAGCGTGAAACCACACAGGGGTGTGGTAAACAAATGTTTCACTCGTATCCTGGGCGCCAACATGGGGTCATACCATGTGAAACCACACAAGGGTGAGACGTGTCACCCTAAAACCGTGCAAAAAAAACAATTGTCCCACTCGTAGTCTGGACGCATGAGGCTATACTGTGAGAAACAACATATGGGTGACACGTGTCACCCCGAAAACCGCGTGAGAAAAACACATTGTTATACTCGTATTTTGGACGCCAACATGGGACCGTACGGTGTGAACAAAAAACATGGGTGACAAATCTCATCCCGATCGTGAAAATCCATGTCGTTTCATTTCTTGCCCACGAATGGGCCCAAGCAGACAAGCGGAAAATACCTTAAAGATTCTGGCGTGGCCTGGCGGGGCACCATGCACGGCCAAATGGATGAACGCAATCTTCTGCCCCGCGGGAAACGAACAATCGTTGCTGGCGTAGCCGCGCGGGCCCGTCGCCGTTCCAGCAGGAGCAAACAGAAAGCCACGCCCTAATACCAAATTCATAAAGGCTCCGGGGCAGCCACGGACGGCAACTGCGCGACACAAACCAAGAAACACAAAACCTTGGGCTGATAAAAAAAACGTACACCGACACTACACTGCTCCGCGCGACCCCCCCCCCGCGCGAGCCACAGCTAAAAAAAATGAAAAGGCCTCTCCGCCGCCGCGCAAGAGAACGTCGTCGGCGCAAGCCCTTTAGGCGGCCCACCGAGGCCAAACAACGGAGCACAAGCGGATGGGAACACAAAAGTGGCTGCAAGGCTTTGGCGGGTGCGCGCGGGGCCCTTGATATGAAACACAAGCGGATGGTTACACAGAGGGTTTGCGCGACCCTTCTTCAAGTTCGGTGCGGCCCGACAACAGAAAAACAGCCCGAAGCCCAGAGCATGCAACACAACCGGGCCCGGGCCGCATATGTGTTTCCAACCTCCCCGTATACTGAGTATAATGTATACGGTATGGTAAATACGCAAATGTATGTATGTATAAGTAGATATTCGCATTGCTGCACGCATGCAGAGGTATATACATACATATATGTCTACATGGTTAGACAGCCTGCACGGGAAACGATGCATATAACCCGTAGACAAATTTAGTGTTGTGTCCCCCACTGTCTCTCAGCGAAACTCGGCCCTCTTCCTCCTCCTGCTCCTCCTCGTCCCCCGCTCCTCGTCGTCGCCGTCGTCGCGGCGGAGATTAGATTCCGTCCATTGTTGGGCGGGCTGGTTAATACGGGGGGGCTTTGATATCCCAAAAAATTAGTCATTGTGGCCTACCCGACACGCACGAGGATGCGCGAGCATCTTCTTATGAAACCTCCCGATGTCGATCGACGTTTCTCTAAACATCGAGCACGCCCCGTCCGAGCTCGCCCGTGGTCTCGCCGCGCCAAACTGCACAAGCACCGCACAGGCACACGGGAATGGGCATGGGAATCGGGAGGTCTTGGGAGGCTCTTCTGGACAGAGCGGGAGAAACAGGGATAAGCCAGCCCGGGCACAATATGGCTGTGGATGGGATAAGAGAGCTCTGAACAGGGCAAAGGTCGGCTGAAGGGAAGGGCTGTGGTCACATGTATCGCTATACACGCACAGCTCCCAAAAATCTCTGTTCCCTGAAGCCTCCTCAAAGCTGGCTCAAGTCACTAGCGCGGAGGTCTCTGTCCGGCAGCGCTTCGAATCCGGCGCGCCTCCATCGTTTCGATCTCGTCGGTGATACAGAGCGCCCCCTCTCGCATGAGCTGCACCATCAGTTACATCCTCGTCTTTCTCCTCGCCATCCCGTCCACGACCATGGCCAGGTGGTCCACCCAGCGGATCTCGCAGCCCAGTGCATTCATCGCATGCTTGATGATCTGGATCTGAGTAGCACACTGGCGATCCCGACCGCCCGTCGTCTCCCTCTGCAAGTAGTCGAACAACAACTTCGTGTCCACCGCGCAGAGGCCCTTTCCGTAAGAACTCAGCACGCTTCTCCTCGGTTCTGCGCCCCGCCAAGGAGAGTAGCCTCCGCGCCTGGCACCATCGCCCCCAGCTGTCGAGCCTGAAGCCAGAGAGCGCAAATTCATAGCACAACGTGATCACCCAGCCGAGCTCCGCCACCCAGCGACAGGGTCTCCGCATGCTGTGTGGAATCCACCACTCCAGTCTTCCGTGAGCTCCTCCAAGCTAGAAGACTCGCCCGCCTCCGCTGGACGTCTGCAACTCCACGACTGGTAGCAACAATGGCGAACGCACCCTGAGAGCCCCCTTCACCTCTGCCACGTAGACTAGCGCCCGACACCGAGACCCACATGAGCCCATCAAACGGCATTGACCACACCTAATGCCCACCTCCGCCGTCTCCTTCATGTGCTTGACCAGCTGGTTGATCTCCCTCGCGTCGCCATAAGTCAGCTTGCTGAGCACCTGCTGCAAGAGACTGCACCTCCCACTGCCGTCTGCCCTGAGCTCTCTCGTCAGCCAGTTGAGCGAACCCAGAGACGCGCGAGCTTGACTGCACTCTCCACCAGAGCAGCTACCGGTCCCAGCAATACCCTCCACGAGCTTCGCAGGAAACGGCCGCTCCTCGATGAACGGCCACGTGAAATTTGAACTCAACGTCCTGGGCGTAGTGCCTCCCATTGAACATCGCTCCTTCAGGCTCGTCCAGCAGCACCTTCACCTTACCGAACTTGCGCTTGGCTCGCAACTTCACCATCTGCTCCCGACGCCTATGCCCTCCTACATCAAAAATGTCGTCAACCTCCACAACCACGATGCCCTCCGCATCCAGAACAGCCTGAATTCCTGGACCTTCTCCTCCCCGGCGCCATCCGAGATCAGTGAGTCGAACCAGCGGTTCCACAGGATTCCCAGCAGGATACAGCATGAACACCGTGGCATCCAGGGCACGCTGCCTGTAGCCCAACTCCACCAGGCCCCGCTCGAGCCCCTTGCGGAAGTGCAACGGGGCGCCCCCCAGCCCGTACACTCCCGAGACCAGCTGAATCAGCTGCCCCGCCCCCATGCCCGGCAGTCCGCCCCGAGGCTGCTCTGCGCACAGCTCCCCACTCTCACGCACCAGCTCGTCTGACTGCATGAACGCCTTCCAGATCCCAGACTGTGGCCTTCCACTTGTGCGTCGCCCGGATCCGCGGCGCCATCGCCAGAGACCTTGTCGCTACCGTTCGGGACGACCTTATCAAAGACAGAAATATGGGTCTTGTTCTCCGCGGACACACCACCTGCTCCTGCACGAGGCTGGCTCACCTCGAGCTTCAGAAGGCTTCCTCCTGCGCGCCATTCTGGAAGGTATGATACGGTCCTCCTTGCCTTGGCGAATCAGAGCTTCCCGCACCTTGCGACTCTCGTCCAACGGTGGAACTCGCACCCCACCCGTTGACTTCACACCGCCCCACTCGGTCGTGTCTGACTCCTCCCACTCCGGCCACTCCTCCTCGGTGATCTGGCGCTCACGTGCCTCATCTCCTCCTCGCCTCTTAGTCGAAGGAGACGTGGCCGACCTCCGGGCACGCGCTGGACGCATCGCTAATGGGCAGCAAGTTATCATCCATCTCCTCCTGCCAACCTGTCCCCCTGAGGCCACCCTCTCGCGCTGCAACTCCTCGCTCTCCCAGGTGCATCTTCAGGTTGCGCCCCACCGCTTTCTCAATGGCCGCCTCGATCCTCCTCCTGGTAACGCTTAACCCCTCACCCTGCGCCTCGAGCTTGTGCGTCAGTCCCCTGGGATGCCCCGCGATGTCCAGCTCCATGCCCAGCGCGTTCGGAACCTCCCCCATGCTCTTAGACGCTGCCTCCGCCGCTCTTCGCAGCAGCTCCTCGTCTTCAGGATGTCCTTCACATCGCTGCCTGACGCTCCTCTCAAACGGCTCCTCCCCAAGCGTTTCCCTGGCGATCTTCTCCAGGCCCTCGCGCATTTCCTTCTCTTCCTGAGTTCCCCCTTTAACTTCGTCTACACGTGCTGGACCAGGTTACCCTTCTCCTCGCGGTTCAGCTCCACGCGGATCTTCCCTGGGTTATTCTTGTGGATCGCGGCGCGCTTCTGGCACTACCTGGGGCCACTCCTCCGTGCCCCCTGGCTTCTCGCATGCCTGCTCGTCTCGCACCTCCTGGCCATCGTGATCAGGGACATGTAATTCCTGATCACCATCCCAAGCCCGCTCCGGAGGTCCTTCGGTTGCGAGGTCCTTGAAGCCGCGGCGCCTGCCTCTCCGACGCAACTGTCGACGAAGATCATCTGAATGCGCGCTCAGCAGTCCAGCTCCCCTGCACTCGTCACTCGCAGCAAGCCTTAAACTGCGCTGCCAGAGCTCGCCCTTGTGGTCGATCCACACCGAACCGCCCTTGACCATGAGCACCACACACGGACCTACCTACCTCTCCAGCTTGCACTTGAACTCGGGGACGCGCCCCAATTCCCAGCACCCGCTTAATCGACTGGCGAGTGTCCGTCTCCAACATGGCGCGAAGAGCTGCAAGTCGAAAATATGTGCGATCGCTGCACTTCAGTATCCAGATCTCGTGCAAGCAGGCGCGGGCCCACGAAGTCGCCCAACAGCAGGCTTCCGGGTAGGCGTGGTAGTTGGCCCAGTACTCGCTGCGCTGGCGTAACTCCTGACCGATTGACGAACCGGTTCTTCGCCGCCTCACATGACACGACCAGAGCCTCCGCCTCGTTGTTCGTCTCTGGCGCCTCCAGCTCGCACGCCTTGGCGTAGTTTGCCTTGAAGTGGCCACCTGCCCTCTCTCATTCGCCTTCGTCCACGGCGCCCGCGCATCCATTGTCGAGATCATGCGCCCTTCTTCAGCTGCTCGATCAGCGAACGCCTCCATGAACACTTTTCCTTCATCCACCACAGGGATCTCCGGCGGCCCGAACGCCCGTGGCCAGCTCCTGCAGAAGGCGAGCCACACATTGTAGGGCGTCTTCCTCCCCTTAGGAACGCGCAGGAACATCGAGCAGCGGGCGCCCAATCTGTAATGTTGCGATAGGGCACATGCTCTTTATTGCCCTCCGTGATGATGATGAGACCCACCCCGACCACGCGGTTCATCCGATACGACTTCGGAATAGCTCCCACTCGCCTCGGCGTGGGTCGAAACCTGGACTTGCACACGGCGCGCTGGAACTCCTCCTTAACCCACCTGACTAGACGTGGTCGCATTCACCCTAGTCGCAATGCCCCGCAGAAATCAGCCTTGATTGGGTGGGCCCACTTCTCGTGCAGCTCCCGGATTAGCTTCTTCTCCTCCACCATTGGTTCTGGTCCTCCACCTCGTTCCAGTTCGTCCATGGGCCCCTCCTCTGGCGCTTCGGCTTCGTCACCGCCCCCCCCTCCTCTGCCTCTTCGTCCATTTCGTTGTAGATCTCCTCGCACGGTCCTTGGGCGGCTAGGTCTTCTCGAAGCTGCCGTCGCAAACCTCTAGCGATCGCCTGGCGCAGCTCCACCGTGTAGCTCTCCGCAAAGTGCGCCTTCCCGTTGATGAGCACCTCGTGGTCATGCCCCCCCTTGCACTGCCTATCAACTCCCTGGCGATGCACTCAGAGATCGTGACGAACGCGGTCGGTTTCTTCCATGGCCTGCCGAGCTCAGCGCTGAGATGCGCGATCATTAAGCCACAAGGTGGGCAGCCCATAGCGAGATCAAGACCCATCGCACGCACTTCCGCCAGACACGATGCTCGATCTTGCGGCCGAATGGATTTCCATCCCGGCAACTCAACCTCCCTTTCCGGACGTCGCCAGCACCTCAGAGACCCTGGGCATCGAGCACATCTCCACCACACTGATATCCTGCTTCCTCCTGATGCCCGCAAGCGCGCCGCGTGAAATATCCTTCAGCTCCTCGTCCAAGAACGTGAAAATACCTTCGGCCCCCCAGCTCACGAGCACGATCTGCCCTCCCAGCTCCTCCGAAAGGTGGCCCTCCTGCTCCTCAAACTGGCCATCCGAGAACTCCCACAAGCGTGAGCCCACTGCGAACACCCTGTCATGCTGCAGCTTCTTCGCCTTCGCCAGATGCTCATCAGTGGTGATTAGGATTACTCCATCTCCCGGCACCCCTGTCTCCTCGCCGATGCCGAGCCCTTTCCACCCCATCAACCTTCCAGGTCGGACCCCTTCCGGATCATAGCTCAATCCTCCCCGGACCACCAGCCGCCCTCGTCATGCTCCATCGTGTCCTCGCCTCGCTCGCGCACCTTCTTCCGCTCCCTCATCGGCTCGCTCGCCAAGCTCGCTCCTCCCCGGCTCGACCTCGCCGCTGCAGGATCTGTCGAAACATTCGGTGTCATTGATGCTGTCCTCGCCGGTCGCGGATGCAGCGGCCCGAGCGCTTCCTCGATGGGCTCGCCCTTCAGTCGAAGCAGCGCCCGGCACTTCTCCTCGAACAGCAGCGCGTTCGACTTGGGTCCTCCCCCAGCGACCCCCGCGCAGGATGCACTGCATCGCAGAGAGCACTCCCCCCGTGCCATTCAGTTTCTTGATGGGGCGATGACACTCGCTGACCCTCTTCTCGAACTCCCCTCGCGCGCCCGGCAGCCGGTTGCCCAGCAGTCACTTCCAGCGTTGACGGTTGGGGGACAAACTCCTCCACTCGTGGAACTTGCACGTGTCGTCCCGGATTTGATGGTAGTAGACCGCGTAGGTTTCCCCTTCCAGGTCGGCCACACAGAGCACCCTCGCCCTCTTGTATTTGTCGCTGGTTCTTCCACCGCCCACCTCCGTCTCCAGGCACGCGCAGTGCACCATTTTCCACGGCAGGTAATGCACTGGCACCCATGGGCGGGGGCTGCGCTGCAGGTAGTGTTTCCACAGGTTGCCCTCGCGCTGGAGCACGGGCCCGTCTTGGGGATATCCAGACAACCAGGCCCCCCCCCCCCCCCCCCGCGATCGCCGCTCGCCCAGCCGCAGCGCATCCCCGGGCGCAGCGGCGAGAGTAGCCCCCCAAGCGGCGGCGCACATGCCAAGAGGACGATGCTGGCGCCCATTCGGACCCATCGCTGTCGTGCTCGAGTCCGCGCCGACCGCAGGCTCGACTGCGCTTCGTGAAGACATGAAAGTACTGATTTGCATCATCGGCTGGCTTAGCGTCGATGGGATCGCTACCTTGACTCAAATGGGCGTGGATGCGGAAATCTGCATCCTCGTGAGAGCGCGCGCCCAAGGGGGCCGTCCATCCTTTTGGCCTGAGCCCCACCACCGATTCCGCAACGTGGCCTGTCTCGATTTCACGCGCCTGAACTTCCGTGCCTGTCTTACGAAGAATGAGTTTCAGGCTATCGAGGTCTACAAGAGCATTGAACTCCTTCAGGGTCTTCACAGGCAGCAAGAGCGGAACGCTGCCTTCCACAACCGTGAGCCCCAGAATAACATGAGAACCTCCGATGCCTAAACCCAGAGGTGCCAAGACGCTAGTTTTTAGTGCCGACACCACGGCGCTACTTTAGTAGCGCCAACTTTGTAAAGTAGCGCCAACACTGGCGCATACGCGATTACAATGATATTTTCTCTTCGCGCAATCAAAATCAAAAAAAAAAACTCACCTCCGCCCAACCCACCCCAACTCATCATTCTCGTCGCATCCTAGATCATGCATGTGTAGACTAGCTCATACATATATACATAAATATACATATATGTGTGTATATACACATATGCTGTACAGAGTTTGCACATATACCGCAGAATGCCACATGAACCATAATAGTTTGCAGAGGAAGGATTGCGGAAGCAGTGAATATCACAGGATGATGATCGAGGCATGATGGCCCAAGTGGAGTGGACTGGGAGAGTTCCCTCGCCCACGACTTTCAGGAAGACACCTCTCGGCAAGTTTCTCAATATGTCTGCCGCGCCCGCGAGCCACGAGTATTCCGACGAGCGGGGCCCAGGGTTCGCTGGTTACACCTACGACCACACTGCCGACGCTCAGCCTCGCTGGCCCGCAAGGCAGCCCAGCATCGAGGAGCTGAGCGACAAGAGCGAGGAGCAGTCGCCACTAGCGGACTTCGACCGCGAGCACTCGCCCGAACCGCCCGTCCCCGCTGAGCAGCAGTCGCCGATGGATGCGTCCGAGGGCGGTGTTTCCGAGGATGAGGGTGCGACGGCTGCGAACGTTCAGCCGCCGCCTTCGGCCGCCCCCGTCGAGCAGCCTATCTTTTCCACGCCGCCCAAGAACGTGGACATCAACGCGGTGAAGCGCATGGCACTTGATGTGGGATCCATGGCCAGTGGTGGCGACGAGGATGTGGTGATGAAAGGCTTGGTCAACTTCTACAAGAGCCCAGCCATGCAGGCTCTACTCGGCACCAAGAAGCGTGCACCTCCTACCGTGGAGCTCACGCAGGAGGAGCAGGACGAGAAAGAGATGTGGGAAAGGCTCCAGGCGACCAGGGAAATCGCTCGAGTCGGGAGGCGATGGAAGGACGGGGGGCTGAGGTTGGGAGGAGAGTGACGTTGGACGTGGGATGGGGGAGAGGGTTAGCGACGCATGGCCCATCCGCACGGCATTACATGGTTGGCGAATCGTGCACGTGTGCACATACATCCCTTTCGATCGCAAGATCCCACCCGTATGTTTTTTCGATCGCCCATACCACCCGATTACACCAGTAACTTTAGGCGCATACCGTCAGACCTTGATACGGCATGCCAGGTCAATGGGAGGTCAATGGAAGGTCAATGGAAGGTCAATGCAGGGTCGATGCATGCTGATTGGCGTGCCATCGGCATTCCATTGACATTCAATTGACCTTCCATTGACCTTCCATTGACTTTCAATCCTGTCTCCCATAGCTGATTGTCAGCATCTTCGCATCCTCGTTGCCGCGCCTTCCCCTGAGGCGAAGAATTTCGAATTCATCACGAAGGGGCGGGCGGGGAATCCCATAGCGGGGCGGTGGCAGCGCGAGATCAACAATCCCAAGTCCGACCTGAAGGAGCGCTACGCTGCAGTTGGCACTGGCCGCACGGCGCAGATGAACTTTCGCAAGCAGTGGGCGTCGGACAAATACAACGAGTACAAACGCACCACGACCGTTACCGAGACCCACAGCCAGGAGTGGATGAATACCGCGAAGTTTTTGACGGTTGGTCGCATAGCGTGGAAGTTCGGGGGCGGCAAGGTTGGGATGCGAGCTGCCGTCACCCATTGCACAAAGGCCCTGCAGATGGGAGAGGAGTTCTACGAGTTCCACGAGCAGGGCGAAATCATGCTCTTCCTTTTCGGGGAGAAGGGCTTCAACGAGGGCTTCAAGAAGGCGTGGACCAAGCATAAGGAGTGGACGTCCACGATCGCGAATGCCTCGGGCACGCAGGCGGCTAGGGCAAGCCAGAGCGGGTCGCCCCATCTCACTTCTGGAGAAGACGGAGGTGATAGCGATGAGGAGCAGGAGGGAGGAGGAGGCGGAGGAGGAAGGGGGAGGAAGGCGACGGCGAGGAAGCGGGAGGGGGCGAGGCGGACAGTGGAGGCGAGGGGCCCCCTCCGACCCAGGCGGGGAACGTCAGCACGGCGCAGGCTGGCGTGGGCTCCGACGTGGCGCAGGCGGGGAGCTGATCGACCCCATTCTCTCATCATCCTCCGCTCATCCTCCCGCCCGTCATCGCCCTACGCTCACCCTCCGCATCCTCATCCTCATCCTGTGTCCATCCGCCTTCTCGCCCTCCCGCCCTCCACAATCGCCCTCGTCGTGTCGTTCCATTCGTCCTTTACCTCCCCCACCCTCCTCATTTCCATCCTCCTCAGCCCGCCCCGTGCGCAGCAGGCGGCATCGGCGGGCGGCAGCGAGGGCGAGGGCAAGCAGAACCAGGCGCAGAGCAAGGGCCAGCAGGCGACCGCCGCCCTTGGGCTTTCCTCGTTGTCCTCCTCCTCCCCCTCCTCCTCCTCATCCTCATCCTCCTCCTCCTCATCGCCGTCCTCATGCGCCTCATCAACCTCCACCTCCTCGCCCTCCCCCTTCCCCTGCCTCCCCCTCCCCCTCACCCTCCTCCTCCTCCTCCTCCTCCTCCTCATCCTCCTCCTCCTCATCCTCGTCCCCATCCTCATTCTGGCACCTCGCCTTCCAACTCGATATTCGTAATCATCCTCGTCCCCCCGTTCATATCTCTCTCTCATCTCGCTCTCTTTCTCTCTCTCTCTCTCTCTCTCTCTCTCCCTCTCTCTCTCTCTCTCTCTCTCCCCCCCACCGTGCCCTCGCATCCAGTAAGTGGTCAACGGATTCTGCGCCTCGCCTTCGGATCCACCGCATCCTCCGCCCTGCAATCTCGCCCTCCGCTTTTCAACCGTACGCCATCGCCCTCCTCCGCCAGGCGGCGACGGCGGGAACAGGGAGTTCGGGTTCCAGGGCCAAGCAGGCGGCGACGGAGGCAGCCCGTGCTTCCGCCCCGAAATCGTCGTCGCGGCCGCCGCCGTCGTGGTGGTGTTGGTGTCGGTCGTCGTCGTCGTCTTCGTCGTCGTCGTCGCCGCCGCCGCCGCCGCCGCCGTCGTCGTCGCCGTCGTCGTCGTCGTCGTCGTCGTCGTCTTCGTCGTCGTCGTTGTCGTCGTCGTCGTCGTCGTCGTCGTCGTCGTCGTCGTCGTCTTCGTCGTCTTCACCGTCGTCGTATTCGGCGTCGCCGTCACCGAAGTCGCCGACGCCGACGTCGTCGTCCTCGGCGTCGTCTCGTCGACGTCGCCGTCGCCGTCGCCGTCGCCGTCGTCGTCGTCGTCGTCTTCGCCGTCGCCAGCACCTTCGCAGTCGCCGTCGCCGTCTCTCCCTCCTTCCCTCCATCCCCGTCTCTGTCTCTATCTCTCTCTCCTTCCCTCCATCCCCGTCTCCATCCCCGTCTCTATCTCCATCCCCGTCTCCATCCCCATCTCTCTCTTTCCCTCCATCCCCGTCTCCATCCCCATCTCCATCCCCGTCTCTCCCTCCTTCCCTCCATCCCCGTCTCCATCCCCGTCTCTGTCTCTATCTCTCTCTCCCTCTCTCTCTCTCTCAGCTCTTGGGAAGTGCTCAGCCGCGATTCGACGTCAGTTGCGCCACATAGATTGCACCACATAGCATGCTAGGACACACTGTTTGGGGCCCACGCTGGCTAACACTTTAACGGAAGAGAGATTGGCGATGATGAGAAGGATCAGGAGGAGAGGAGGAGGAGGCCTCCTCCTCCTCTTCCTCCTCCCCCATGCTTCTCCTCCTCCTCCTCCTCCTCCTCCTCCTCCTCCTCTTCCTCCTACTCCCCGTCGCAACGGGGGAATCATGTTCTCTTTGTCGTCGGCATCGCCCTCCGCATCCGTGGCATTTCGGCTCTTTTCGAGGTGGCTGATATGAAGCGCCCAGCTGCAGCAGGTCAGGGCTCCGATGATGACTCGGATCCCGCGCCCGCCAAGCAGCAGAGGGCGCGCGGTTCAACTTCGGGCCTCAGCGACGAGGATGCGCAGAAAATCAAGCAGGCGCTGGAGGAGCACATCATCGTTCCAACGGACGCATGGTACGCCACGCAGAAGCTGGACGGCCCGCAGGACTCCGACGTGCTCGTCAAGAACAAGACGCTGCTGGTGAAGCTCAGGAAGATCCAGCCCCAAGGCATTGCCCAAAGCGCTCTCCACGGCATCCTGTACGACCGCGCCAAGGCTATGGAGGGCGATTGGCACTTAGCCGACGAGGCCTCCACATGGGCAACGGAGAAGGCGAAGCACATTCGTTCCATGATGAGGCACGTCTACAACGCGTGCAGGAAGGAGACCCCGCCTAAGTGGGCGGCCGAGAACTTCCCGACCATAGGCGACGACGACGGCGGTGACGGCAACGACGGTGGCGGTGGCCGGCAACCGCCCACGACGCCGCCGAGGAGGCCGAGTGGCGCGGTCGAGTCGCCGTCGCCTGCCGCCCGGGCGGCCGCCGTGGCAGCGGAGGGCGACACGGGCCACGAGCCCGACAAGTGGAAGTTCGAGTACGACAAGGAGCTACAGGCCGCCGTCCAAGATAATCAATACTTGCAACGGCACATGTAACGGCAGGGAGGTCAATGGTAGGTCAATGGTAGGTCAATGGCAGGTCAATGGTAGGTCAATGGTAGGTCAATGGTAGGTCAATGGCAGGTCAATGGTAGGTCAATGGTAGGTCAATGGTAGGTCAACGGTAGGTCAATGGCACAACCCGCCCCCATAATGGGGGCGGGGGGGATGAGGATGAGGATGAGGATGAGGATGAGGATGAGGATGCGGATGAGGATGAGGATGAGGAGGAGGAGGGGAGGCGACGGGGACAAGGAGGAACCATTATATCACTATTGACTTCCCTTGCAGGCTGCGTGGCGGATCCCGAAGCGCGCCGTCAAGGGCAAGGGCACGCCCGAGTACGCTTCGCTCGAGACAAAGCACGGGGTGCTCACTGCGACCTTTGCTGACGGAGTGGTCTGGGAAATTGGCCCTGCGAGTGAGGCAGCGCCCGAACATGACGGAGAGGAGCCGTCCAAGCCCTTCAAGAAGGACCCGCTCTTGGTGGTGTGGTCGGGTCAGAAGTCTGAGAACGAGCTACTGGAGGCGAAGATTACGAAGAAAAAGCAGGACGAGTGGCTCACCCTGTGGAACCACGGCCTCAGGACATCGGCTGGCAACAGTACGGCAGTACTCCAACTCCGAGGGTACCCATCGATCGAATGGGGCAAGAAGTGCATGGCAGACCTGGGGCAGAAGTACATCGAAGGCTGGGACAAGGCGAAGCTGGAGGCGTACAAGAAGTCGCAGCTGAGCGAGGCTGGCGTGCTCACGCAGAGGGCCCGTAAGAGGCCCGCTGTCGCGGCGCCCGCCGACGCGCATCCAGCGGATGCGCCCGCGGAGAGCGGCGGCTGCCATCCACCAGCTGCGCCAGCGGAGAGCCCGAAGAAGATCCTCAAGACGCCCGCCCCGTCCAAAGTCCTTATCGAGGGTGGCTCTTCACCGCTGGCCAAGTCGCCCGAGAAGGTTCCTGAGTGCGAGTCGGCGCCCTCGAACCCCATTTCGAGGATCCCGAGTCCGCCGAGTGTGCCTGATTTCAGGTTTTGAAGACCGCCCGAGCGAATGCACTCGCTGTGGGCAGTCCAGCAGGGCCTAGTCAATGAGTTGACTAATCATGGGATTGCGAGCGATGCAGTTTGCGCACATCTACCGCACATCGTCAGCATTACAATCTATCGCATAGCGCATCACCAATGTTATGACATCATCTCCGTCGTTCGAGCCATCACAGTCGCATTAATCCGTCGGTGATGGGCGCATGAGCCCCGCCGTTCCTCCATCGACTGTCTGAGCACGTCGTCGTCGTCGTCGTCGTCGTCGTCGTCGTCGTCGTCGTCGTCGTCGTCGTCGTCGTCGTCGTCAACGTCGTCAACGTCGTCAACGTCGTCAACGTCGTCGTCGTCGTCGTCGTCGTCGTCGTCGTCGTCGTCGTCGTCGTCGTCGTCGTCAACGTCGTCGTCGTCGTCGTCGTCGTCGCCCCCGCCCGCCAGGCGCCGCCCGCGGAGCCAGAGGCCAAACGGCGCAAGGATAAGGGGGGTGCCGCGGGCGCTACTGAGGATGGGGCAGGCGATGGTGTCAAGGGCAAGGGCAGAGGTGCGGGCAGGGGCAGGGGCAGCAGTGCTAATCGCGGCCGTGGTGGCGGCGGTGGTGGCGGTGCGGCTGCGGCCGCTGAGCAACCATGGGAAGCTAAGCTCAAGATGGCTCGTGCTACTACCGCTGAATACTCGGCCACTATGATGCAGGCGCGCACGATTTGTGCGCAGATCGAAAAGCAGGCAGATTGGGCGTTTGCCAAACCCATTGAGATGTCTGGAGATCTGAAGTCTGCCATGAGCTCTGCTGAAGATCTCGTGAGTGAAAGCGCGCTTCTGACGTCTGTCGTGTCCCTGTCGTGGGCGGAGTTCAAGAAGGGCGCTTCGGAGCAAGATGTCATCCTTGCCGTGGAGGGCGTCTTGAGTCTGAAGCCGCACATTGAGACAATGAACATGGAGATCAAGACATTGCTTGGCACGCATGCGATCAGGGCGAAGAAGGGCGCCCAGGGCACGCAGTAGCAGTAGTTTGTGCCTCCAGTGGTTGGGACGTGATGCCATGCCAGGTGTCAATCACATTCACTTGCTTTCCTGCGTCGGGGGTGTCTGTCCAGGAGCCGATCTGCGACTTGAACAATGGATGTAAACGCTTGTGCGGGGCATACGCGGGGGTCGGGAGCTAATTTGGCTAACTTTTTTAAAACCGCTGACAAAAATCACGGTTCCCAACCGTCGTACCTCAAAAACCTACCGTTGACCTACCGTTGACCTACCGTTGACCTTGCACCGTTGACCTACCGTTGACCTACCGTTGACCTAGGGCAGGAAACCCTGTTATTTTACAGGGATCGTGCGTTGACCTTGGACCGTTGACCTACCGTTGACCTACCGTTGACCTACCGTTGACCTTCCGTTGACCTTCCGTTAACCTCAATCGGCCTGGCCCTGGACGGGAAACACACGGTGGTGGCATGAAAATGTGGGTTCGCAGATCGGCTCGACGGCTGGACGGCACGGTGGGAGGGCCATGCTGTGAATGTGAGTTTACTTTTCGGCTGGATGTGCGCATCTGCCATTGCTGGCGCTTCCGAGGGCTGTTGCAGAGGCCAAATCAAGAGGTCGGCAATGACGGCAAGGGCAAACGGCATTGAGGGCAAGGGTATGGGTAAACGGCAAGGGTAGACGGCAACGGTGACACGGGTACGGCAAGGGTAGACGGCAGGGGTAGACGGCAGGGGTAGACGGCAAGGGTAGACAATTACGACAGGGGTAGACGGGACGGGACGGGACGGCAGGGGTAGACGGCTTGGGCAGCGGTAGTGGCAGCACGCGCGCATTCGAGCGACGTCGGAGGCGATAGGCATACAACAATCCTTGCACTAGAACGCACACGACTGCTAACATGTTGAACTATGAACATGGTGGCGCATCAAATCCTGCGGGCGCATATCACAGGTCAATGGGGCGCGATGATAACGCTTGCAGGTGCGAAGGTAGCAATCGGCAACGACGTCGGGGCATCCGATCATGACATGTTAGGGGGGAGGGTGTAGATAAGCACGTGCTGATCCACCAGCGGTGGCTGCACTTGCGATAATGTTGTAATGCCACAGTGGCCCTCATGCAACGCGAAGCTCGCTGTGCGATACTGTCCCGTGCCTTCAGTTTGCATCCAGCGTGTGCTGGCGCCGTGGTAGCTGAGCTCTCCTTTCGCAGGTGTCGCTTCACGTGGGGAAAATGTGATGGCGTGCATGTGGCGCAGGGGAATAATTGAGTTGCGCATCGCAGGTTCCGCAGGCGTGTTGGCGCGAGGTGTGGGCTGCATTGAGTTCCCATGGCCTCCAGCAAGCGCCCCCGTGCCCCAGAACCTCCGAGCCGATGGGCCCCTCGCGATGTGGACCCGCTTCAGGCCCAGCGCGATGCAGGTTCGGAGTTATTGAAGATGTTACTGAGTCTTTACGCAACGACTAAGATAAACGCATACGACCTTTCTGTGCTCTGTGGGTACTGCGCAAAGGCAGGGGTGCCTGGGGGGGCATTCTCCCGTTATGCTCGAGATCCAGGAAAACAGTCGGGTGCGTATCAACATTTTCTTGACACCAAGCTGCCAGGACCTGGTCCCCTCTACTATGTGCCGACACCTTGTAACGTGAAACGGTCGCCGAAACGGGAGATCAAACATATACCGTTCAGGCCAATTTTCGAGACAATCGCTGATGAACTCCAAACAGATGACACGAGTTTGCACTTGGTTGGCCAAGACCCCGATGACAGAGAGCAGACGGTGTTGGACCTACCGTGCTACCTTAATCACCCTCATGTTGTTCAAGCAGTAGATGAGGGCAGACTAAAGCCTGTTCCACTTGGGGTTTACATGGATGGGGTTAGATACACGTCCACGGTAGGGGGAAGAGCGGACAGCGTGTTGGGCTTCTGGGTCATCAACCTTTTGACGGGGAAGCGCCATGTGGCAGGGGTATTGCTAGGAAGCGACAAGTGTTTGTGCGGGTGCAAGGGGTGGTGCACCTTCCACCCCCCCATGCATGCAATATCGTGGATGCTGAAAAGCCTCGTAGACGGCCATACCCCTGCCCATCGTCATGACGGCTCGGATTGGGCGCTCGACGACCCGCTGGGGAAGCGGAAAGAGTTCCCCAGGTGTTGCGTGCTATGGAGTAGTTCAGGCTTTGCCGCCATGCATCCAGGATAACACATCAACATGTATTTTGGGGTTTCGCGTGTGTGTGTGTGCGTGTGTGCGTGTGCGTGTGTGTGTGTGCGTGTGTGTGTGTGTGTGTGTGTGTTCGGTTTCGTGCAGGGCGATTGTGTCGGGTACACTTCCAGTGTTCCAACTGTCAGAGTTGCGCGCCAGGGGGCGCGTGTTGCGCCAGCGGATCAAAGGAGATTGGAACGAGCACGCAAAAACATTAGGTTTGGCATCGTGGCAGACTGCGTACTCGCCGTGTCAATTCTGCACGATGACAGCTCTTGAGATTGCCAGCCAGGGGGAAGACGTAACCCCTCAAAATTTACACTGGGATCTACGGACGCCAGAAAGTTACGACCACGCATGTTCAGAGTGCGAGATAATCGTTCAGATTGCAACCGAAGGTCAGAGGGCAAAAATGTTAGGGGCGCTTTTGTGGAAGAAAGCAAAAAAGGTGGGGAGTGGTAGGGTAGTGGCATTTCGGGTCATGGTTGCAGGTGTTCTGTTGCAGCCAGGCGACAGAGTTGAACCCTCGGGCTGCGTGATGGATATCGGAGGTATTGACACGATGCCACTCCCACTGGGAGTTACGTTTTGGAGGTCAAGGAGGGGCCCTGAGGGGTCAGTGATTGATCCTGTGATGCACAGGTGCCCCCTGTTTTGCGAAGCACTCTGTAGTAGCCCTGCAAGAACGCTGTCTGTAGATTCTTTACACACTCTTTACTACGGACCGTGCATGCGTTGGACGTCTGCAGCCCTGTGGCGACTCCTTCTGACAAATCCTTGGAACTGTAGGAGCACAAGTTTACCTGAAATGCTGGATATTTGCATTAGGCGCCTTGTGGGTGATCTGCGATCATGGCTCCCTGGCAATGCACCGACAGATCGGTGGATAACAGACCTCACCTTGAGTATGTTGGGGGACCGCAAAGATTTTACACCTGAGAATTTCCGTCATTCTGGAGATATCTTGAAATGCAAGGCTGGGGAGGTTGGAACCCTTTTGGAGTTTTCACTGCACATGCTCAAGAAGCATGGTGGAACAGCGAGGTATGGTCGCTCATTCATAGTTGCTGGTGAATCAATGTCGCAGTTTCTCCAGATCGTCAGGGATTGCCCAGGCCCGGTAATGTCAGAACCGCAGAGGGCAGCCTTGATGAATTGCGCGTGCCTCCACGTCAGAGCATGCAAGCAATCTGGTGTGCACTGCGTCCCGAAGCATCACCTTACCTTGCATTTGGCAGATAGGACCCGCACCCTAAATCTACACAGCACCAATCCCTGAGGAGCGATGCAGGTCAATGGGAGGTCAATGGGAGGTCAATGGGAGGTCAATGGGAGGTCAATGGGAGGTCAATGGGAGGTCAATGGGAGGTAAATGGGAGGTCAATGGGAGGTCAATGGGAGGCCAATGGGAAGTCAACGCGGCGCGAAGGTATCATGCGTGGGTAGCGCGGAGATGACGCGTCGGAGGGGGGGAGTGGTTTCGAATGGTTTCGACGCCCTCATCCTGCAACCCTTGTGTTTACGCCGTGCTGCGCGCAATTACCGTGCGCCATGCCAATTCACACTGTGCGCGCACGTACAGCAAGGTCACGCACGCCACGTCGTTGGAACTATGTGTGGGCAAGGGCATTGCAGTATAATTTTGAGTTTATGCACCGTGGGTCTCAAGGACGCGCGAGCATGGTAACCCCAAATACTACACGACATTCACTGACGAGGGGCTCAACATAATCCTCAGGTACATGTGTCAGTTTGCACATCGGTCGACCCTGGAGCGGAGAATATTTGCGCTGTTCAACATGCAGGGTCAATTGTAGCTCAACTCTTACATTTATGGTTCAGGAGCAGGAATGCTACCTCTCTAGCAACTGCTATTCCGTGCATGCAATGCGCGGGATCTTGCCCGTCCTTTTCCTTCTGTGCGCGCTGCCAGTCGGCGCCGTGAAGAGGAAGAGAGTGCCACCGTCCAGTACTGAAGGGCTTGGCGGGACGAGCGACCTAATTCGCCAAAAAGCTGAGGAGATGGCGGCCGAATTCGAGCGCAAAGTTGGCCACGAGTGCAAGTTCCTGTGCCTTGGGGATTCGTTGTACTACAAACTAGTTGTGGATGCAGTGGACTTCGTAACTGACTACGTTGATGACATGCCTCGTCAATTTCACTTTCTGGAGGTCTTCTGCGGCTCTGGCCGTGCCACGGAACGTGTTCGCAGCATGCGGTACAGCGCAGTTGGCATTGACAAGCAATCTGGGCGAGACTTCGACAACATCACCACTCTCGTTGGTTTCTTTTACTTAGCGCTTCATGTGCTATGCGTCTGGTCTGGAGGCACTGTATGGTTCAGCCCTCAGTGCTCAACGTGGGGCAACATGGCACGATCGTGGAGTAAGAGATCTACTGCATGCCCGTACGGAGACACTTCGCGGTTTGATATTGTGGAAGCGAATTACTGTGCACTCATAATGTGGGAAGGGGGGGCGCCATGTGCACCAAGTGCGCGCGTTGACGGGCGCGTGTGCCAGGGCATGCGTGTGTTAGCAGCGCGCGTTGCACGCGCGGCACATGTGTGTACATGCCTGTGCGAGCATGACCAATTATGTTTGGGTCCACGGCGCGGCTCGTCTTGGAGTTTGGCCATTGCAAAGCAGGCATGTGGGCGCACGGGGAGGATGAATTTACAAGAATGGGAAGGGGAGGTCATGGCTGGGAGTATTGTGCTTCTCGCGCCTCGTGCACGTCACGATCGAGCAGCCGATGAACAGCCTGCTCTATGCAATGCCAGATGTTTCGGCCATGCTGGTCAAAATCAATGCACAGCGTTTCATAACCTACGGTGGCGCCTTTGGTGCTACCTCTCGCAAGCCATGGGAGATGTTCACAACGTGGGCAATGGACGCCATGCAGTTTCTGATCAGAACCCAGCGCGAAGCAGATACTATGGTTGCAGAGGTAATTGGGGCGCAAAAGTGCTCCGTTGGCTACGGTAGCAAACGTTTGATTTGAAGCGGTGCGGTCATGTGTGGAACGGTGACCCACCGTGGGTGGGGGGCCAATGGGGGGAGATTTGCCCGTCCTACTCATGGCCGTGCCTCGTCAAGTCTTCCGAGTTGCTTCCGCCGAGGGGAAAGCTGATTCTGAACCATTGGCAAAGACGCAGCCAAAGCGGCCTGCGGCTGGCGGGCAGAGCGGCTGGTCCCAGCATGGGTGGACCACTGGAACAAGCCAGCAGCAGAAGTCAGAAGAATACCCCATGCACTTTGCCGAGGCAATCGGCAATGCAGTCCACAATGCGTTCCGCTCCGATCATGTCGAGGATATCGACTTGGTTCACTCTGACTCGGATTGAGCCCGCCATTGCACGACTGTAGTCGGATTGAGCCCGCCACAGCACGAGTGTAGTGTAGAGTGCGCAGGCAGCCAGGGAAGGAGGTCATCGTCGCAATGGAGGCGGATGTAATGACGATGATGACGAACACGAAAAAATAGGACGAGGATGAGGAGGGAGAGGACGAGGAGGGCGATGGAACGGCTGCCCCGTGTATGGAGCATGTGCTGCGCATGTTTCAACATTGCCTCCGTATGGGTTGGCACCCTAGATTTCAAGCATGCGTTGCGAGATCTGTCAATCAGATGTGCTGGATGCGCATCTCTGTCGGGGGTGCAGAATGTTCCACGGAGCTGCGTTACGCATGGCAGCGCGTACATTTGCAAACTGTACGTGCCGCCAAACACCGAAGTGTTGAAACCAGAAACCTTCAGTTCCCCACGCCCTCTTTTTCGGTCAGGGGGCACGCATGTATCGCATGCTGCGTGTGGTCACTATCGGGAGGAATACTCGCACCCCCGCGTCATCCATTTGCACTTCCGTGCGCGCTTGCTGCGCGTGCTGAGCACTGGCCGCTCACGTTGCCCCAGATGAGAATCGCGTCATGAAATTCAGTCCGATTGCATCGAGTGTGCAGTGCAGAATTGTGCGTGCCAGCGGCAGTTCAGCAGCAGATCAGTTGCAGGTCAACGGCTGGCCAATGGTAGGTCAATGACAGGTGTAACGGCACGCAAGGTAAACCACACAGCAGCAAAATATTGGCATGGGAAGGAGTCGACGGTAATATCACGGTGTGTGCGGTGCTGTGCCGTGCTGTGCAATTAAGATATTGTGATTTGGGTGTTGCTTCACGTGCAATGCCATGCCTTCGGTGCCGTGCTATCGTGCCGTGCCGTGCCGCCGCGTTCTGCTGCGCCGTGGGTTGCCGTGACATTGACGCGTGCAGTGCCGTGCCTTGACGTTCCTGGGAATGTTGTGCCGCGGTGTGCTGTCCTGTGTAATGCCGCGATTTCGTGAACTCACATCGGGGCGAGCGCCGCGGGCGCGGCGGCATGGCCCTGAACTCCGAGGACGCCTAGGGAGAGAGAAAGAGAGAGAGGGAGAGAGAGATAGAGAGAGAACAAGAAGGAGAGAGAGAGAGGGAGAGAGAGAGAGAGAAAAAAATATAGATATAGATAGAGAGGAGGGAGATAAGGAGAGAGAGAGAGATAGAGATATAGCACCATCTGGAAAATGAACTGCCCTCCATCCGTGTAACTTTTGCACATGTTTAACTTTTGTTCTAAAAATCTCATAGAGTCTCAAGCGAGAGCCCCATTTACCGTCGCAATCGCGTTCGTGTCACTCCCTCCCGCAATTTCCCACACATTGCCCCTCCCCCGCGTATACTTCTGCGCGCGGCGCCCGCAAATCCCACCAATTGCACCTTCCTTCGTCGCCGCCTTTCTTATCCACCTCGCCCTCTCTCCTTTCCTTTTGCTTCCTCCCTCTCCAGCTTCGTTATCATTTGCTTTGGTCCGAAATGTCGCTAGTGACCCCGTCCCTCGTTGCTCCTCCTCCTCATTGCCGTCCGCCCACCGCGGCTCGATGCCATTGTTGTTCGTTACAGTGAAAGCCTGACGCAGTTCACCGCCACGAACAGCAATGTAGCTAAATCACGCCCATGATCATCATGATGTGGCGCTACTTTTATAGCGCCACAACACTGGCGCTAAAAAGTAGCGCTGTGACACCTCTGGGAAGGCGTGACCACTACTGCGACAACTTCAGCTTGACCCCCAGCTCCCTGTGCCCGGGCTGGCTAATTGATCCACTTGACCCTAAGTTCCCGAACTCCGACAGCCTCCTCGAGCTGTTGAAGAGCTTGAGGAAGAAGCTGAACTCGGACCCGGCTGAACTCGGACCCAGCTGAACTCGGACCCGGTTGATCTCGGACCCGGCTGATCTCGGACCCGCTGAACTCGGACCCGGCTGAACTCGGACCCGGCTGATCTCGGACCCGGCTGATCTCGGACCCGGCTGATCTCGGACCCGGCTGAACTCGGACCCGGCTGATCTCGGACCCGGCTGATCTCGGACCCGGCCTGCCTCCGGCGCTCTTCCCGGCTCCCGGCTGGGGTTCTCCCGCCCGGCGCTTTTCCCGGCCTCTGCCCTGGGTGCTCCCGGCTCGGCTCCAGCTCGGCGCTTCCCTGGCGGGCGTTTCCCCGGCGTCTCCCACCAGGCTGATCTCGGGCCCGGCTGATCTCGGACCTGGCTGATCTCGGACCCCGCTGAACTCGGACCCGGCTGTTCTCGGACCCGGCTGATCTCGGACCCGGCTGATCTCGGACCCGGCTGATCTCGGACCCGGCTGAACTCGGACCCGGCTGATCTCGGACCCGGCTGATCTCGGACCCGGCCTGCCTCCGGCGCTCTTCCCGGCTTCCGGCTGGGGTTCTCCCGCCCGGCGCTTTTCCCGGCCTCTGGCCTGGGTGCTCCCGGCCCGGCTCCAGCTCGGCGCTCCCCTGGCCGGCGTCTCCCCGGCGTCTCCCATGGCTGATCTCGGACCCGGCTGATCTCGGACCCGGCTGATCTCGGACCCCGCTGAACTCGGGCCCGGCTGATCTCGGACCCGGCTGATGTCGGACCCGGCCTGCCTCGGGCGCTCCTCCCGGCTTCTTGCTTGGGGTCTCCCGCTCGCCGTTTCTCCCGGCCTCTGGCCGGGGTGCTCTCCGCCCGGCTCCACGGCCCGGCGCTCCCCCGGCCAGCGTCTCCTCGGCGTCTCCGCCCCTGCAAATCTCGGACCCGGCTGATCTCGGACCCGGCTGATGACGGACCCGGCTGAACTCGGACCCGGCTGATCTCGGACCCGGCTGATCTCGGACCCGGCCTGCCTCCGGCGCTCCTTCCAGCTTCTGGCTGGGGTTCTCCCGCTCGACGTTTTCCCCGGCCTCTGGCTGGGGGTGCTCCTGGCCCGGCTCCACGCCGGGCGCTCCACTGGCCGCCGGCGTCTGCCCGCCATCCCGCCGTCTCGGACCCGGCTGACCTCGGACCTGGGCTCGCTCGGGCGTTCCCGGCGCGCCCGCCATCTCTGGCTGCACTCGGACCCGGCTCATTTCGGATTTTTCTGAACTTTGAGTCGGTTGATTTCGCTACTGGCTGATCTCGGACCCACCTCCTGCCAGCTGCGATCCCGCCGGTCCTCCTGACTTCCGCTTCGGGTCTTCCGGCCGGCGCCTTCCCGCCTCCGGCGCTTTCCCGGTTGGCGTTTCCTCGGCGGTCTGGCCCTGTCTCGGCTCTCGGCCGGCGCGTTACCTGCGCTCACCCGGCGGCTCCGTCTCCTCCCTAGCGCTCTCCTCGTGCCTCTATGTCCGCGGCGAGCACGCGAGAGCCCCATGTTGAAAAGTAACCTCCTTCCATCCCTGTCACTGCGACAGACGTTCACGACGATTGTCCGCGGCCATCAGGCGAGAGTTTTATTTTGGAAAGGAACCTCCCTCCACCCGTGTAACAGACTTCCAGACGATTGCACGCGGCGCTCAGGCGAGAGCCGCATTGTGGACACAAGCTGCCCTCCATCGTGTAAATGTTGCACAATAGTACAGTTCAGGATCATACATGGCGATCGCACATGGCATGGGAGTCTCTGGCGAAACGCCTGCCTCCCCCCCCTACACACACGTCCGTGGCGCGCCAGGGAGGACTTCTTTTTAAGGGGAGAGGGTGGAGGAGGACGAGGAGGAGCGGGATAACATCAAGAACGGGAGCCGTGGCCGTCTTACGGGCTCTGTGGCCGCCCTGTTCGTGCGTGTGGGCGGTTTTGAAGGTGTCCTTGGGCCCAGGGCGGCCGGCCCTACAGCACTTCATCACTTCTTTCACATGGGCCACAGGAGCACGTTCAGACGCCCACGCCGTACAGGCATGATGCACTTGGATACTGACGTGCATTCTCGCGCGGTGGTTCTCAGGCTCAGAATGGCCATGGCAATGTCGACGGTGATGATGGCAGCGACGGCGGACTACGATTCCGACGGCGACGACTGCGGCCACGGAGACCATCACGACGACGACGTCGACGACGACGACGTCCTCTTCCTCCCTCCTCCCTGCTCCTCCTTCCTTCCCTCCTGCTTCCTCCTTGCTCCTCCCCTCCCGTCTCCTGTGCAGGAGACTCGGCGGCAACTGTAATCCCGGGAATGGGTTCCAGGGGATCTTTCTCCGGCCATTGTGGCCTTGCACTCTGCGTCTTTCAGGTGTGGCATGCGTTGTCATGATTGCGTTGTCATGCGTTCCATTGTTGTGCAATGCAGCGCAGCTCCTTCCAAGTTCCCATTCCACTGCCTTGCATTCTTCTGCCTGCTTCACTTCGATTTGCGATGCATTGCATTCCATTGCGATCCATAGCATTCGATTTGAGTCCTTTGTGGGTTTTCCATTACACCGCACTCACATCTATACCCCTGGGCGGGTGTATGTGCGGCCGTTTTTGCGGTGTCATGTGCGCGCATGTGCGCGGCATGTGCCAGTCTTGTGCCAGGCCTGTGCGGTCCTTCTTGGATGGACTTCCTACTGTGCACGTCGTGCCCGGGCATGTGCGGGGGCATGTGCGCTGTGTTTTGATGTATCCATCATACGCACATGCACGCACAGTCCGACGCACATGCGCGCACATGCCTGCACATGCGGGAGGTGTTCGAGAATCGCAGATCTGTCATGGGCACATGCACGCACATGCCTGCGCAACCTCTCTTCGGGAGGCCGCGCGGGCCCGCACATGCACGCACATGCGGTGAAGCGTGCGGGCGCACATGCGTGCACATCCCAATGCACATGCACGCTCATGCCCCAGGAGCTGTCTGGGACCCCTGTGCCTCCAATGCCTCCTGGCCTTCGCAGAGCTAACCTTGGGCGTGCCAGGGCTTCCTGAAAGAGTTTGTTGTGCGTTTACACTCGCCCGCTGCTGGCGGGGGCGGTTCTTCGCCCGGTTCGTGAGCTGGCGGTGGCGCGCCCGCCTAATAAAATACTCTCCCGCGCGCCTTCTCAGCTCGGCCGGAGAAGCAGGGATGGGGGGGGGCGAGGTGGAGGGGAGGGGGAGGAGGGGGGGGCGGAGAAGGCGGGCGCCCCCGGCTCGGCTGGCCCGCCTGCCACTTCGGCTCGGCCAGAGGAGAAGGAGGAGGAGGAGGAGGAGGAGGAGGAGGAGGAGGAGGAGAGGAGGAGGAGGAGGAGGTGAGAGTTGCGAGGATGTCTCAGGCGAAAGTGGCTTGACGGCCCGTCTTGGCGGCTTCTTGGACGGCCTCCGCGTTATTTTTGGCCGCCTCGGGGCTTTGTTCGGGCCATTTTGCCGGGCCTTTTCGGTTATTTTCTACGTCAAATAGCCAACCACTTTTCTACTACAGCACAGGCCCCGGCCGGTAGTAGAAAAATCGTGGCATCTAGGCCCGTCTGGACGGCTTCTTGGACGGCCTTGGCGCTATTTTTCGCTGCCTCGGGGCTTTGTTCGGGCCCTTCTGCCGGGCCTTTTCGGCTATCTTCGACGTCACATAGCCAACCACTTTTCTACTACAGCAACGGCCCCGGCCGGTAGTAGAAAAATCGTGGCATCTGGGGCCGTCTGGACGGTTTCTTGGACGGCCTTGGCGTTATTTTTGGCTGCCTCGGGGCTTTGTTCGGGCCCTTCTGCCGGGCCTTTTCGATTATCTTCTACGTCAAATAGCCAACCATTTTTCTACTACAGCACCGGCCCCGGCCGGTAGTAGAAAAATCGTGGCATCTGGGGCCGTTTGGGCGGCTTCTTGGACGGCCTCGGCGCTATTTTTGGTTGCCTCGGCCACCGGCGAGCTCGGCCTGTGCGAATACTGTGCGTACCTGTGCAGTGCATGTGCGGGACGTGCACGAATGCCGGGGCCGGCGTTCGTCTCCGGACGCTGGCGCGTTCGCGTCCGGCCAGTTCCGCGTGAGACGTCGTCGGCAATCTTGAGACATCCTCGCAACTCTGACCTCAGAGATCTCCTGCCCCATGCTGGTCATGCCACGGTCGCCTGAGACATTCTCGCAAGTCTCGATTCCGATATGCCCCGAGCTGAGGTGGTCAGCCACTGTCGCCTGAGACATCCTCGCAACCCTGATCTCAATGATGCCCTGCTCGATAGTGTCTCGGCCCCTTTCGCCTGAGACATCCTCGGAACTCGGGGTTCCGAGACGCCCTGAGCTGAGGTGGTTAGACCATTTTACCTTTGGATATCCTCGCCCGAGATGCCCTGAGTTGAGCTGTTCAGGCCACTTTTGCCTGAGACATCCTCGCAACTCTGACCTCAATGATGCCCTGCTCCATAGTGTCTCGGCCTTTTTCGCCTGAGACCCTCGCAACTCTGGGTTCTGAGATGCCCTGAGCAAGTGGTCAGGCCAGTCCTGCCTGAGACATCCTCGCAACTCTGGGCTCCGAGATGCCCTGGGCTGAGGTGGTCAGACCACTCTCCCCAGAGACATCCTCGCAACTCTGACCTCAGAGATCTCTTGCCCCATGGTGGTCAGGCCACTTTCGCTTGAGACATCCTCACAACTCAGACCTCGGAGGTGTCCTGCCCCATGGTCGTCTGGTCACCTTGACCAGCGACATCCTCGCCACTCTGGTTTCCAAGATGCCCTGCCCCATGGTGATCCGGCCACGCTTGCCTGAGACATCCTCGGAACTCTGGGTTGCGAAATGCCCCGAGCTCAGGTGGTCAGGCCACTATCGCCTGCGACATCTCTGCGGCATGTGCGGGCATGTGCGTCTATGCTTTCAGAGTTTTGCTTGACCGTGCATTCGACTGTGCGTCGGACGGTGTGGCATGTGCGCGCATGTGCGGCAATGCTGTTGAGGCTTTTGTATACTTGCATGGGCATGTGCATGCGACTGTGCGGCATGTGCCTGCATGTGCGGCCCCTTCCGGACCACAATTTCAAAGTGAGCACTATAGAAGTGAGCGCTATAGCAGTGAGTCCGGTGCATGCCCTCCGCCTACATCTTTATGTTGTCGCGCCATTCCCAACCCAACCACGTTTTCTTTCACAGGCATCTTGGGTCAAGCGTTTCCTTTCGATCGCACTGCCTTCTGCCAGCCACCCGGTCCCATGGCATCCGCGACCTTCCGAGCGCTGCCCTCTTGCTTGATTAGCCTACGGCGTCGAGAAGACAAGCGCGACGTTGCCTTCCAGGTGGCAGCCGGTCTGGGCATCGAGCCGACGTGGTTGGCGGGAACCGATGGGGATTCCCTCAAGGCACGGAGTGGGTATGCTAAGCGTTGCCAGGGCGGGCCGGGCGGCCGGGCGCTTTGCTCTTGGTTCGACGCCGCACACAAGACGCGCCGTATTCGGTATGTGCGAAATGCCAAGTCGAATTGGGGCACGCATTGGGGGACATTGGGCTGTCTGATGAGCCACGAGCGTGCTTTGGCGCAGCTCGAAGACGCTCCTGCCCTCATCGTCTTGGAAGACGACATCCGCCTGGTAATTGATGCCAAGGAGGCCTGCGCGATGATTGCGCAGGCTCTCCGTTGCATCCAAAAGGACCACAATGATTGGCTGATCCTGTACCTTGGCTGCTCTACCACTCGGTGGTCTGGGCCCTTGCGCAAGGTGCGCGGAGGGCCGGCTGGTTTGCGCTACGCCCGGCAGGCTTACCAGAGCCATGCGTTCGTGATCTCGCAGGCGGGGGCGGCGATTTACGGCGAATACCTTCGCAAAGGCTTCCCTGCGGACAACGCGCTGCTGAACATGGTGCGTCGGTTCCCCAAGATGTGCTTTGCCCTCGACCCTGTCGTGGTTACGCAGGAGCAGAAGCTCACGCAGAGCGACATCCGCGAGTCCACCGTGGCCTACCGGTCCGGCGCTCCGCGCGTGCGGAAAAGGGGCCACGCCAGCATCGCCAGGAGAAGGGCGTCGTTGCCGCAGGCGCAAGCTGCTGGGAGCGCAAGCAGGAAGGAGTGGCTCCGAAAGACGCGCCGAGCCAGCGCCAGACGCAAATCCAAGCGCACGCAGACCAAGGCCGGTTGTCGCGGGTCCCACACCCTGTGCATGTCGGGGTGGGCGTCTTGCTCCGCGGGCGCCCAGGCAAAAGTTGCGCGCCCCAGCGTCCGGGCGGCCATCGTGGAGCGATGGGGCCAGGCGACGGCGCTTTGCTTGGCCTGCCAGACAGCATCCTCCAGCCTCCGGCACAACCCGCCGCCGCACATTGTCCCCCACTCGGCATTTTCCTATGAGGCGTAAGGGTGACCCCGTCAATGTGTTCTAAGCGTTTCGTGCTCCATGGGCATGTCATGGTCCTCATGGGGGGCCTTTGCAAGGATGCCATGACTGCAGATTCGTGCGGCCATGGCCTGCTAATCGGCTCTCCTGGTCTGCCGCGAGTGTATCCGCTTCGACTCTTCCCCCGACCGCGCGCGCTCTTGAGCGCGCGCCGGGGCTCCCTCAGGCGCGGCCGCGCCACCCGGTGGCTTTCCGCCTCTTTCCTGCTCGCCATGGAGTCCCCAGCGCGCGGGCGCGCGCGCGCGCGATGGCCATGCCGCCCAGATGGGACGCACGGATCGCTTCTTCGTCTCCATGTCTCACCCCGCGCATGCCATTCCCTGCGCCGCCATTTCCCGCGCGCGGAGCATCGACGGGCCACCGCTGGGCATGCGCCAGTTTTGCGAATGCAGTCTTTTCCGTTTCAGCGACCTCGCGCCCGCAGCATCTCTCGCGCTTCCGCGGAGGTCCACGGGGCACCTGCCGCGCGGAGTCCGTTCTTTCTTGCCTGCGTTTTCCTGGCGGTGCGTCTTCCATGTGAGTGCGGAGTGGCAGCGCCCGCTTTCCCAGGCGGCGGACTCTCGCGTTCCGCGCGCGGGCCCGCGTCGGGGATTCAAGAGACACTCTCTGGCTCCAGCCCTGCGCGCTCGCCGCGCAGGGGCCGCCTGCCCGCTGGCGCGCCGCCGGGGAACACGGCCCGGTCCGTCTGCGCGCCAGCGCGGTCGCGGGAGCCCGGAGAAGGTGGCGGCGAACGTTTCAGGATGCGCTCCTCGCGCGAGGCTGGTCGCCGTCGCCGTCGGTCCCGCGCGCTGGGGGGCTCTGTGGCGCATGAGGGGCCACGAGCGTGCTCTGGCGCAGCTCGAAGAGGCCCCTGCCCTCATCCTGTCGAGCTCCGCCTGGGCACCGAAGCAAAGGCCGCCTGCGCGATGATGGCGCAAGCTCTCCGCTGCATCAAAATTGAGCACGTGGGTGGGCTGCTCCTGAACCTCTTCGCTACCGCTCCACTGCGTCGTCAGGGCACTCCCCCGCCAGGTGCGCGGCGTGCTGCACGTCCTGCGTCGCGCGCGGCACGCGAGACGTGTGTCGTGATATCCGAGGCGGTGGCGAATTCTTACGGGGAGTACTGCAACGCGCTGCTGAACATGGTGCGCTGGCGCACCTGGAAGCGCTTCGCCATGGGCCTTGCCTGGCCAAAGCATGAGCGGAAGTAGTCGCCGAGCGACTTCCGCAAGTCCACTTTCACCCTCCGTGCGGCGCTCCACGTGCATGGAAGAAGGGGCCACTGCAGCGGCGCGCAGAGACTGGCGCCGTTACCCCAGGTGCAAGCGGCACGGAGCACCAGCAGGAGTGAGTGCCTCGGAAAGACTCGCCCACTCAGCGCCAGACGCAAAACGCAGCGCTCGCAGACAAAAGCCGGATGCCGCGGCCCCCGCGCGCTGCGCATGTCCGGGTGGGCGTCTTCTTCCGCGGGCGCCCAGGCAAAAGTTGCGCGCGCCAGCGTTCGGGCGGCCATCGTGGACCGATGCGGACAGGCGACGGCGCAATGCTCGGCCTGCCAGACACCGCCCTCCAGTCTCCGGGGAAACTTGGCGCCGCGCTTGTTCCCGCATCGGACTTCCCCCGTGCGCCTCGCGAGTTACTCCCCTAAGTTTGTGTCCGTGTGTGCGCGCGTGTGTGTCTGTGGGTGTGCTCGCAAAGGCTTGTCTGCCATTGGAACTCCACGGGCCTCGTCGCGGGGGTTTGCATCTCTGGCCTCGTTGCAGAGTTGCGCGGGCATGGCCTGCTGCTGGGCTCGCCTGATCTGACACGCGTGCTTCCGACGGCTGTCTTCGCGCGACCGCGCGCGACCCTGCGTCTGTGCAGGGGCTCTTTCAGCAGGCGCGGGCGCGCCACCGCGTTGCTTTTCGCTTTCCACTTGCCCTCCGCGGAGTTCCCAGCGCGCGCGCGGTGGCTGCTCCGCGCAGATGGGCTTCGCGGACCAGTCGTTTTCCACAATTCTGGCGCCCGCGAAGGGCTTTCCCTGCACCGGCGATTCCCGCGCGCGTGACATGGGCGGGCCCCCACTGGGCTCCGCGCGCGCGGATGCTGTTACTTCCATGGCAGCGCGCGGACGCACGTACCATACCCAGCGCTCCCGAGGACGCCCACGGGGACTCCTGCCGCGCGGACGCCGTCCTTGCCGGCGTCTTCTAAGCGCGCGCCCTCAATGTCTGCGCGGACCCCAGGCGGCAGACTCCCGTCTCGTTACGCGCGCGCCACGAAGTCAGGGAGTCCATGGTGACTCTCTCGCAAGGGCCCCTCGACCGTGCGACAGAGGGGCCGCCGGGCCACTCGCCTGCGACTGCCGCAGTGCCGCTGGGACACTCGGCGGGGGGCGCCTGCGCGACATTGCGGTCGCGGGAGTCTGCTGAAGGCGTCTCCAAACGTTTCAAGGAGCGCTCCTCGCGCGAGGCTGCTCGCCGTTGGCCCCGCGCATGTGCGGGCGCTGCGCAGCTGGGGGGCGCGGAGCGCCGCAACTCGCAGATGCCGCGCGCGTGCATTAGTCATGCCGCGCGCCGCGACTGATCTACACACGCGGCGCGAACGGTCTTCGCCGGACTGGCTCCACGCGCGCACGCGTGTCCCGTTCGGTACTCATGGATGCGGATTCGCGCAAGTAGCACATGCATCATCCAAGCGGCTGCACCGCCTGGACCGGATGCGACGGGCAGCTTTGCGTCTGCAGAACTTGTACACGACATGGTATACAGCCCGCGCGTCGTGGCCGTCGAGGGTGCTCCACCGAAGAGACTCCTCTTGCGCCGCCATGCGTACCCTCCACAACTTTCATTATTTTCCCTCACAACTTTTCCCGGCATCACGGTGATGTGCACCGAAGGGCTTGGCGGCGCCGGCCGCATGCGCCCCCGTCGCCCATGGCGGAACTGCCCACGCACGCTCCCCCGGCCCATGCAATGCGAAGGCTCCACTTCCCCCGCCCGCATGCGTCTTCGCAATCCTCTTCGGGACACTTATCACACGTCGCGTGGCCTCATGGGGACCTCCACCGAACAAGGGCCCACTGGCGTGGCCCGCGCGCGTTCCCGCCGACCATGCCACCACTCACTACCATCGTTCCTCTGGACCCTGGGGAGCTCTACAGAATCCCCCACTGGCAATGCCCGCGTGCGTTCCCGTTCTCCAGTTCGGGACACCGCATGCACGTTCCATGGCCTCACGGATATCTCCACCGAAGGCCCCACTGGCGCCGCCCTCATGCGTCCCCGGTATTCAGGTCGGAACACCCCTCACACTTGTCGTGGCCCCATACCGAGCTCGACCGAGGATGTGCGTTGAGCGCGCCGACGTGGTGTTCTGGGCGCCGAGGACGGTTCCCACACACGGAGACGACTGGGCGCCTGGTGGCGGGATGTGCCTACAGCGCGCGCGAAGAAAGCGTGATGGTTTACTTCATATACCACGAGATGTGTCAACACGCTGGCACCACGAGGTGGCGGATTTGAAAGGCGGCTTGCTTGACTCCACCCAGCGTGTCTTCTACGATTTCAGAGCCGCACGTATAGTGTGTTGCACTTCGGCTACTGTTCGCTCATGTGCATTTCTTTCACCGTCTTCTTTCCCCAAACAGTTCGCTAGATTGGGGTGCAGTTGTGATGGTAGCTAGTTCCGCCCGAGGCAATCTCAAGCACAGCAGACATCCTCACCCAAATCTGTTGGTCCAGGCCGTTTCGCCTGACACATCCTTGCAAATCTCGTTTTAGAGCTGTCCGGGATTACGCGTTTCCTTACAGTCATCCTCGAAACCTTGGGTTTCAGCGGCCGTTCGAGAGATGGTCCAGGACGCTTAGCCTGAGCCACTCTCGCACCTCTGGGTTCCGAGGTGCCGCGAGAAAAGTGGTCCGGCCCGTTTCGCCTGAGGCATTCTCGCATCTCGGGGCTCCCAGTTCCCTTCCCACTGACTTGAGGTGGTCCACCCACGTCTGGCCCCCAGCTAGCACAGTGTCTTCTTCGGGCCTCTCTGCGCATTTCTTCTTCCCGCGACAGTCTGCTCAAGTGGGTTGCCGTTGTGATGGTGGCTGGTTCCGGCCGAGGGGATACGAAGCAGATATATCCTCACATCAATCTGGAGGTCTGGGCGGTTTCGCTTGAGACATCCTCACCAACCACGTAAATGAGTTGTCTGGGATTCGGCGTTTCCCATGAGACATTCTCGAAACGCTGGGCTCCGAACGGCTGTTCGAGAGGTGGTCCGGACCGTTCCGCCTCAGACATTCTCGCAACTCCGGGCTCCGAGCTGCCGCGCGAGAGGTGGTCCGGGCCGTTTCGCTTGAGATCGAGATGTCCTCGCCAATCGGCCCAGACATGCTAGAGGTCACAAGAGGCCGTCCGGGGGCAGAGGTCCCAAGAGGTCTTGGGTGTGGGAGGTCCGTGGATGTCTGCCCAGGCTTCGTGGGCAGCCGTCGTCGTCGTCCTCGTCGTCGTCGGTCGTCGTTGTCTGGTACAACAGGGAGGAGTCGAAGGAGGAAAAAGAGCAGGGAGAGGACGACTAGGTGGACGAAAAACGAGAGGACGAGCAGGAGGAGGAGGAGGAGGACGCCGGTGAAAAGGAGTATTGGGTGAAAAAGGTGAAGAGGTACAGGCTGTGGAGGACGCACAGGACGCCGACGACGATGCCGATGAGGCGGAAGAGGGAGATAACTAGGTGGGTGAGGCTCATATTATCTTGGATGATCATGCATAGGAAGATGTAGAGGATAACGGGGAGGACGAGGACGACGAGGAGGCAGAGCACCAGGAAGGTGAAGACCATCGGAGGATGAGGAGGAACGTAACGAGAGGGGGAGAAGGAGTTCGAGTGCGAGGGCAGGCGGAGGAGGCGCGAGGGAGGATAGACGACGATGACGGGGCAGGCCGATGCAGAGCAATAGGATGATAAGCGGGGGGCGACCAGACAAACTCAGGATCCACCTTGGCCTTAAAGATTCCTGTTTGGGGGTACTGCAATCTCCCTGTGATGTGTACATATGCTGTTTCACGTGGTTATCCGATATCCCGCGTCCTTTCACCATTCGACGTTGCGTAGCGTACAGTCTTCCGCTGGTCTGGCCAATCTTCGCGTCTAAGTTTCACTGTTGCAACTTTCCATTATCGCGTTCTGTGGTTACTCAAGTGCCTTACTCCATGCCGCCGACCCCCCCAAGGAATGCGAGCTTCGAGTTCTTGGAAGGTGTCTAATGCAGATGAGGGGCTCTTGAGGGGCGCTTTGGTGCCTCTTGGGTACTTTGGGGGCCTGTTGGGTGCTTCTTCGAGCCTCCTTGGAACCTCTTGGGGGCCTCCTGGGACCTCTTGGGGCTCTCTTGGGTCCTCCTGGGGCTCTCTGTCGGGGAAATCTAGATTTGGGATTTTTTCGTCGCCCTCTTGGGCCGCTCTTGGGGCCGTCTTGGGGCCCTCTTGGGTTGTCTTGGGGGCCTCTTGGGTCGTCGTGGGGCTCTCTTGGGCCGTCTTGGGGGCTGTTTTGGGGGCCTCTTGGGCCGTCTTGGGGGATCTTGCGGGCCTCTTGGGCCGTCTTGGAGCGTAAGGAAGCCGAAAAGGCGAGAAGGCAAAAACATATACAAAAACACAATGGAAAATCAATGACTTTAGTCTCTCGGGGTGCTCTTGGGAGGCCACTTGGAGGCCTCTTGGGGCGTCTGGGAGGCCTCTTGGCCCGTCTGGTGGAGGTCTTGGGCGTCTGGGAGCATCTTGGAGCGATCTTTCGGCCACTCGGGGCTCTGATGGAGCATGTTGGGGCCCTGGCGGGGCTCTTTTGGAGGCTCCCGGGGCCACAGGGGGGGCGCGGGGAGCCCGGACCATTCCGCCTTTCCGCTTTTAATGCGATTTTGGGCTCCCGGGGAGGGGGAAACGGGGAGGGGGACAGCGAAATGGTCCACGCGCCGTTTCACCCCCGGCAGGCCGGTGTCGGTGGACTTTCGGCGGGCTTCTGGCAGCCTGTGGTGGGGGCATGGGTTGTCGCAGTGACGGGGGGACGGGCGGGGGATGGATTCCAGCAGCGAGCGGTCGCCGGTGACGCCACTGGCGGCATGCTTGCACTTCTTCCTGTGGTCTTGTCCAAGACGCTGCCTGGTGCAAACCATGGCAGGTGGGCACCCGGTGAGGGGTTTTCATTTGGCGTTTCGTAGTTTCTTGTGTTCTGAGATCGCTAGTTGGCTATGTAGCTGTTGAAAAAAAACGGGCTCACACGGCGGAGCACGGCGCCAAAGACTTCCAGGACCTCTGACAGCCCCAAGAGGATCCCAATTGGGCCAGAATCATGTGGTGCCCGGGAGGACGCGTCCAAGATTTTCCTCATGTGGAATCTAACATGGTCCCTGGCGCCCAACTCCTAGCGAAAGTGGGGCGCGGTGGGAGACATGATCCCAAGAGGAGTCTACGTGTGAGATGCAGCGCCAACACTTGCTACGATGGGAAGGTGATCGAACACACTTTGAACAGAATGTTCCAAGTGGACAGTTCGGGGAATAAAACGGGGATGGGGGAGGGAAGTGGTGGAGGAACAGGAGGGGGAGGGATGTGCACGAGGAGGACGAACCAGCTTTTCCTAAGAGGGGGTCATACCATGCTCACGCTCACGAGGTGGTCGGCGGTTCTGTGGGACGCTCGGCTGCGCCATAAGATCACGTACGTACCAATCCCCACAGAACATAATATTGTAGTATCCACGGGTCAGGTCAACCGTTGAACGAACGGCTGCCAAGAACTACGGGAAAGCGGGTGGTCGCACATAGAAAATTGCATCCAAACCATTGCAATCGCAGGTGGTCAAAAGTCTATGACCGAGAGGCTGTCCAATTCAGACTTCTCAACCGCACCGTTGTCATCGGTAGGCAAACTTCTCCTCCCACGTATTTAACCTCCTGCGACCCCCTCTGGGCTCTTTTGCCTGAGCTGCTCTCGCACTCCCTCCGATATGTTCATCGTTTTGCCCCTACTCTTTGCTTCCTCTTCACGTCCTCCTTCTTCTGCTTTATCTTCTCTTCCTCCTCCTCTTCCTCTGCCTCCTTTTTTTATACTCTGCTGCAGCTGCGCGTCCATGGCGGTCGCCGTGGCGCCTGGTCCGAGGGCGGGCCAGACTGCGGCGCGGGGCCATGGAGAACGCGTGCCCCAATCCGCGCGGCCAGGTCTTCCCGTCAAAAATGTGTGAAAACGGTGTTCCATCCTGAAATTTGGATTCTGTCCCAGGGATCTTTGTCAACGGAGACGTCCGGGACAGGTGAGAAGAGATTCGCACGGCGATCACTCATGGGGGTCCGCCCGGTGCCACAGGTGCCCTTTCGCGATGTGGCGCGCTTGCCTGCCCGGGAGGAGAAGCTCCCGCTCACGCAGCGCCTTCCCTACCTGCGGCTTCCAGATCGCAAGCCACGGGGCAGGATGGTGGCTGAATGCAAGGATCTCCTCCCAGCTGGCGCCAGAGATTCAGGTGCGTTGCGCGTGTCCGCCGCCCTGGATTTAGATGTTCTCTTGGCCCCAGGGAATCCCTTGTCTCTGTGCTGCCTGGGTGGTTGTCTTCACGACAATGCCGCTACTATTTTTTCGAGCTTCCTTTGTCCGGCACGCGCCAAGAGCTGCGCCACGGTGGACTCCTGTTTCTGATTTCATTACTCTCATGCGCATTGCAGGCCGCACGAGCCACAGCCCGAGCCATGGTTCAGTTGTTTGGTTTTATTTCGGATGGGGTCCCGGTCCGTGGGTTTGTGATGTTCCATTGTGCGCAACGTCCTTAAGTTACTTTCCATTACGCCCGTGGCTCTCCGGGGTTGGCGGAGTATCTTTCAAGGACGATCCGAGGCGCCACCTGGAGAGCTTTGGTGAAGAGGTCTCGTCTGGAGGCGTCCGAGCTTTGCAGGCTGGGGCATGATGGCCTCGCGGCGCGCTGGGAGCAGCTTATTGATGACGCAGTGAAGGGTTACCGTGAAGATATGGAGCATCGGCAAGAACTCTGGTGGGCGCGACAGCATGAGGATGCTGTGATGGCTTCTAATTTGGGGTCCTGGTTGGAGGGCGGCGCATGCCCAGGTGCTCCGGCCATTTCGCTTTCATGTTGTCTCTCGGCCCAGGTTGGAATAGCATCTTTCTGCATTCGCGAGCGGGTTTCTTGGGGAATTCGTCGCGGATGTTTTCAGTTCCTTCAGTTTTGCATTCGTCTTCATGTCCCCAAATGCCCTTCCCGAGTTAGCCGCTCATCCCCGTGGTCGCGGTAAGCTATCAGCTGTGCGCATTTCCGTGACCAGCGCATGCGCCAGCGTGGGCCACCAAGTGCATGTGCGACTTTGCTTGCGCGTTGCGTGTCCCAGCAGGTGCCGCCATTGCGGTTTCGGAACTTGGAGTTCATGGCGCTCGGCCGAATGGCACGTCCACTTCGGGTTCCAGCGCGTGCCTGCATTCAGGCTGCGGGTTTGCCTGTCATGGCGTTCCGTTGTCGATGGCGCCATTGACCGCCAATATGCTGTTTCGCTGCTTCCTTCTTACCACCTGACCTTGCACTTCCCTTGTTTTATGCTCATCTCTCCCTCTCTCCCTTTCCGTCGTTGTGTTGGTTTCGCTCAGTTCTTCTGCTTCCCGATTGCAAGTCGTTGTGCTGCTTCCAACCCCCGCCCTTCTGGTCGCCCAGGCGCGATGCCGCCGGTGACTTTTGGGTCAGTCCATCCCGTTGGGCGCGCAGGGGATCACATGCATGGCGCAGCGCAGGCTGCGACACGGCAGTTTGGAGAAGCGGCTCAACCGGACCTCCATCAGCAGGCTCTTGCCACGTCTTCATCTGGCGAGGACACCTCCGTTGCTTTCCTGGCCGAGTTGCTCCGGACCGCGCGCGAGGCTGGCTCCCTGTGGGGCTCGGTGGCATCCGCGGCGTCAGCTATCCACCTTGCGGCACCAGACGTCGTGCACTTGAGGGAGGCTCTCACGGCGAACGGCCAGCTCACTTGGGTGGCGGATTATGGAGTGCCTGTTCAGGTCCCTGCTTTCATCCAGCGGGGACAACGAGCCAAGGGAGACGGAGGATTATTTTAGGAACATCTGCTTTGAACAATTTCGTTTTCAGGGCCCTTGGGAATGTTCGGAGCATCCAGGGGGGCATTTTGAGTATCCTTGCCGGGGCATTTTCTATGTCGCGTTCGCTTTGTTCTCTCCCCTCGGAAACACGGTGGGATCGCAGGGGCATCCTTTCGTTTGCCTCGATGTTGTTTGGCTTCCAGGCTTAGGGATTGTGCCTCGTTGGCCTCATGGGGCCTGCTAGAGGCAGCTCCCATTTTGGATTTGCAGGAAATTCGCGCCCCACTGATGGGCCTCTTTCTGATTGGGCCACTCCGAGGTGCCCCAGTCGCTGTTTCCCCGACCTTTGTCATTGGAGCCGTCCGGGCACGACCTCGTCAAGATGCTCCGTTTCCTTGGTTCCGTGGACCGTCCCAGGGTGCCCCTCGACGCCGTGCAGACTTTCTTGGGCCACTGCTGGCATTGGACGGCGCAGGATGCCATGCTCACTCTTTCTGCAGTTTGTGTTTGGCTCCCCCTCGGTTTCGGCATCTTTCTCATGCATTCCTCTGTCATTCACTTGTCATCTCACCCTCGTCTCTTCCCTCTAAGGCTCCTGGCGTGTAGTTCCAGGCTTTGCCGACTCCCCCCCATCGTCGACGTTTCCTTCGTCTGATCTCTTAGCCCTGCTTCTCCTCCTTGGCCTCATGTTCGGTGTGCTGTCTGGTTCGTCTTCCTCTCGATGCCTCATTTCCTTTGTCGCCTGCGCACTCTTGCAGGACTTCCACGATATCTTCGGGGAGATGCTGCGTGCGGGGTCAGTGCACCTCGTGGCCGGGTTTGTCCAGCCAGGCCCAGTCCGCGGCGTCTGGCTTGATGACCCTCTTGCGCATTGCATGGGGGACGCGCTTGCAGAGAAGCGCTTCGGCAATTTATGATTTCTTTTTGTTTTGCATGTGCACCCCAGGCGGCGCGCCTTTTAGCACTGCCTTGCACGCCGAGCGCTTGCGCAAGCCTTGGCCGCTGATCACAGTGGTCAGGGAGCCAGTGGTGGGAGGTGGCGGGCATGATCATTAGGGCTGGGCACCTCCCTAGAGCACGCTAGGCAACGATGCGGCAAGGGCGGCCGCTGACCGCAGCTCGTCCATAATTTGGTCGGAACCGTTTCATTGGGACCCAACTCTTTGCTTTTCGCGTGGACTTTTGGCGGCGCGCTGTCCAATCGTCAAGTCTGCATTCGCTCCTGCCTTCCGCTACTACTCACCCGATGTAGTTCTGTGGTTTTATCATTGCCCGTTCAGCTCGTTATGCTATACCGCGAGAGCCTCGTTATGCACCTCCCTCTCTTTCTCTCTCTCTCTCTCTCTTGCTCTATCCCTCTCGTTGTGCGTCTCTCAGTCTGACTAGCTCACTCCCTCGCTCGTCCCCCTGCTGCCCACGTGGCAACACATACTCATAGGAGTCTGGTTGGTAACAGTTTTGCGTGGAACGCACGCGCATGCATACCGACAACATACACACGCAGGGCACCTTGATGCAGACATCCACGCACACGCGCAAATACAAATGGCCACGCGTGCACACCAATTCTGGGTCAGAGTGAGGGGGCTGGCGCGGGGTGGGTCGCGGCGCGTGGGTCGCGGTCGGGGCGGGGGTGGGTCGCAGGCGGGTCGCGGGGCGGGTCGATGGCGGGCCGCAGGTGGGTCGAGGGTGGGTCTCGCGGTGGGTCGCGGGGTGGGTCGGGGGGGAAACGCGACAACATAAACAACAAGAACAATCCGGACCGCAGAATCCCACTTCAGGCACGCACCCAGGGGCAGTGAATGACCGTTCGCCCCCCTCACTCTGATGATGTACGTGGTGCTAGTGCATCTTCATCCGCATGGCGCATGCTTGTATTCGCCAGTTCCCTCGTTAGCGGTTCTGTCTGGCTGCCCTTTCTTCTCCGGCCTCAGTGCAGGGCTGCCGGCGGCGTGGTTCCCCGGAGATCGTGCCCACATCCGCGTCGGCATGGCGGGCGTCCCATTGGCTCGCGCGCCGCTCCAGCGTGGGACATGGCCCGCGGGTGCTTTCGGGCAGGGGGTTCAGCGCGTGGAGATGGACCTCGACGACGATTCGGCGCCTGCTCCGTTGCTTGCGCCGGAGGCGCCGCAAGGGGCTGCTCCGCCCGTAGCGGCGGCAGCAGTCGCGGCGCCACCGTTCATGCCTCCGGCAGGGCAGGGGGGAGATCTCGCCGCGTGTCCAGCAGCGCCCGCTCCAGTGGCGAGGGCACGTGGTGCCCGGCTTCGTGGTGGCGGGGGCGCCGTCGGCCCGGGCGCGGCCAGACAGCGTCAGGTGGCTGGGGCTGCCCCCGCGCAGGCACCGCCCGCGCCTTTGCCAGGGGCTTCGTCCGGAGGGGGCGCCGTCGGCCCGGGCGCGGCCGGACAGCCTCCGGTGGCAGGGGCTGCCCCCGCGCAGGCACCGCCCGCGGTTTTGCCAGGGGCTTCGCCCGCGCCGGAGATCGTGAAGTCCCAGCGTGGCAACAATATGCTGCTCTGTGGAGGTCGTGGCGTCGATTCCCTTCCGTCCTCCTCCCCCTCCTCCTCGTATTCATCAGTATGTTTCTTATCATCGTCCTCCAGCTCCTGCTCCTTCTCCTTCTCTCTCTGCGTTGCTAATCCCTCTCATTGCTCTCCTCCGCACCTGCTTTCTGTATGCGTTCCTCTCCGATGCGACCTTTTTGCGATGCATCTCCTCCTGTGCTTGCGCCCTGCTTGCCCTTGCCAGTCGTCGACCTCGTCTCCTTTGCTAGTCGTCGTTTTATTGCATCATTTCCACAAAAGGTTATGCATATTACTTCAAGAAGACTCTGAAGGGTGGTAAGTCGTCGTGGTTGTGCGACCGCCACGAGAAGGACAGCGTAGGTCACGCAGCTGCGTCATCTTCCATTCGTACTCGTTGTCACGCTGCCGCGCGGATCCGGCGCCCCGTGAGGCAGGCCCCCGGGCAAGGCGGTTTCGTTGGTGCGGGGCGGGTCGGGGGCTCTGGTGTGCAGATGGGGGGCGCCGCGCTATCGCAAGCGGCACTGTAGATGAAGTCATTGTGTTTCATAGTGTAGGCACGCTGGTCACGGTGGACCGCGTGCTTTTAAATGATTTCTCGTTCTTTCAAATGCCCCGGGGTACCTTGGGCATTTTTTCGCAAGGGGCGATGCCGCAGAACAAGTGGACACGGCCTCACGCGCCCAGAGCTCTGCGGATGTAGTGGCGGATTTGGGTGCATTCCCACGCATTTTCTTTATGCCCCGTTGTTTGTGTGTGCACGGACCGTTTCACGGTTTCGACGGGGGGCCACAAGCTAAGGGCCCAAGGGGGGTGCCACGGAGAGGCCCAAGGGGCGTTCCCCGGCTAGGGGGGGCAAGGGGAGGGCATCAAGTGTGTTGGACAATCGCGGAGGACAAATGTAAAGCCAGGGTGAAGACCTCCTCCGTCGACGGCGTCCTCGGCGTGGATGGCGCTCCCACGCCGGAGCACAACCACCTGCCGAATCCGGACCGGGTGGATGGATTTTCCAAGTGACTGGTGTTTTGACTGTACTTGCCCAGGTGGGGATTGGCCCGCGGCATTCGGTTAAGTATTTAGGACCGGAGGTTTCCACGGACACTCTACCTGTGCAAAGTGCGTCGCCAGGAGTCGTTTTTTTTGCCAGGGCACCTGGAGGATATCATCTCGTTAGATGTGGTCGTTCATATTTCAATTCCGTTGCTTTACTCCGTGAAGGGGGGGTCTGTGGACCAAAATGTTTCCGCTCAGAGCTTTCAGGTGGGAGGTTTGGACTGAAGGGTTGCCATTGGGATCCTGTCAGCGAGAGGTTTGGAACAGGGCATGGCAATTAGACACTCCAGGCAGAGGGGGTTAGACCAAAGGGTTACCAGGTATAGTCTGCAGGCGGGAGGTCTGGACCAAAGGGTTACCAACTAGACGTCTGAAGTGGGAGGTCTGGACCAAAACGTTACCGGCCAGAGCCTCGAGGCGGGAGGTCTGGACCAAAGAGTTACCATTCGGAGCCTTCGGGCGGAAGGTGTGGACCAAAGAGTTAAGAAAGAGTTGCCACTCGGAGTCTTCAGAAGGAAGTGCTGGACCAAAGGGTTACCAATTAGAGCTTGCAGGCGAGGGGTCTGCACCAGAGGGTTACGAGTTGCAGTTTTGAAGTGGGAGGTCTGGACCAAATTGTGACTGGTCTGAGCTTTCAGGCGGGAGGTCTGGACCAAAGAGCCATTCGAACACTTCGGGGGGGGAGCCCTAGACCAAAGAGTGACCAGTCGGAGCCTTCAGGTGGGAGGCGTGCACCAAATGGTTACCAGTTCAAGCTTGCTGGCGGGAGGTCTGGACCAAAGGGTTACCAGTTAGAGCCCTTTAGTGGGAGGTCTGGACCAAAGGGTTCTTGTTCACAGCTTCGAGGCGGGAGGTCTGGACCAAAGGGTTACCCGTTGCGCCATCCGTGCGATGCAATCAATGTGGTGTATATTGTATATTGATCGGTGCAATCTATGTGCTACATGTCAAGCGGCCCAGGCGACGGGCGGAGACGAGGCGGCTGGGAAGCGGCGACAGGTCGGTGACGGCGGGAACATTGCAGCCAGATCGCCACAGAGGCTCAGTTTCTCAGGGAATAAATAGGAATGCCTAAGTGACGGCACTGGTCGGAGAAATGATGAGTGTCTCTGGGCTGGGGGTTCGGAGGTGATACGACCTCAGGGTGGGGGTCCGTGCGTGTACGTATTGTTGGCCATGCGTTCTAAAATTGTGCAGTACATATATATATATATATATATATATATATATATATATATATTACACATGTGCATGTGTCGCGCAAGCATTGTCAGAGTCGCCCAGGTGGCTCGCATCAAGCTTTTCCAACAAGTGAAAGCAGAAGCCGTGGAGCAGAAATTCACGCCCGCCACGCGGGTCGTGGCCGATTGTCTGGGGGCGCCGGACGCGAACGTGGCGACCCTGGCTCTCAAGAGGGCGCGGCGGTGCCGAATGACATGTTTTCGTGATGAAAATAATGATATGTTGTGGCGTTTATTTGTGTGTGTGTTTTTTTTTTGGGGGGGGGGCTGGTGTTTGAAGGGCAGTGTGGGCGTTTTTTGGTGGGGGCACGGCGCGGCGGGGGGGCTGCAGCGGTGGGATCTTCAGGCCGCCTGGAACGAGACGGTGCGGCGTTGAACGGGGGCGGGATGCGGCGGGGAAGGGGCTGGCGGCTCTCCCGAAGGCCGCCTGGAACGCGAGGCACTCTGACCGGGAGAAACGCTTCAAGGCTGGAGAAGACGTGGAGAAGCCCGATTACTCCTCCCTCTCCAAGCTGGTCTTGCCGGACAGGGTTTTGCAGTTCGACAAGGACCGGTTGCTCCCTGAGCGTTCAGGAATTCTTTGCATGCGTGTCGACTGCGGGGGGGATGTTTTTTTTTGGGGGGGGGGCATGGGCCCAGGGCGCCGGTAATCATGTTGCCCCTAGGTTTTTTCCCTTGGGATGGCTGCTCCATGGGCGGCTGGGGCATTGGGCACCGCGAGCCCCCCCCATTGTCCTTCGTGGCACTATCATGATGATGCACTGCGCGCACCTGTGTTTTAGCTTACGGTTGATTTTGCAGTCGCCGGCTGTATGGGGCCCAACTGCTGAGGGATGTGCTCCATGTCCATCTCATTGTCCATCGTTGTGAATTCGCATGCGGTGGTTATTGTTGTTTTAGGGCTGCGTTTGTTTTGCAGTGCGCCCGTTCACGTGTGGGGGGGGGGGTCGGCGTCAGGGCCCATTTGCTTTTTGGTGCGCGAGCGCCTGCGCGGGCAATGTTCTTGTGACACCACCTATTCTCAGGAGACGATTCTGCTCCATGATTCTGGCCCCGAGAGCGGCGAGGATCGCTTCATTATTTTGGGGCTGAAGTCGCACGTCGCGATGCTGGGCGAGTGCCCCACGTGGTTCGGCGACGGAACTTTTAAAGTGGCGCCGCATCCCTTTACGCAGGTGCGGGCCTTACTTCTGCGTGCCCGTCGCCGTCGAGAGTTCTTGGCGTCGTATTTGGATCGTTCTTGGCATTCTGCCGTTTGCCTTAGCGATAAAGGGTGCTTCCTGCGATGTCTTCAGAATGTTGTTCAGTGCACCCGATGATGGCACAGGCTTTTACTTTTGCTGCGGGGCGGCGAGAGCCGCCTGCCTCTGCTATCCTTTCTCGCTTGTCAGGTGTGGACCCTGCACGGGTTTAAGCACGGGCACGCCTTCGCTCTCGTCTACGGCCTCTTGCCGAACAAAAGGACGGAGACCTACGAGCGGTTCTTCAGGGTGCTTCGCGAGGAGTTTGGTTTGCGTGGGCCACCTGGTCTTCTCGTGTTGGACTTTGAGTGGGCGGCGTGGAACGCTGCAGCCAAGGTTTGGAGCACGTCGAAGGTGGGCTTGGGGGGTTTCAGGCGCATCGCACAGGTGTCGTTTCCACGCTTGCTGCAGATTCACGTTCGGCCGATGAGTTATAATGGGAGATCCCACATGATGCGGCCCATTCGAGCTTAGTGAATCCACGCCTGTGTTGGATCACTTAGTTGTCGAGGTTTCCGTCTGGAGTTTCGCATCTGGGGCGCGGGCGTCTTGGAGGATCGGGCACGCGGCTTTTTTTTTTTTGGGGGGGGGGGTGCGCGGGGAGGTCCAGGGGCGAGCTCGGAGCGCGATCGGACATCGGCCAGGGCAGTGCGAATGTAGTCTCCGAGCGCAAAGTCTTCGCTGTGAGAAGTGTCCCGTGTGCGGCTGTGTCTGAATACTTTTAACTTGGGTTGCTGGATATATCCAGCCGTTTTTCTGTTCACCCCCGTGACGTCCCAGGTCTGCGGGTGCCTGTTCCACCTCAAGCAGGCGGTGGTGAACAAGGTGGCGAACATGGGTCTGCAGAAGCGCTTTTTCGAGGACACTTGCTTCCGAGAGCGCGCGGGGCGCTTGGGCGTCGGGGCAGTCGGGGTAGACGGTTCTCTTGTCGCGGCCGGCCGGCGGCGCTACAATTTTTGGATTTGCTATTGGTTCGCGTTGTCATTTTCCTTTGCCCACCTTTCCATCATTCCTTCCCTATCTCTTTTCTTTTCGGCTTCGGAGTCGTGGGGCGCTGCTGTTTTTTTCGACGCGGCCGAGGCTATGCGTGCCAGCAATCACAATGTAGGTTGCTGCACGCTTTTCCTCAAAGGTTTGCCACGAAGTACTTTTGTTGCCCCGACGTTCCTCCTGGTGCTGGGCCTTTTTTTTCCGGGGTGGGGTGGCGTAGCGACGTGGTGGTGCGGGGTGGGTGGGCGTTTTCTGAAAACGGAGATGAGGTCGCCGCGCTGGGGAACTTGGCGTTCCTGCCCGAGAAGGCGGTGGGTGGTGTCTTCGACAAGTTACAGCGGCTTTTCGCCCCAGACGAGCGGGAATTGGTCGAGTACTTCGGGGCTACCTGGCGGGGGGGGGATTTGCATTCTCACGGGATGTTCTGTTTGTTCCCAGATGGATGGACATGGTGGGGCGTGCCCGCAGCGGCGCGCCCATTTGCCTACTCTGCGCGCCCCTGCTTGCTATCTTTTTCTTTTGGCCGGCGGGCGGGCGTCAGGGTTGGCATGCCCATCCAGACCGCGCGCAAACCGTTGGTCGGCAAGGCTCCCGCAGTGGACGTGCCGAGGACCACGCCGACTTTCCGTATATGCCAGCCTTCGGCGAGTCCGGGCGCCCGTCATGCGAGGCGTGGACTGTTGCGTAATTTCGGCTGTAGCCAGGATCAGCTTTTCGGGATGTGCTTTTCGGAAGGTGCAGTTCTGAGCTGCACTGACCGTTGCTTTCAATGAGCGATAGTTTCACCTTCGGCGGTTGGGGGGCGACATCAATGGCGCAACCAATAGGGGATAGCTAGTCCCTCGGCGGCCGAGTGCTGAAATCATGGCGCAACCCATCGGAGCCAGTTGGGTTCTGCGTGGACGAGGGCGTAACCTAAAGAAAAATTGCTCGGAGCCTCCGGGCGCAACCAACGGCGCAAACAATAGGATCCATTTTTGGTTCCCAGCGGGGGAGGGCGTTGCCAATGCCGCACCCAATGGGAGGTAGCTATATTTTCGGCGGCCGATGGCGCAAGCTATGGCGCAAGCACTAGGACACAGGGAAATATCGACGGCCGGGGGCGCAACAATGGCGCAACAAATGGGAGCCGGTTATATCGTCGGCGGCCGTGGGTGCAACCCATGGCGTAACAACTACGAGGCTGTTTTACGGTCGGGCGACGCCGACGATGGCGACGACGGAGACGGCGATGGCGACAGCGACCCCGACACTGACGCCGATCACGGGGATGGGATGGAGGGGAGTCATGCGATTACCGCCCAGGGCCGTGAGGGGGGAGGTCTGGACCAAGATTATCCAGTGAGAGTGATCAGCGGGATGTTTGGACTCAACTGTTACTACTCGGAGCTTTGACGCGCGAGGCGAGGTCAAAGGTTCACCAGTCAGAATGAAGAAATGGTAGGTAGGAGACAAACGGTTACCATGGGGAGCTCTGAGGCGGGAGGCCCGGACCAAAGGATTACTTGAAAGAGTCGAACAGCGGGAGGTCTAGACCTCCCGCTTTCCACTCGGAGCTCTGAGGCGGGAGGTCTGGACCAAAGGGTTACCAGTGAGAGTTTAGACGTGGGAGGTCCAGACCAAACGGTTACCACTCAGAGCCCTGACGCGGGCGGTTTGGACCAAAGGGTTAGCAGTGACAACTCAGGAGCGGGAGGTCTGGACCAAACGGTTACAGGTCAGCGCCATGAGGAACGAGGTTTCGACCAAAGGATTAATTCGCAGTAAGAGTTAAGCGCGAGTTTGGGGCCAAATCGTTACCGCTCGGAGCCCTGGCGCGGGAGGTCTGGACCAAGGGGCTACCAGTAATCGCTGAGATCCGGGAGGTCTGGACCAAACGGTTACCACTCGGAGCCCTGGCGCGGGAGGTTTGAACCAAAAGGTTACCAGTGAGAGTTGAGAAGCGGGAGGGTTGGTCAAACGGTTACCACTCGGAGCCTTGACGAGGGGGGTGTGGACCATCGGGTTACCCCTGAAAGTGAGGGAACGGGAGGTTTGGAACACCGCGGTTACCATTCGGAGCTCTGAGGAGGGATAGTTACCAGCATGAGTTAAGAAGCGGGAGGTCTGGACCAAACGATTACCACTCGGACTGGCGTGGCGGGAGGTTTGGACCGAAGCTATATCACTCGGAACTCTGTCGCGGGAGGTCGGGTCCAAACGGTTACCGCTCGGAGCCTTGAGGCGGGAGGTTGGGGCCAAAGGTTTAGCACTGCGACCTAAGCGGGAGGTCTGGACCAAACTGTTACCGCTTGGATCCTTGAGGCGGGAGGCCTGAACCAGAGCATTAACAGAAAGAGTTGAGAAGGCGGAGGTCTGGACCAAACGTCTACCACTCGGAGCTCTGGGGCGGGAGGTTGGGAGCAACACGTTGCCCGTATGAGTGAAGAACCGGGAGGTCTTGGCCGAAGGGTTAACGTCAGGAGCCTTGACGCGGGAGGTCTGGACCATAGTGTTTCCAGTAAGGTTGCACTGGGTGGGCGGTCTGGACCAAACGGTCAACACTATGAGTTGAATATTTGATGTTCAAGCCTTCTCGCGCCAGCGCGTGGGCGGATCAGCATGTGGTCTTGCCACGAGAGGGCGATGCACGGGGATCATCTCACGAACAACGTCGCAGAAAGGTGCCGTCGAGTTTGTCAACATATCGGGTGTTCGTCTCCTTGTGCGGCGTCCGGATGAGGGAGGGCGTTTAGGTGGATGAGGTATGTTTTAGTGTGGGCTTGCAGTTTCCTGGGGCGGGGGGCGTGAGATCACTTCGGGGCAGTCCCAGGTATCATCGGGCATTTAAAATGCAACTTCCGCATGGCTCTACTCATCCAGCGATGGGCGCCTTCATTGAGGCTCTTCGGGTTTCAATGTCGTTCCCCGTTGTGTTCGTCAGTGGCTTTGTTGAATTGGGGTAGTGCCTCAGTGGAATATGTTCGTTTGTTGGGGGGGTGTTCTGGTCTGTCGTGTTTTCAGTGGTGCACAGCCAGGCTATCAAGTGCCAGTGCCGGGTGGGCACTAACGATATCACTCAGATGAACATGGGCAATTACAGGAATGACACGCCGGCTGCGGTGAAGAGGTGTTCCCATTGCGTGAAACCGACACAATATCAACACTTGTGTCTGTAAGGCCCCTGGGGCTTGTTCCGATGATTTGTGTTTACTAAACGTCGGTGGCCTCCTGTAGGTTTTTGGGGACTAGGTGATTTCCATGTACTTCCAGTTTCTTCTTTTTGAGCCAAATGAGATCTCTTGCCTGAATCTCGCTTCACTGGGGCGGACCGGGATTCATGTCATTGCAGATGCCTGCACACCTCAGCGTGCATCACTTCTGCGGGGGTTGCGCAGGCCATTTGCGAGGGGTCCTTGTTAGACGCGTGTGGGCAGGCACGCTTGCACGCGCAACCTCTTGCAGACCTACCTCGAAACCGGCGACGGCATCGCGTGCGTCATCAATATCGCCAAGTTATACATGGCATCGAACGCGTGAGGGCGCTCTCCTGGATAAATCCCCCGATGGTGCTTGTGACATTCCGGTACTTTTGTGTGAAGACACGACCAGGTCATGATTTTTTCATTGTAGCTCCTGGGAAAGGTTAACGTATGTGCGTGATACAACGCTGCACATAGATTGGTGGTATCTGTTTGGGGTCACGTCGGGGCCGGTGCACCTTGTACTATGTATTTAATTGGTGTGCAATTCGGTCTCAGTGCTAGTCTTCTGGACGCTCCAGCGATGCGGGTTTCTTAGGCGCCGCAGTGGGTACTCATAGCAGGCGCCGGTGGTTCTTCTTCCTTCTGGAGAGTTCCAAACCAGCGATCGACGGGGATTGGCGGGGGTAGGTGATGAAGAAAGGAACGTGGCAGCGCTGCCGAAAGAGAGGGGGGAGAGGAAAAGGTGGGGGCCGTCAGAGGTGCTCGAGGGGAATGGCGGAGGGAAGCATTCTGAAAAGGGGGAGCGAAGCAGAGAGAGTGGAAGGGCAGTGGTGCCAGGGTGTGCAAGGGAGGCTTTCATATGGTCGCTGCGAGGCGCTTCCGTTGCCTCAATGATGGGCAGCCTCGTTTTTCTTGTAGCTCGATCTCGTAGCTCGATCCTGGGTCCGGTGCAATTCGCCAGCAGGTGGCCTTCTCTGGATGGTGGCATGGAGAAGAGCGGTGGCTTGGCGCAGTTCTGAAAAAGAGCTGATGGAACTTATTGATTATCGTATGTACTTGCGTCCCTGCGCATTTGTGTCGAGGGCCGTGCTTGCAGCAATCGTTGCGCTGAGCATGCGCGAGCGGGATGGGGCGTCGTAGTTTCCTTTCCGGACGTGCGCGCGGTGGTGCTGCTGCATGTGATGCTGCTGTTCAATCCACTGTTCTTGTTGGAGGGGGCCTTGTGTGGCTTCTTGGGTTTCTGTGAGGCGCTTTCGGGGTTTCTCTGGAATGCTGTTCTAGATATTGCTCAGTGTTTGGGTTGTCGTGTCCCGCCTCGCATACTACTTGAGGGGCGTGCAGGAGGGGCTCATCACGATGGATGGGGCACTGGACGAAGAGGAAGGGCAGGAGGAAAAACGGCAGCTGGAGGATGAGGAGGGCGGGCAGGAGAAGGGGAAAGAGGGTCGGGAGGCTACTGGACTCACCTGGGGGGCAGAACCGTTGCGGCGGATGTTTGTATCGGCGACAAGTTGCCGGTTCAGTGTAATGTTACCGGGGGAGGTTGGTCGCCCACGTGATGATGGCGATAGGAGGTGGATCTTGATGGTTTCCCGGCGTCTGGAATGGATTGGGGGTCGGCAAACCGTTTGCAGGTGTTTCGGTGCCTCCGTTTGCAGGTTCACCCGGCCTTTAGGAGGGCGCTGGTTGCCATGGATGTTTCATTGGGCAGCGGCGCGGCGCACGTGGGCGCCTTGCCGGTGGGGGAGCGCATGAACTACGCTCAGTACCGGCAGGTTGCTGCTTCATTATAACTTAACATCCCGCTCGCGCCCATGATGCCTCCTGAAAAAGGGCGGGTTAATCTTTTAGTTGTCTCCGCTACGAGGTCGGCGATGGCACCTCCGTTCGAATTGCCGGGCGCTTTTTCGTGAAGGGTCTTCTCACTACCGTCGATGGGGGCGTTATCGTGGTGGACTTCGGCGGTGCCTTGGAAACGCCGCAGGATGCGAGCTTCGTGGAAGTCCTGGGAACGAAGGCGCCAGGCGCGGAACTTCACGCGGTGGGGCTGGTGAAGTTCGCGCCCGGCCAGGTCGATGAGGCGCTCTGGAATGAGGCAGTCAAGCTCGCTCAGCTGCCTCAGCTTCGCCACCTCTTCGCTCCCATCGGCGGAGAGGCTCGAGCGGCGGCGTCTGACGACGGAGCTCCGCGCGGCGCGGGTTTGGCTGAGACCCAGCCTCTCACATCAGAGACTCAGCCGCTGACGGAAGACCAGCTCCGCGCCAACGCTGCGCTGCTGTGCCCGCCAACGCAGCTCGAATTCGAATGAAACACTCGTCCGGTGTTGCTTCATGACCTCTGCCTCTCCTGTCATCTTCATTCTTATTGGAATGACTTTGCATACTCCTCCTTCCTCTGTCCTTTACTCTTCTCAAGGGCTTCAACATCTGACAACGATGATAGTGTTCCCCAGGTGTTCAGAAAAGTTTCGATGCAGAAATTGTTCTCGCTTCGCGTGTCCCCGCCAGCCCATCCAACAACAGTCGCCAGGCGAGTCGACCCGACAAAATGAATTTCAAGGATTTTGGCCTCTTGAGGGCTTCATTGGAGGGCTCGAAAGGCACTTGGAGCCGGCCTGGGGCGGTTTCGAGAGCTCTTGGATGTCTGTTGATAGTTATCTTGAACCATCTTGGGAAATCTTGCTTGACCTTGGAGGCTATCTTGAGCTCTTTGAGGCCCTCTGGGAACAATCTTAGGCCATCTTGGGCGCTCATATTCCTCGCGGGAAGGTGCCTCCAGGCCCAGGGGGAGGGGGTAGGGGGAGGGGGAACCCTTTCCCCGAAGGGGAAGAAGGGGGTTTAGCAGAACGAGCTCGCTAGACCACTCACGCCCTGAAGGGCTTATGGGATTATCGGGAACGCACATTCCACATGGCTCGATGGGCTCTTTGTTGCCTTGCGGTCCTGAGAGACGGGGAGGGGGCGAGGGCACATGGCCGGCCGAGTTCGGGCGCGGCCGGGTCCGAGATCAGCCGACGGCTGAACTCGGACCCGGCTGATCTCGGACCCGGAAACTCGGACCCGGCTGAACTCGGACCCAGCTGATCTCGGACCCGCTGAACTCGGACCCGGCTGGTCTCGGACCCGGCTGATCTCGGACCCGGCTGATCTCGGACCCGGCTGATCTCGGACCCGGCTGATCTCGGACCCGGCTGATCTCGGACCCGGCTGATCTCGGACCCGGACGCTCTCGCTGCAGCGCGGGCCTCGGTCCGAAATCAGCTGGGTCCGAGTTCAGCTGGGTCCGAGATCAGCTGGGTCCGAGATCAGCTGGGTCCGAGTTCAGCTGGGTCCGAGTTCAGCTGGGTCCGAGTTTTTGGGTCCGGGATTCCGGGTCCGAGATCAGCTTGGGTCCGAGTTCAGCTGGGTTCGAGTTCAGCTTGGGTCCGAGTTCAGCTGGGTCCGAGTTCAGCTGGGTCCGAGTTCAGCTCGTGTCCTTGAACCCCAATCAGGCAAGATTAGGCCGCGGCGTCCACCACGGCCTCTCCATTCCCAGGAGACAGCCCACACCAATCCCCAGATTCTTCAGCTTGCCCAAGAACTCCCACTCGTTCTGGCCCTTCATCTCGACCGCGCCCCAGAAGGTCCTGCACCCGGCCGAGGCCCCTCAGATCCACCGAGGCCTTGTTCCCAAACGCCCCGAACAAAAGACTGGATGCCCTCGAGGTACCACTTGAGCCCGCGGGGGCTTGATGGTGATCCTGATGATACTTGCACCTGGACTTGCACTCCAGAAGCTCCCCCTCTGCGCCCGGGCGGCTAACTGCCGCGCGGGCCGCCGTGGCGCCCACGCAGAAGCCGGACTTCGTCTTGGCCGCAGCAGCAGCCCCACGCGCATCGGGCGGCTTGACGTACTCCTTGGCCCAGTGGCCGACCTGACCGCATCGCGCGCACTTCGCCCTCAGCTCGATCACGTCAATGTGAACTTGCACCTTCCTGCCCTGGCCGCCCTGGCACTTGCTGCCGTTGCCGAACCTGGCGACTGGCGGAGGCGGCACCGCGTCCTTGCCCTTGCCCTTGGGCTTTCCCTTGCCGGAGCCCCTCTTGTTCTTCCCGATGCGCAGCGACTCTCTCACCGCCTGGTAGGACGCCAGGGCCGCAGTCACATCGGCCTCCTCGTGAACCTCCCACAGGTCGTGTTCGATGACGTGGATATACTCCGGGTCGTCATCGAGCTCATCCGCAGCCTCCATCGGCGGGTAGTGTTCTCCAACCTGGCCGGCCCCCTCGACGTCCACTCCGAAGATCTGCTGGCCCCCCTTGTCGCTCGCGATCTCGTCGAGCCTCCGCAGCGCTTTGATCACCTCTGCCTCTCGGAAGCTTCCCGCGGTCCACGTCTTGATCATATCCTCACCCTTCTCGCCAAGCTTCGCATGCCGCATCATGATGTAGCCACGGGCCTCGGATGGCAGCTCCGCAACTTCGCGTTTGAGCTCGCTGTAGCGTCCCAACGCCGCAAGCGCACACTCCAGCATGCTCTGCCCAGTCTCACGCATCGACGTGTACACCGCCCGTTCGAACGCCCGCGGCATCGTCTGCTTGAGGAATGGAGCGAAGGCCTCGCCCATCAACACCAGCGTCTGCTCCAAGCCGTCATCCGCCACGATCGCCTCTACCTCCATGTCGGCCCCTGCCTCCACGGCGTTGCCCTCGAGCCGGCACAGCAACTTCGCGCCCCATTTGGCCTGCGGGATGTCGGTTGTCGAACACCACAGACCCAGCTCTTTTTTCCACCGCTTGTAGGTCACCTCTGGCTTCTCCGTCATAGCTTGGTGGAGGCTTTCGATCACGTCCACCCCCACGAGACTCTTCATCTTGGGGCTCCTCGTCACCATCCCGACGCGCACGGCTCATGGACCCTCTGGAGCCGGTGGACCGTCACCGGCTCCGCTACCACTGAAAGCCTCCCGATGTCGATCGATGGTTCTTTAAACAGCGAGCACGCCCCGTCCGAGCTCGCCCTTGGTCTCGCCGCGCCAGACTGCACCAACACCGCACAGGCACACGGGAATGGGTATGGGAATCGGAAGGTCTTGGGAGTCTCTTCTGGAGAGAGCGGGAGAAACAGGGATAAGCCCGTCCGAGCAAAAGATTGTTGTGGATGGGAAAAAGCGGGGAACAGGGCAAAGGTAGGCTGAAGAGTAGGGCTGTGGCCACAAGTAACGCTACACGTTCAGATCTTACGAGGATAGTAATAGGAATCAGTGCTTGTGGTTGTATTCGTGATCGTGATCCTGGTTGTAATCGTGATTGTAGTCGTAGTCGTAATCGACGTTGTCGTCGCGGCGATTATTTTCCAGCTCGTCTTCGCCGCGCTGGATAATGTTTGGGGGCTCGCTTTCCTAGCGTATAATGATGTTTGGGCTACCCTGCACGACAAAGGAACATTGAGCATGCTTGAAAAAGGATTGCACAATAGATCGGCACATTCTTCGCCGAAGGCGTTGCTCACAATCTAGTCGTAGTCGTAGTCGTCATCGTAATCGTCGTCGTCGTTGTTGCGCGGCGGGTGCCGCGGAGAAATGCTTGCTTATTTAACACGATTGGTGGGACTTCAGTCCGTCAATGAGGCCGCGAATGCCCACTATTCCTGGGTTTTCTGAAAACCTACACAGGTTATCATTGTGGGAAAGGTGCAAAATGAAGACCGCGGGGAAGGGAAGGGAAGCCTATAACGGAACACAACATCAACACGCATTGAAACATCAGTCTCGAGCAAGAGCACTAAATGGCATCAACGGCGGCTCCTAAAGGGGTGCCCATCGTGAAGAGAAGGGAAAGGAGGGGAGGGGACGGGAAGGAGAGAGGAAGGCGAAGGACCCGGGAGCGGGCGAGCGGAGGGGGGGGGGGAAGGGGGCTCCCCTGCCCCCACCTGCTCGTCCCTTCCCTCCCCTCCCCCCTCTCCCCGTCGGCATCCCTCCCTCTCTCCTCCTCTTCTCTCCCGTCGCTGCCCCTGCCCCCCTCCCGTCCCCCCGCTCGTGGGCGACTACATGAACGCCCTGCCATTGCAAGTCGCCAGGTCATCGTAACCCCCCGCCCCCTCTGGGCCAGCCCCCCCCCTCGTTGCCCCTCATCTGAGGGGCAACTGGAGGGCCAGAGGGGGGGGATGAGGGGGAGGACAAAGTGGACGCGGGAGGAGGGAGGACCCTGACCTCCTGTCCGTTGCTGAGAATCGAAGAAGGAAAAAGCGACATAGACATAAATTGTCAACGGTCTGCGCGGTTTCCCGGGCGGTGGATATGGATGAAAGCCCAGCCCTCTGTTGTTCCCATCGCACTGAAAGACCACATCCCAGAAATGATTTCGAGTACCCCGAGAATAATCGAAACAATGTCTGCCCTACACGCTGGCAAAGCGCCGAACGAGTATCGCCTCCCAGGGCCCGACACGTGAAACCTCCAGTTTCTATACTTTCCTGGTGCTCAAAATTCTTTCTGGTGAGGGTTACAGCAGGTTGGAGCATCATAAACCCAGCCTAGAAATCGTGACGTTCTCCTGGTCTTGGCACGGTTACGCTCGCGGGCCATGCTACTCGGCCGAGGCAGCGTGGGGTCCGTGGCGGCGCGCGCCTTCGTGTCCTCCCCGGCCCTGCCCCGGCCAAGGGTGAGACGCGCTCCTCGCGGCGGGGGAAGGTGGGCGGGAGGAGGAGGAGGAAAATGATGATGATGATGATGATGATGAGGAGGAGGAGGAGGAGGAGGAGGAGGAGGATGAGGAGGAGGAGGAGGAGAAGGGAGACGAGGGAGAGGAGGGCAAGGAGGAGGAGGCGGAGGACGACGAGGAGGAGGAGGAGGAGGACCGCTTTGAACGCTTTGGGCGGCCACAGTCGCAGTGGCAAAGGGGATAAGGAGGAGGAGGAGGAGAAGGAGGAGACGGCGGAGGAAACGGAGGTGGAGGAGAAGGATCTGGAGGAGGAGCACGGGATGGTAGGCCCCACCCGCCGCAGAGGGCGGGTCTACACCGCGCTCCATGGGGGCGGGGGGGGAGAGGCAGCCCTGGAGCGCGGGATCCCAGCATCGGGGGCCGATCGATGCTTCGGCTAAGCGCAGGAGTGACCCCTGGGTGAGAGCGACCTTTGGTGCGCGGCTGTCGGGGGGCCGCGGGGGGCCCAACACACGAGCGCGCAAGACGCTGCTGTCGCGCCCCGCTCGGCGACCGGGGGACCCCCGGTGGGCCCGCACCAACCTGCCGTCGCTCGGACGTCCATTTCCTGTGCGTCTTTCGGTTTCGTGCGTGGCTTTTTCCCTCGATGGTCCAGGATGGTCCTCGATGGTCCTCGCCGAGAAAAAATGCACACGTCCGGGCGATGCCAAGCCAGAGGTCACGCCGGCGAAGGGTCGCTCCTCGCGTGCCCTGGGAACGCCGTGCAGCGAGCGCCCGGCGCGCGCCTGCCCCGCGAGGCCCCTGCCGGACGGCGCGGGCGGTGCAGCGAGGGCCGGCACGGGCTGCGTGCCGTCGGCAGCGGAGATCAAGGCGGAGACACGTCGGGTTCGCGGTCACGAGAAGAGGATCCCAGCCCGAGGATCGGCGTGCCAGGTGCAAGTGGGAAAGCCCACTGCACCCTCGATGCAGCAGTGTCGAAGCGCCCCCCGGGAAGCCACTGCGCAGCGCGCGAAGCGAAGAGACGCGAGGCAACCTGGCGCAAAGCCTCCAAGTTTGTTATGCGCGTCCCCACCGTAACACACGTCCTGGGAATCATCGAACTGAATGCTCTGTACAAACTTGGCCAATTGCTGGTCTTCGAGACTTCCAGGGGCGCCCAGGGAGAGGCGAAAGCGGAAGGGGCGGGGTGGAACTCGCTGGAATTCGCAGATATCCGGTTTGCGGCAGCGAACTCAAGCGCTAACAATCCCAAGCGGCAGCCCACAGGGGACGGCCTCCCGCCTGACGTTGCCCTCGCCCCGAGCGCTGACCACTCGAGAAGGACCTTTGCGGCCTAGGAAAGACTCTGCTGGATCCGCTTAAGGTTCTCGTGACCTTTCCTGGGAGACCCCTCCTCAATTAGATGGCGTGGGCCCTCCGTGGCAGTCTTACCACGCGTCATACAAAAGTGCTGCCAAAATTTGGGCCAGAACTGCGAAACGCGAAGGACGACGAACTCCCCCCACCATCGCAACCGCCCCATCAGCCCGCACCGCCCCATTACCCATCAAAGGCGCAAGGTCCTGGGGAGCGGTTCCACACTCCGTTAGGGAGCCCACAAAGGACGTACGCGCCCAGCTATGTACATGAACACGGCCCCTCGATTCGCGAGACCGGCCGCGTTATACGAACATTTGGGCAATGCGTGCTCTCGAAACCAGCGTGGATTCATGTACATGTACGTCCTTCTTTCGCTCCTGATCCGTAGCCGACAAATCCGCCACGTGCCCCGCGGGGGCGACCGTGCGGCACGGAGGGCGCAGCCACCTGCGCTCCGCACGGGCCAAGGCAGCGCCTGCTGCCTCGAGACGCCTTGTGGAGGCCCTCGGCGGGCCACGGCGGGTCGCGCACCGACCCACGGGGCAACACTGATGGAGTCCGGGATGGCCCCGGCGGCACGGCGCCCAATGAGCGCCCAGAGGTCAGCGTCGGCTTCTCCGGCAAGGGTGCCAGCAAAGCCGTGGCCGGTGGCGAAAGGCCGCTCCTGTGGGGAGGGGTCGAGATCCTCGGGGTCCCCATGGGACGGGAACCGCAGCACTCGGACCGCCCCATCCAACCCCAACCTGGAGGGCCGCGCGCGTGCGAAATCACGGATCGGAACTAGCGCCTCGAAAGCGCTGGAACGCACAGAGACCCCCAAGACGCCAAAGGAGGACTGCAAGAAACTCTCGAAAGAAACCAGAAGAGACTCCAAGAGGCATCCAAGAGGCCTCTGGCCTGTCTGCTCGCCCTCATCCTCCTCCACTTGCTCCTCCTCCTCCTCCTCCTCCTCCACATCCTCCTCCTCCTCCTCCTCCTCCCCCTCCTCCTCCTCCTCCTCCTCCTCCTCCTCCTCCTCCTCCTCCTCCTCCTATTACACTTCCTCATCCACCTAGTCCTCGTCCATCCTCCCCCTTGCCCCTCTCCCTACTCCTACTCCTCCTCTTGCTCCTCCACCGATTCCTCCTCCATCCTCCCCCTCTTGGGGTACGACGTCTTACCCAACCCTGTATTCCACTGCAGTCTCCTCCACATCTCTGATCAGGGTAACTCGTCTGGGCATTGTTTCTTGATGGGCTGGTGGGATTACGCGGAGCGTCTAGAAAAGCATGCTCTGGAACGCATTGTAGCAGCCAGAACGGCACCGATCACGCCCGAAGCCAGCCCCAGGCGCACACTGTGGGGTTCCCAAAAGGCTCCAAGGCAAATGCAGTAGGGGCCTGACCATAAAACCTTCCACAAGATACCCAACCCTGAGACCACATGACGTCATCGATTTGTTGTGGGAACGTCACGCTTTCCATTGCAAAACCATCGGGCACCCTGGAGGCAAGCAGGGTGTTTCTTGGCATGGGCCCCCACTGTAAGACCGTCCAAAACGGCTGCCAGATGCCGAGGGACGATCGAAAGACGACCCAAAGAACTCAACGAGCACCATCTTAAAACGGACCCGAAGAGGAAAGCATAGAACAACAGACAATAAACGCTTTTGCTGATGATTCTTCAGCTTTAGAAAGCCCCACGACGCTGTCAAGACGGCCTCAAGAGCGCATCAGGGTCTCCGCAAGGCTGCACGCGAACCCCATCAAAAGGAGCCCACGAGGACAACAAGACGGTCCCAGCACTTGCCCAGGTAATCGCAAGATGATTCAATCTCGAGCCTCTTCGGGGATGCCCTGTGAAGTCATCACGCCCAAGATGGCCCCGAGACCTCCGACGGGTGCTCAAGAGGCCCCGAGAGGGTACAAGAGGCCCTCAAGAGGCCAAAGGGAGCCCCCTAGATGCTTCGAAGACTCACGGGGAACGGTAGGACGAGCCAGGAATAAATACATCAAGAAGGGGCATCGGACAAGGAGGGGGTGGTCAAGACCAACGCCAGTTCAAAATAAGGCTACGAGCGTGACTCAAACTCGGCCTCCCTTCTGCTGCGATGCCGCGCTGCCGCGGTGGCGAGAATATCCGCATGCAGCTGGACACGTCCCACCCTGCTCCTTGCAGGGAGAGTGGTGTGATATATATATATATATATATAGAGAGAGAGAGAGAGAGAGAAACAAACAAAAAAAAAAAAAAAAAACAGAAAGAGAGAGAGAGAGAGAGAGGAACAAAAAAATAAAGCGCCAACTATACCCCTACACCGATCCTGGCCAGGCCCATCCTGGGCCCAGGATCGATGCATCCCTGCGGCTTGGGCACGAACACGTATAGTCACCGATCCTGGGCCCAAGATCGACCTGGCCAGGATCGGTGTGGGTGCACAGTGGGGACCCTCCGGAGAGAGAGAGAGAGAGGCAGAGAGAGCGAGAGAAGCAAAACCAGCACGGGCAGACTCGACGACCAGAGGCAGAGGAGGGGCCCTCCAGACTCGGACGAGAGCCGCTGGATGTTCTCCCCCCCGCGGCCGATCACGAAGCCCACGGCCTCGTCCGGCACCTCCACCACCTCCTCGGGAGCCAAGAGGCTGTCGGCACCGTCGGCACCATCGCGGCGGCGCGGCGAGGAGGAAGGAGGGAGCGAGGGAGGCAGGGGGGGAGGGAAGGAGGGGGGAAGGAAGGGGGCACGGAGGGAGGGAGGGGAGTGGAGGGGAAGAGGATGCAGAGAGGGACGGAGGGGGAGATGGAAGGTAGAGGAGGAGAGCGAGGGGGCAGGGGAGAGGAGGAGGAGAGGAGGAAGGAGGAGGAGAGGCAGGAGGAGGGAGGAGGAGGGGGGGGTCCTCCTGGTGGTGCGGCCCACCCCCGTGCCTTGGGGGCGCCCACCCGAGGAGGCCTCCCGACCCTCAGCTCGAGGAGGCAGCTCGGCTGTGAGGGGGAACGAAAGATTTGAGTCTCCCTCCTCCTCCTCCTCCTCCTCCTCCTCCTCCTCCTCCTCCTCCTCCTCCTCCTCCTCTCCTAGATCCGAAAGATGGGGTACAAGATCAGGGGGAGTGTCACACAACTTGAATCGGCGATACATCGCCGATAGATCGGCGATGGGCCTCCGAGAGCGAAGCCGCACGTTTCTGGGCGGGGTGGGCTACGAGGCCCCTATTGGCAAGACATTGTCGATTGGGGGTCGATGCTCCTCCCACCGAGCCAGTCCCCCCGTCATTGCCTCTGACCATGTGGGGAACAGAGGAGACGCCGACCCCGCCTGTCCCCTGGGCCTCCACTAGACGAAGAAAAAACGGCATAAACATAAACTTTCGACGGTCCGCACGGATTTCTTGGACCTGCGCTCGCTGGACCCCACCCCCCCCTGGCGCGCGGAGCGCGCCAGGGGCGGCGCCGGAAGCGCCGCCGAGGGGGGCCCAGCGCGGATCCAAGAAATCCGCGCGAATTTCCAAAAGTTTACCTTCATGGCGTCTTTCGTTCTTCTTCGAGTGCGCCGAGCCTTCCCTGGAGGCGCAAAGAGAACCTCTGGGAGGGCGCGAGGGCTTCTGGGAAGTCCCCCCGCCTGCTGAGGGGCGACGCCTTCTCCCTCTCACTGCCGCGCCTCGCTCGCCGCCGCGAAGAGTGTCCGCCTCGGGCTGCGAGCACACGCCTCCGGCGGTCGCTGACTACCTACCATCGGCGGTGGACAAACCTCCCTTTAGTAGACCTCCCCTTAGTGAAAACGGCCTGGGACCGGCCGCGACGCCCTCTCGCGAACCGAAAACGGCCAATTCCTTAATCGACGTGTCAGGGTAGGAGGTCTGTCCACCGCCGATACCAGACCACCCCCAACCCACCCCGGAGGCCCGAATTTGACCCGAAAGTCGGGTTTGGGGGGGGTACGGGTTCCACGTGCTTTTACCATGCTCCTCGACACCCCCCCCCACTGGAAAGGGAGGGCGGATTGAAGCCTTCCGGTTGGGTTGGGCTGGTTTGGTGGGTGGTGAATCACACTGCTGGACCCGAGCAGCTGCCGCCGTGGCCCGCCACCCACCGCCGTCTCGCCGCGACGCCCACCCTCCGTGCCAGCGCGAGTCGGCGCACGGGCCCCCTCTGCGACGGCGCGCAGAGCGCTGATTCTGCTGCTGCTGCTGCTGCTGCTGCTGCTGCTGCTGCTGCTGCTCATCATCATCATCATCATCATCATCATCATCATCATCATCATCATCATCATCATCATCATCATCATCATCATCATCATCATCATCATCATCATCATCATCATCATCATCATCATCATCATCATCATCATCATCATCATCATCATCATCATCATCATCATCATCATCATCATCATCATCATCATCATCATCATCATCATCATCATCATCATCATCATCATCATCATCATCATCATCATCATCATCATCATCATCATCATCATCATCATCATCATCATCATCATCATCATCATCATCATCATCATCATCATCATCATCATCATCATCATCATCATCATCATCATCATCATCATCATCATCATCATGAGGAGGGCGCATTGAGCAGGGACCGACCGTCCCCGCGTTCCTATAGGCCTACCACGACATGTTCCTCAGAGAGCCCAAGAGTGTTCTGAGAACAGAAGCAATGCTCTGAGAACATGAGCCCGATGTGTTAGACCAAGACAGCCTCGGCCAGAAATGTCCTAAGAACAGTTCGTGCAGCGCACTGCGCTGGCTGCGAGTTCAGATCGCTCCCGTCGAGACCGATGCACCCCGCCGATGGCCATCTGTCAGGCTGCCCTGCCTGGCCCCGAGCGTGCCTGCGCGCGCGAGGAAAGACCGGGCGCACGGCCACGGAATGGCCCCCCGAGGAGCAGCGGGCCCCTCCCGAGCCCGACCTGCGCCTTCTTCCCGCGGATTGACCGCACGTATGTCTAGAGGCCTCCTGGATGGAGTCCGAGTAGGTGGGGTCGAAGGATCATCGCCGATGCATCGGTGATGCATCGGCGATGCACTGGCGATGCACCGGCGATGCACCGGCGACGTGGGTGATACATCGGCGACGTCGGCGTGAAGCAGATCGGGCTCCGCATGGAGCCGCATCGGCGATGCATCGGCGATGCGGCGCGATCCTCCGACCCCGTCTACTCGGACCTCATCTGGGAGGCCTGGAATGTCGGTTCCCCCCGATCCTCCACGATGTCACCCTCGTCGACCGCGTCGCCGCACTTCTCTTTCCGCCTCGCGCGCTGGCCTCCTCCACTCCTGCCCGCCGCCGGGGCGGCACGACGGTGAGCCTGAAGGCCCAGGGTGAGAGAAGAGGGCGAGGCCTCCGAGAAGCAGCCAAGACGGTGAGCCCTGCAGCGTAAAGTGGCGACCAAGAAAAACAAGGGTGTAAATTTGTAATATCAACACTATTCGCACCGCTTTTTAGACCCACAAGGCCCAAATGTGAACGAGAACAATAAAAACACACGAGTCAAAGTCTCAACGATTAAACGTACCTTCAAAATGCTAGGGAAGGGGGGGGCGATTGAGGACATACATGTTCTGGAGCTGGGAATGGTCTGGGAAAGGTCGACAAGAGAATCTCAATGACGATAACGACGACGCCCACGAGCAGGCTTTGAACCCAACTTGCGAATCATCGCCCAGCACGATACTGCGTGACGCGCTCCCCCCAAGCGTGGCCTGTGGTCGACCGGCCTCTCCGAGGGCCAAGTCCAAGGGGCTCAGGAGCAGCCTCAGAGAGCCTCCTGTCGGGGGCGGCCAAGAGGGGGGCGTCCAAGACGGGGGGGCGCAAATCATGACCGGCGGCACGTGCGCGGCCCAGGGGGGGGGCCAGGGACGTGTGAAAATAAGAAGAGGCGCCATGAGATCTGGGGAGATATCATGGCCCTCGCCATAATATCCACCCCACCCTAGTCATTCCCCCCCCTCTTGGCCGCCCCCGATCCTGAGGGCGAACCAAACTAACAGAATCGCTAACTAAAGGGTCCGGGCGCTCCGAGATCCATAATAAGCGACAAGGGGCGGCAACCCTTACGGACTTCAACCAGTGTCTCGGGCGGGAAAAACCGTGACGCTTGCCCGAGTCCTACTCAACACCTGCCCTGGAATACGTTCTGGCTAGGTTTTCGGTGCGGGCCCCGCTGGGGCCGCAGTGGCGCCCAAGAAGGCCACCAGAAGAGCCAGAAAAATCAAAATCCTCACTTCAAGGCCCAGACCCAGAGGTTGTCTTGAGAGTCCATGGGCCCAGAGCGGTCCCCTGGAGGGCAAAAGCGCCGGGAAAAAACTCTGTTTCGATCTTCCTCAACACGCTGGACATTTGGCACTGGGGGCCACGACTTGACTTAGGTCGGGCATGTCCGCTTGCAGGTAGATTTTGGGAGAACCATTAAAATAGGCAAAAAAAAAACACTGTCCGAAAATAATCGAAAAACCGTCCCCTGATTATTGTTCTGACTATTCTGGAGTAGTCCTCCTGTAGAGGGACATGCCTGACCTAAGCCCTGACCGCCGGCTCTCTCCCCGGGAACGCTCC